>OY796656.1:13099076-13699076 GCA_963680705.1 Rhagium mordax
CAGGAAGTCATCGAAGGCGGCGAAAATGGTATAGTGGACGATGGAGTCGACGAAATGGTGGACGATGGTATAGAAGTCGATGTTGCGGACCTCATCGAGGAAGACCAGCACGAGATGGCTTTCCAGATAAAAGATATGGTGGCTGGTACAATGGACAAGGTGTGTGCTACAGCGGCCTTCGTTGTGGTATGCAGCATTGACCAGGGAAAATACTTTATGTGCACTAGGTGCTACGTATCGTATTCTCGCATGGTCGTAGAGGGGGCTGTTCACCAACACGCAAGTCTGCACAACACGGTTGAGTGGTGGGACGTACCTACCATAAAGTGCAAAGCTTGTGGCGATGACACAGTGACAGTCGGTGCCATCGAAGGTTGTTTTGTGTGCAATAATACTGGAAAAAGAACAGTACCCATATAATAATATTAGATTTTCTAGTTTGTACTTTTTATATTATTTTTTATGTTTGTTTAATGTTTAATTATAATTTTTAATTATATTTAATTAATTTTATGTTTTATGTTATATGTATATTTGTATCATTCTTATAATATAGATTGTAGGAAAATAAAAAGGAATTAAAACATTTATGTGTATGTTTATTATCTTTCAAGTGTTAAAAAAAAAAAAAAAAAAAATGATTATTTTTAATTTTTTTACAATTTAAAATGAAGGAAATAAATTAAATAAATATTAATAAAGTATATTCATTTTATTATTCATTTGTGACACATATTAAAATATTTCAATCGACATAACTATATAATGATACATTAATATATTTTTCTAGTTAATGACAATTTTAAACAATAGAAGCTATATCAACCCACGAATTGTGTTCTACAGATAGCCCCAACCACTTTACCAGCACTTTATTTCCTTTCTTCTTTAATACATTTTCAACTAGATACACATCGGGGTATTTTGCTTTTAGTAGCTCCATTTCATAAAAACATCCCTTGATTGGGTGTCCAAACAAGTCTTCTATCAGGTAAGTTGTGGGATTTGTTATGTTTATTTTGGTAATTTTAAAAAGTTCTGTTGAAAAGTTCGGTGTAAACCCTTTATCAAATACACCTTTATACTTGCTAATACGAACTATATCACCGAGATGAAATTTCGGTTTCAGAGCAATCTTAATATAATTATATACGTTTAAATGTGTAGTTGGTTTGACATCAATGGGCTTTCTGCCAGTTGTACGATGGACTTTGTCATTGTAACTTTTTGTAACGTTTGGTAGGATATCGAGCCATTTATATTTACCCATAGCTGAGAATTCTTTATACAACCAATTTTTTAATGTGCGGATTACTCGCTCAACAATTGCTGCTTTTTTTGTGCTATACGTAGAATAATGATTAATTTCGTGCCGCTTCATTAATGCGGAGAACTTTCTGTTATAGAATTCAGTACCATTATCGGTCTGTAAATTTCTCGGTGAATAATTTGCTTCTTGAATAATAGTCTGCATAGCCTTGGTAACTTCTACAGCTGCTTTATTTTTAATAGGTTTGGTCCATACGTACTTGGAATAGCAGTCAATCACTACAAGAATATAACGATACCCTCTATTTTTATCAGCGTATGGCTGCATTTCAGCTAGGTCTGCTTGCCACAAATCACCAAACCCCTTAATTATGGTTCGCCTTCTACGAAAATTTCGTCGAGCATTTCTATGTAACTCGTTAACAACTTGTAATTTTTCGCTGCTAACCTCCATTATAAAATTGTCTTCAGCTATATATCAACTTCAGGCATTAGTTCTGGTGGAAATGCTAGGCCTCCGGATTGCACCTTCTTTGGTTGGAGTTCGGTGGCAATATGCTCTAATTTAGAGATTCTAGTGATTAAAGTATTGCGATTGTTTATGGCCGAACGTTTAACTTCAGAAATTGCTTTATCAACATATTTCCTCATTTCTATTTTCATTTTCTGCATCATCTCATTATTTTGTTTATTGAAAATAGCGCGATTTTCTTCTCCACTTCTTATAAGTCCCACATCAACATATTTTTTCATTTCCCCAATAATTACATCGGTTGTATCAAAAATAGCTTTGGCAGCATTTTCATCATTTGTTTGTAGACGCTTGTTAACGTAATTACATGTTGCACCATCTTGATCATCGACAGGTTCCCCTAAATTTTTTAAACGCTTATTTTCAATATCATAGTGATTATCTCTGGTAAGTTTAAAACCCACGCCAGGTAATCCACGATGGGCTATTAACTTACTCGCACTAATTCTTTTGCTGCGTCCAAATTTGTCGATAGTGTTTACAGTAGACATTTCTGACTGCATCTGATGCGGTTTATAAATTGCAGACTATATAATACTTATTAAGTATAATGATACTATGTTTTATTTCATCTTTAATACACTATTTTTTCTTCCCTAAGTTCTGATATTATTTCTATTATTTCATTGTCGTGGTTGTTATTTCCCGCTATTTTCGAACTCCATAGTAGACGTAGACGATCCACGAGTTCGCTGGGTTTATTCCAAAAAATATATTCTTTATCTTTATTTCTGTACAATTTGTGGGTAGGTACACGTTTTAAGCCGTGACCACTTGTTGACGATCGTGTCGCAATTGTAGAAGATGTTAATGGTTTGATAATTTTGTGAAATTTTCCACGCTTAGTAGTGTTATAGCCATTCGCTACATCGAATTTTTTGTAAGGTGCCTTTGTTTTTCTTAGTATTTCTCCATATATCTTACTCCATTCATCATCGAGAACACCCTCTCTATTATCATCTAAAATTGTTGGGCGTTTTAGAAATATTAGATCGTACAATTTAGGACTACCTAGATACACGCCAAGTTTCTTATTGCCATACCATAGCGTAATATTTCCATGGGAAAAACGTATTTCGGCATTGCCCATCAGCAGTTTGCCTGTCTTGGGATCTACACGCACTCCATATAAACTATCATACTTGGAATCACCAGATTTTAAATTTTGTATATGTCTTTTTACAACCTCATGTCTTTTTTCTAGTTTACTAGCTGGAGAAGTTTCGGATACAGGGGTTGTTCTTATTGACGATGGTGGTGTTTCCATAATGGGGATATAATGTGGAACATCATCACCACCTACATACTTATCGGATCCTTCTTCAGAAGCACTCTCCCATGATACAGCCCTCTGGGTGGACACCCTTGATGATGATGGTTTTGAATGTAATTGTTGGATATGAGATTTGTTCTCTGCTGCTGAAGATATAACATTTAAAGGTTCAGTTATCGGTTGGTAGATCTTTTCAAGTGTTACGTGCATCTCCATATCTTTGTTCTTGATATAGTTAAACTTCTTCCGCACAGCATCTGTTGCCTCAATCAGCTGTCGCTTGAGTGTTATTTCGCTACTGGGATGTGCAAGATTGTTATATTTTTTATTATCTTTGGTAACCTTCATCTTAGCGCATACGTAAACGAAGTAATCCTAACGACGTATGTAATTCAAGTGAAGTTTTTAATAAAATGCATTATGGATATATGAAGCTATCAAACCCTTTTCTATATCGCCCACCTTGTACTTCTCTATCCTTATCAATCACTAGAAATCCATATTTGTCATTCCAGCACTTTGCACACATATTTTGAAATACTGTAAACGTTACATCAGGTGACACATGATCGGAAAAGATGTGATGCAGATTCATGTCGTCCTGTTTAAAGACAACAATTAAATTACTATTGTCTCTTATTAGCTGCTTCGGGATTCGAGAGTATGTCTGGCCAAGATAAAAACAATCCACATTTCTATGTCGGCCCATACTGAAATATCCCCTTATAACATCTTGTTTCTCACATATTACATCGTCAAATATAAACACAGACTCTGGCTTTGCCTCGGATGGTTCCACTATTTGCGTACCATTACTAAATGTATAAAATCCTAACCCCTCAATCGGCGCTAATACATTACGTAGATACTCATACTTGGGTTGATTTATAGACTTTGAGTATAGGTAAATATTTAAAAAACGTAAACCTAAACGATGCGTGATCAAAGATATTAAGACATTTGTTTTCCCACAATTCGAGGGTCCTATTATGAGGGCACGTACAGTTGAAGGTAGTAGTGGTCCATGGCGATTATCAGCACTTAACCCACGCCCAACTTTTTCATCCAAATTATCTATAGAAAGCGTTTGTTTCTGTTTCACAATGTGCATTGTACCGCGGCTAAATGTTATATAAGTAGATGTGTGATTTACAACTCTTATTTAAATGGTTTCTACGATACGATACACACGTGAAAAACGTACGAAGCGCGGTGGAGGATTAGTTAATTCCCTGATTAATAAGCTCCCCGTCGAGTTGCATTTGCCAGGTTATCAATTTTGTGGTCCAGGCACAGATTTAAATAAAAGGTTAGCACGAGGTGATTCTGGCATAAATCAGCTCGATAAAGCGTGTAAGCAACACGATATTGCATACGACAAAAATAGCAGTAATCAAGCAGCCCGCCATAAAGCAGACTATCAGCTTGAACAGGCTGCGTGGAAACGGGTGAAATCCAAAGACGCAGGACGTGGAGAAAAGGCAGCTGCTTGGTTAGTCACAACTATAATGAAGGGAAAACAACGTCTTGGTATGGGATGTAATTCAACAATATCTCGCAATCCAATAAGGAAACGAATCATCAAGAAAACAAAGAAAGGTAAGAAGAATGTTAAAAAGACAGCGTTTGGATCTGGGATAGTACGAAAAGTGCGTGACACACTGCGAAATGCTGGAGGCAAAAAAGTAAAAGACCAAAAGAAGGTGGTTGAAATTGCTCTAAAAGCTGCACGTCGATATATAAAACAGGCCGGTGGAAAACGCAATATTCAAACACCTCGAATTATACCAATTCCAAAAGTTGGTGGTATTTTACCTCTAATACCCATTTTTGCTGGATTATCTGCATTGGGTAGTTTGGCTGGTACGGCTGCTGGTATTGCTAAAGCTGTAAATGATGTGAAAAAGGGTAGAGAAGAATTAGCTGAAGCAAATCGGCACAACAGAAGTATGGAAGCAATAGCTATGAAAAGTGGTAAGGGGATGTATATGAAGCCATACCGAAAGGGGATGGGTCTTTATCTAAAACAGAATTCAAAAAACTAATAGACTCCCTACCTCGGAGACCTCTTACCGACATTGATCTTAAATATTATGCTAATAAAATGAAGGTAGCATACTTTCGAGGTGTATTTATGCGTGACTCACTACCAAGACATGGGCCACATTACAATGAATCCGCAATAATCAATTTGGATAGTATATATGGTCCTGGGACACATTGGGTGGCATATAAAAAACGAGGTAGTTTAGTAAATTATTTTGATAGTTTTGGCGACTTACCCCCACCTATAGAATTAGTTACATATTTCAATAACGATTCAAGGAGGGCCAACCAAATATTCTATAACTACAAACGTGTACAGAATTTTAACACAGTGTTGTGTGGACATTTGTGTTTAAAGTTTCTCTCTACGAAACAAATATAAAACGCCATGGAACTGAAATCTATGACCCCAGCAATAGATCGAGAAGGTATCAAGCGAATGGGTCACTCACTAATTGCATTCTCCCGTTTGCGTAGTCTGTTGAAGATGAGCAAACAACAACTAGCAGATATGCCCAAAGAGGTGATGATTGGGTTGGCTTCACATGAAATTGCATTAGTATGGGATAAGCTACCTACACATCTTCAGAACGATGTCGATATATTAAAATATCAATATTGTACAGAACATTACCTTAATGATTATGAAAGCAATGTTGACGTAAATGATGGTCCAACACCTAGAAAAATGTTTTGCTGCTATTGTAAGGTAAACGATGTAAATGTGGCATCCAATAACAATGTAAATATATTACCATCAACTTCTAAGAAGAGGAAATTATACCATTATTGCTGTAATCCACAATAAATTGGGTAACACAATTTAATTATATCAGTCATGTCGTACACGTTCACACTAACGAGCCGCTTAAGTGAGCTAAGTGTCAACTTTGATCCACCCATTGAACTGGATAGGAGCAGTCGTCATGGGTTAGGTTTAATTGGATTCTACTCTTACAACTCCATATACAATGTGGATGAAACAAATAACATCTTCCAATATAGGGTTAGTGCTAAAGATACATTCACTACTGTTCACATACCTCTGGGGGCTTATGAAATTGATGAAATCTATGCTGCAATGTTGAAAGCTATGAATATTGATGGAAAGGATTACACGCAAATATTCACTTTAAGGGCAAACAACAATACCTTAAAGTGCGAGATTTTGTCAAAGTATGAAGTAGATTTTAGACAACCAAATTCAATAGGAAGTCTGTTGGGATTTGGACAAATATATTTACAACCAAATAAAAATTACGAATCAACACAGCCTGTTGATATTATGAAAGTAAGGATGATACGCGTAGATTGCAATATTATTTCTGGAGCTTATCTGAATGCAGAAGAGTCACACACTCTCTTTGAATTTGACATAGACGTTGAGCCTGGCTACAAACTTACTAGAGAACCCAAAAATATCATATATTTACCTGTTAGACCTAAAGGGTGTCAGTTAATAGACAACATCACACTACGCATACTGGACGACAACGGTGATTTGATCGATTTTCGAGGTGAGAAAATTATTGTAAGGCTAGAATTGAAGAAAGTCGGATATCACCAACCAAATGGGTTTTAGATATAAACAGCGACAGCAAGTACATCACCATCAGTATGATACTGTAGCGAACAACAGTATGGATAAAAAGAAAGGGAGATGTGGAAAGCAATTCATTCAAAGTCTATACCTTAAACAGTTAAGACATAGATTGTCAGCTGAGGATCAAGCCTTTTTAAAATCTATTGGATTAAAACTGCGAAAAATTGGTCATAATAATGGTGGCTACTGCAACTAGTGACAAACTTGAGGTGTTTGATGAACCTGTGTTAGATCATTCCCTAGTTAGCCTACATGAGCATACATATAAACCATATGGATCCCCATATTACAGAAACTCTGATGAAATACGTATTCCCATCAATTTTCAAGATGTTATACTCGACATTTCAGAAAGTTATATATACATAGAGGGAAAATTTACTCCTAGCGACACCACAAAGCGTTGTTATTTATCCAATAATGCACTAGCATTTCTCTTTGAAGAGATACGACTGGAAATGGGTGGTGAACAAGTAGCAGTAGTCAGAAGACCTGGTATTACTACCACAATGAAAACTATGGTGTCGTATGGGCAAACGCATGCACGCTCATTAATAACAACAGGTTGGGGTCTCACTGAAAAGAGACAAGATATTTTAGATACCGCCAGTCACGTGTTCAGTGGCAAACTACCCCTTAAGTTCCTTATGGGTTTTGCAGAAGATTATACCAAAGGCATTCTGAATGTGAAGCAAGAATTAATTATGATAATTGCACGCTCATTTAAAGACTCCTATATCGGTGAGGTTGATGCAGAGTTGGAAATCAGCAAAATTGAGTGGAAGATAAGGCACATTGTACCTGAAGATCGACAAAAGTTAAAATTATTGAATCGAATTAATAAAAGTGGTAATAATACCAAAGTTAAGATGGTCTACCGTGCGTGGGATTTTTATGAGCTTCCCTGTCTACGCGATACTACCTATGACATATGGGCTCTTAAACTCTCCACCCGTCTTGAAAGCCCACTTTTCATCCTTCTTGGCTTTCAAGGCACTGATCAGGCCAATGATAGAACAAAGGATGTTACACAGTTCAAACACGCAGACATAAATAATATTCGACTATTTCTAAACTCTGAAGTATATCCATATGAACGTTGGAATTTAGATTTCGATAAGAAGCTCGATTCTGCAGCATATTATGCTTATGAGAACTTCCAACGTAGTTACTATGATAAAGATATGAGCGAACCCATGATGGATCTTGGGGAATTCAGGAAGAATCCTTTGTTTGTCATTGATTGTTCACACCAACCTGTTGCAGTGAAATCATCTACTGTCGACATAAAAATAGAATTTGAAACACGAAAAGCGAAATTTCCGGAACAAACTCGAGTGTATGCACTTATACTTCATGATACATATTTAAGTTATAACGCATTAGATGGCTCGGTTCAGAATGGTTTTCTCGATGTCAAGTAAAAAAAGAAAATATTTATTATTGTGGAATTAAGTAGTGCAACCTATTTCTATCAAGATATCTGGATAATTTTATCAACAATAATCATGATGTACTTGCAACTGTTTATTTTCTCAGAATGTAATTGTAGAATTAAATATAAAATTAAAATAAAAACTGTTCTAATTATACTATGATTGTATTTTTTGTTGTGTAATAAGAAATATGAAATAAAATGAATGTAATCTTTTAATGTGTATTTTATTTATTCAGTTTTATAATATAATATAAAATACAGAATATTGTTTACTACAGATACATACAATATTTGGTGTAATAAATATGACAATAGAAGATGAATATTATTTATGTATCTACATTGTTATCTTCTACATCAGACTGGTCGAGTTGATATTTTTCAATAATATTCTTAGGTAGGTACTCCATTATCTCGTATAGAAAATGTTTTAGTTCCACTCTGTCCATATGCTCACAAAACTCATCCAAATTTAAGAAGCCACGGGAATATCTACCACATAGATTTACACCAATGCTATACGCTTTAGAAGCTTCTTTAACCCGTCGAACTTCTTCAGCGTCGAAGCAGATATTCATATCATAATTTAATGAAACCAATGCATCCCTTATTAAGTCATCTAGTTTACAAGACAATCTCTCAATGGCAGATTTAATGTCTTCTGCAGGGGTCCATGTTTGGGTTGAATATTGCATCCACATCTTTGCTGCGTACCTACAAATAAAAAATGAAATGTAAAAAAATACATAAAAAACAGCACTAAATGGACTTACGTTTGAGCTATTGGTGTACACGAAGTAAAAATATGTTGTACAAATGTCAATTTAGATATATCAGAATCTTTATAGGCTAACAAGTGATACTATTCTATAATACTCCTAGCATTCTTCCACAATATTCCATTTCTACTTAATACTTAAACTTAGCTAACTTAAATACTTTACGATTATTTTTGTTTGAGAATTAAACACCGAAACTTATTAATGGACTAGATTTTGCTCCAGGATAAGCTGGAGAACTTTGTCCTAAATATGCCAATGTAACTTTACCATTTGACGAATTTATTTTATCGATAGTGTTCTCACATATAATTTCCACAAACCGTTTCGGTAAAAATGATTTAAAAGTCGTAATTGAACTTTCCTCAAACAAAGTTACTATGATTGATTTTCCAAATCTTGTATTAACCAAAGATATTTTTTTTATGATATAAGGTTTATTTAAAATTAACGCTGAAATGGATCTTTGCTCTAAAACCTGCATATCTTGATTTATTAGCTCATTAAGTGCTAATAAGTCAACTTCGGAAATTGCCATATTTAAAATGAATATAATGAAAGAATTATAAAGAGTAATATAAGATATTGCTCACTTGAAATAACTGAAGTCACTGACTGCACTAGGCTGATTTGTTAGCTGTAGATGGTTCACGATAGAAATGATTTTGTGTTGCGACTACATCTTCTTTATAGCAGTCTAGCTGAGCTACCCCACCACCACTACTTGGAGTACTCATACACATATTGGTACATACACTAATTACAACTACAATTGCATTGCACCACTCCAATTACCTCTATTGCAATTACATCAGTCTAATTACTGCACATTACTCTACTTACCTCTATTGCAACTACATCAGGCTAATTACCTGCAATACTCTAATTACCTCTATTGCAATTACATCAGTCTAATTACCTACATTACTCGAATTACCCTAGTTACCCCCCACCACAAAAAAAAAAGGGTGGGGGGAGACCCAGCTCCGCCATTACTACTCTACTACTGCTATTGAAATCAGTATAAGTAGAGGAATAAAGTTTAATACCGTTCAAAGAGAAAATTCCGAGGTACCTATAATATTACTATTTCGTTTAATAGATTGAAAAATAATGATTTGCTTAACTAAGCAAAAAGTACATTAAATAAATACCGACATACATATTACTCACGTCGACATGTCGACATATACAGGGTGATTCACTTTCCATGAGTATACACCCTCGTATCTAAGGAATATAAAACGGATCTATTTCAAATTTATGTCGGAAGTATATAGTCAAAATGTGATTGTCTTGACGCGTCCAACTTTGATATTGCTCATTAACGTACGACCCTGTGAGAAAATTAGGGTGGAGTTTAAAAAAAAAGAAATTGTGATTTTTTTTATAGAAATTTAAATTTTGATTTTAGAATCGTATTTAGCATCATCAAAAACCCCCTTATACCAAGTTTGAATAAAAAAATTGTTTTTTTTTTGAAAACGTTAATGAGCAATATCAAAGTTGAACGCGTCAAGATCACATTTTGACTTTACGGGGTGGTCCGAATTTAAATCGGGAAACTTCGCCAGCGGATACGACCCCTAAAAATAATAAACTTTTTGTCATATAAACATATATCGAAAAACGATTGGATTTCAAAATACAAGGTGTTGAAGTTGGCGAAAAAAAAAAATTTTTGTTTTTCAAATCTCAATAACGAATAAAGATTTTTTATTCAAATTTGACATATAGGTATAATAATTAAGGCAAGCACACCAGCTAAAATAAATTTTGTCCAAAATATTACACGGTGATTATTTTTTTCTGATCGATTACCTCTTAAACCACAAGAACTTTTTGTTTGTACGCCACTGGTCAAATTTAATAGACCAATTTAATTCTACGTTCCTTTTAGAGCAAAAAAGTATTTTTGGCTTCCTCTCGAAATTCTTATGGTTTTTGATAAAATTGACATTTTCTACAACCCATAAACGATGGGACGAAGCAATAATTTTTTTCATCTGGACAAAAAAAGAAGTATGGGGACCGACTAAAGTGAATCTTGCGAGTCCGAAAAAAAATACTAAAAACATTCCAAGTCAGTGGCGTCGAAAAAAATGGGGCGCTGCAGAGAAAACGGGGAAAAAATTCGAAAATGTTTTTTGCTATTTATCTTCATTTTTCGACGACGTTTATACTGACCTTTACACTGAACAAAAGGACCCTAAAATAATTTTTTTATCCACCCCAAAAAAAAGTATGGAACAAGACTAAAGTGAACCTCGCGAATCCGAAAAAGGTACTACCATTTTTTTCGACACCACTGACCTGGAATTTTTTTAGTACTTTTTTCGGACAAATTTATCTCAGGTGTGGAAACCTCTCCCCTTCCAATCCATGAAGCCAAAAAATCTTCAAAAGTCGAAATACGTCTTCGTATTTTCTTATTTTAGTGCCCTGTACATGCACACCAATTTCAATTACACTTAAATGAAAAACGCCAACTTCCATAACAGTTATATTTAAAAGTTCATCAGAAATCCATTTGCCTCATTTTAGTATTTTGTACATAAAACATCAAGTTTCCTTTTCTCCTCTAGTGTAAAAATAACACATTCCCATTTTATTGCGGCTCTCAAACTAAAGAATTCACCAAAAATTAAAATATGTTTATATGTTTTAATTGTGATTATTGTTGCAAATCACTGGGTGTACTGTTGCATCACATCTTTAATTACCATTAACTTGAAATATCAAAAATAAACTATAGTAGCCTCTTTCAATATATATTTTATTTACATATTATATTATATAAAAGAATACTTCAAGAACCATAATACTAAATATCTGACACTTTAAGAAAACACCATGATCAAATCCCTCATTACATCTTTAGCTAATATTGGTTGGTCATTTAAATTACTGGCGATTCCAGTGTATAATTTTACAATTGGAAATTTGTCGGTACTTGTAATATTAAACTGAATGACCTATAATAATAAACCTAAGTAAATGACGGTCGGGATTTTGAGATGGTTTTATTATGCCTTCCATATAAATAAAAATCTGGAAATACCTATCTAAAGTTAGATATTATACCTTGAAAGGCTGCTGTCAAATAATTTTATGTGATTAATATTGGCAATGGTAATATTGTCTCTCTCCGAAGGTTACTTAAATTTAATTTTGAATTCATTCATGTATTGGTAGATCACACACTTTAGAAACTGATCGTTTCATAACCATACCACTGGGGTAAAGTGCAATGACACGTTCAAGTTGTCATTTAAGTGGTGGTAGATTGTCATCTTGGATAACTACCAGAACTCCAGGTTTTAACAAATTGTTGATATTTTTCTTCCACTTCGTTCAGATTTGCAATTTACATATTATATTTCTTGCATGAATGTTGCCAAAAATGTTGAGTAATTTTCTGCATATGCTGATATTTACTTAATCTAATTGGGTATTCCTAATATAGATCATTCTCTGGTATAGAGGTAATTCTTTCCCCAATTAAAAAATGTGCATGGGTGAGAGTTCCACAGTCATTAATATTGGAAGAAAAGTGAATAATAGGAAGGAAATTTAAAACAGCTTCATTTTGTGTTAATAACGTATAATATTCTTCAAATCTCAAATAATTAGGTACATGCTATCCCTTTTAGCATAAGGTTGGACTTCTTTAAAATCGTGAGTTACTTTAAGCAAGTTGTTATTGTATTGTTTGAGTTTCATTTTAAGAATAATAATTGTCTATTAAAAATTGGTAAAACTATTGACACCTATTTTTTTAAACCTTTCTACATATGCCTATTTTTCAGATGGATAATTTGGAATCCAGACCTCAGGAATATCTAGAGCGCGTCACAAACTTTTCAATGTTTAAACCACAACTTCCGAATATTACGAGTACTCCCAAATGCGCTACCGAAGGAAACACGTTCTGTGAACACGTTGACTCGTATCCATATTACTACTTAAAGTTCATTTTAGAAAGGAATCCCGTATATAAGAATCTCTTTGCCACGGACGAGTTACAGCCAGAGTTGACAAAGAGGATAATAGTTGACGACAGACACTTTGTTTGTAGTTCATTCACCAAACTTGTATATCCAAAAATGGGTAAAAACAAAAACAACGAATGGAAGTATATCATAAACCAAGACGATTTTTTGCAGAGTGTGTGCGTTGAAGCATGTAGAAGGTAAGTTTTATGCCAGACCGGAATCGAAGACTTATTCTAATAAATATCTATTTAAAACAGAATATGTAAAAAAATATTTAGTTCTAAAATTGCGTTAAGAAACCAAAATCATCGCTGGAATGGAGTTTTCTTTGAAATACACTGACGACCAAAATTAACGCACCACCCAAAATTTTCCACGATTTTGATTTTGATTTTTTTCTAAACCATTTGTCTGATTTTAATAGTTCTTGTTTTGTCTTGTAGGTTAATTCTTCTGAAATGCATAGCCGTGCCAATTTTAACTAAAAATTATTTTTTTTCTTTAAATATGGGGCGTAACAATAACGCTATGTTTTTTTTCAAAAATTCAAAACATCCTGTGGGAATCGGGAATTAAACTCCAGTTCAGACCCAATTGTAGCTTCATCTTTTCTTAAAATTTACTTTCTTGGTACACTTTTTATCTTTGCTATTATATTATTAATGTAAAAAACTTGTATTTCTTGGATGCCATTTTTTTTTGTTATTTAACCGATTTGAATATACTTGGCGTCATTAGTCAGGTAATTTAGTCTACAAAACCTATACAGGTCAAAATGGTAGAAAAGAAAAAATCAAAATGTTAGACGCTCTTTATTAAGATCTGATTGAGCTAAATCTAAATAAATTGGTTACGAAAATATGACCAATAAAAAAATGTCTTTTCTGACGCTTTTAGGGCCAGCCCCCTTAGTGTGGTAAGAAATTAGGTGAATGGACAACTTTTCAGCTCGTTGTAATGTCATAATTATTGAACCTATTTAGGCTTCCACAGCTACCCTCAATAATTTTAAATGTATACTTTTCAACAACGTTTATTAGCATTTTTTAATTCGTCATATCTTCGTAACCAATAATGGACCGATTTAGCTCGATCAGATTTTAATAAATAATGAAACTAGAAGAACATAAATTTTTAAATATGTCTGCCATTTTCATGTCTACCATTTTAAACTATAGGTTATGTAGCCTACTAAATTGCCTATCTAATGATTCCAAGTTTATACGAATTGGTTAAATAAAAAAAATGACATTAAAGAAACAAACATTTTTATTTTTTTCCCCACCGGTATAAGTATCTCCTTTAATAACAAAGATAAACCAAAAAAGCAAATGTTAAGAAAAGATGAAGCTACAATTGGGTCTGAACTGGAGTTTAATTTTGCTGCTGGCGATTCCCACAGGTTATCTTGATTTTTTACAAAAAAATACATATCTTTATTGTTACGCTTTATATTCAAAGAAAAAATAATATTTAGTTAAAATTGGCACGGCTATAATATATTCCAGAAGAGTTAACCTATACAAAAAAAAAACATTAAAATCAGACAAACGGTTTAGAAAAAAAATATCAAATTCAAAATCGTGGTAAATGTTGGGTGGTGCGTTAATTTTGGTCGTCAGTGTATTTCGTGAAGCCAGTCTGTAATTTAGTTTTTACATGGTGCTTGAATCAGGGCAGGAATCAACAATCATGTGAAAATACGGATATTTTTCGTACAGGTGCAGAAAATTAGAAAAGTTGGAGGGCTTTTCATTATATTAATATATCATTGATGAATTTTTAATGAGATTTTGTTATACATCTTTTGATTTCAAAAATATTCGCTATAAAAATTAATTAAAAAAATATAGTGGTCAATAGAAAAAATATAATTTCTGTTGTGGTTTTTGGCATTTTTGTGTTCTCTTCCTCGTTGAATATTGTGATTTTTTTTTTTTTCATTTCGACCATCGTGGTTTCCTTCGCAAAGGAAGACCCGGTCAAGAAATATTTAATGTAAAAGAGAATCCGAAAACTATTTACTGTTCTACAAATGATTTAAAAAATATATGCCTGTCTGTCTATCTGTCCATTCTTTAGTTCATCCCTTCATCAGTCTATCGGTATATCTACCTGTTAAATGTATGTGCTTCTAATTGTTAACACAATGCTTTAAAGAAATGCAGTATCGCTTTACATCAGATTTTTATTTTATGAATCGAAAAAGGCAGTTTTTAGAAAACAACTTTTACTAAATCTACAAATTTTATTACTATAGTCGAGTAAACTTTAACTTGGCGTGTGGATGAGTTGATACTGTGCATACTATTTCATTTTCTCTTGCACACAAAGTTAAAGCAATAACCCTAAAACATTGTTCACGTATGTTTATACGTAAACAATGGTTTTGGGCCATTGCTTCAATTTTGTGTGCAAGAGAAAATACAATAATACGCACAATATCAACTCATCCACACGCCAAGTTAAAGTTTACTCGACTATACTATAGTTTTGTTTCAGAGCTGGTGGTCCATGCGACATAATTGGAGAAGTACCCGAAGGTTACATAACGACCTGCAAGCAAAAATATCTTTATAGTAGACTGTTATCTTTGAACGACGAAGGTTTGCCTACTACTGATAACTTTCAAATTCCATCCACTTGTTGCTGTTCGTACAAGAAAAATCTAAGCTTCTTTATAAACGATGTGCAATTCTCGCCTGCTTCATAGAAACATCAGAGAGAAAATACAGTTCATGACACGATTACGTAATTTTCTCGAAAAAAAAAAAAATTATAATTTAGTTAATAATTAATTGTGGTTTATGTATTTGTATGTTGTTTTTAAATGGTAAAGCAAGCTGGAGCTAAATCAACTACAATCTGCTTGTCGTTGTTTCTACAAAGTATGAAATAAAATATTTTCCTAGTTTATAAAAACCGCTGAAATTAAAATAAATATGAATTTCTAATCAATCCAATAATAATAAACCAAGGAGGAGAAAACTGCTTTTATAGATCAGAGCCAAGATTGATTCCCGAGGTGTGAAGTGCCGAGAATTACAAGGCGTAAAGAATTTTGATAATTTTATACTTATAGGAATTAGGTTTCTTATAATGTGTATTTATTTAGTTTTAATAATTTTCGTCCATATTCGCGAGTTGCCATCGAAATAAAAAAGAAAATAGGATAAATGAAAAATGGTATAATCAGGTGTAACTAATAAACATAACGAATCTAGCATTATTGATACAAACTGGCACACGGAAGATGTATAGTGTCAAAGGTACCTAAATTATTATTCACATACTTATAAACTAAAAAAAAAGTGTTGTTAATAGCCTAACAGATCGTGCCTTTTTCAAGTTTTAGACCCAAAATACATACCAAATAATTTGAAAAAAGATGCAAAGCAGTTTTTGATACAAACATTTTTATGAAACTACAATATAGAAAACAATACTCACAATATACCATAAAACAACAAATTGATAAAATCAAAGCAAATATTATATTTATATGCCCTACATATCTAAAGCATCTGAAAATATTGCAAACGTCTTAAAATACAATATAATAATAAACCATAAATAGTCATTACAAAAGAAAAATTACAAAACTTAAATCTGATTTGCAACCAACAAACAACCGTATGTATACAAAATAAACTGCAATAGTTGACCAATCGAAGCAGTACCTACTACAACACGCTTTAGAACTTAGAACATAACCATGTTTTAACTTTAACGATATATTAGTTTGGCACTTCTTGGGAATATCGGTCATTTATTAATATATAAACATATACCTAATCAATAATATATTTATGACGGATATACACAAGAATTACTAAACCATATTTGAAATTAACGGTCAAGAAAATACACAAAATATATACATTATTGAGGCAAGGGTGAAAAACGCCAAGAGGATGAATACAACAACATGGACCAATTCCAACGGAAGAAAACATGAAAAACTTTACAAGAAATCAGTAAAGGAGAAACTCGAATAAACTTTCTGGTAATATCTAAAAATTTACAATTATTAACCCCTAATTTTCTAAAAATTAAATCAAAATCTGGCATATTTCATAATGAAAAAAAAAATCAAAATGTCTGCATATACTAAATATCTTTTACTTTCAATGCTTAAATCTCTGTATCAGCGACGTTTACTCACAAAAAAGACTTATTGAAAAAGAAATAAATAAAAATGAAACAAAGAAAATATTCCTCTAAGACCAATAGTAAGGCAATGTAAACAGCCCCACATATGTATAATTCATCACAATTATTATTAAACATACTGAGTAATATTCTAGGGAAAACAGAAGCTTATGTCAAAGATTTATGGTAATTTTACAATTTCATAAAAACACAAACAGTACCCAAACATATCTCTACATATTATTATTTTACTGCATAGAATTTTCTCCCAGATTTTTGGAACTGCCATGGTTTCGCCTATTGCAACAATTGCAAAGTTAGTAATGGAAAAACTAAAAAATAAAGTCTTAAAATCGTCAAATTATATATCAATATTTTACAAAAAATTGATATGTAGACGACTGCATCATCTGTTTACCAAAAAATAAAATAGACTATACTGTCAATAGTTTTAATAAATATTATCCAAGAATTCTATTTACCAGTGAAATAGAAGAAAATAATAGTGTAAACTTTTTAGATGTTACAATAAAATATAATAAAATGCGTTATTGGAATAAACTCGCAAACAAAAGAAATTTGGTCCCGAAATAATAGATAGAAACATTTTAAATCGCATACCCCTAAGAACTACAAAAAGGTGTTGTCAACAATTGTATAACAGACCGAACAATTAAACTTTCCCATCCAAAATATAGACCTTAAGACTCGAAAAAAATTTAAAAAGCTTCAGAAACAAACTCATACCCAAAACATTTTTATGAACCTATTGTTAAAAAACAAATATATAAAATTTACAATAAAATAAGAGTTGAACCAAATAAAAGCCAAAATAAATATATTTCCTTGCCATACATACCCAAAGGTTCTGAAAATATGTATATCAAAAGTACTTGAAAATCACGACGTAACAATAGCTCAACCATAACAATATGACAAAATCATTTTCCACAAATCATGAACCAAAATTACCAATAGAAGACGAAACTAATACTCTATATAAAATAGACTGCAACAATTGCAACAGTAAATATAGGTCAATCAAAACAATATCTACAGAAAATAATGTAAATTAACATTAAAAATCCAAATACCTCAATAGCACTAGCAAAGCATGCCTTAGATAATAACTAAAACTTCAACTTCAGCAACGTTCGCATTTAACTCAAAATAAATTGTAATAATATTGTAGTCTCTGATGATGGTTAATAAACCGAAACGTTAGGCAATAAAGTTGTTTGTATATTGATTACCGATATACCCAAAAATTACAAAACTAATACATAAATATAAGATAAAAACATTAAACCAAAATTTGGCAGCAACATGCTTTATAACATAACCATAACTTTAACTTTAATGATATACAAATCTTAAATAAAGAACCAAACTACCGCCGACGAACAATACATGGAATGCTACAAATTAAGAGATATAGAAAATTTAAGCGAAACACATTTCAAACTATTAAAGTAAAGTGGTAAGATGTAAAATTATAGAAAAAAAAATACTTTTTACATCTTTCCATCAATACAACAAATAAATTTTAAATTCTCTGAACTTAAAATTCACACCACTTATTTCATTCATTGCTAATAAGCCCATAAGTTTACACTATATCAAGGGTAACAAAGATGTAGGTATAGCTACCAAAATCATCAGGTATTAAAATAGTTTAGCGCCTCCAGTTGCGTTAAAAATCTGTACATAAGCTGATATATAATTTAAATAACATTAGTATATACTGTATAATTTAAGATATAAATTTAAATAAGTAATGTAAGACCACTGTAAAAATTGTTTTAAGTAAACTATCCTGCCATCGAAAAATTTCTTTCCGACGTCGCAGAGGCCATTTGAAAGACAAAATAAAGCCAAGAATACCTAACGAATGGCTTTTACAAAATTTGAATATCTCTATTCGTTACCACAGTTAATAATCTCTTTAAAGGGTTAACCAAGGAATAAAAGTGGTTACCAAGAAATAAAAGTTGTATGCCTGGTAATTAAAATTATTGTAGCCTAAATTTCATTTATTGTACCCTAACGTTGTTTTGAAAAATTTTTGTTCATATTGTTTCATTTTTGTTAATTCTGCATATTTATCTCTTCTAGTAATAGAAATAATAAAGTGAATTAAAAAAGACAATGTTCCGAAAATATGCTAAAATCTATGAATTATAATTTGCTGTTGCTTCTGGTGCACAGCACAGAATGTCATGAATTTTAAGAACAAAACCTAACATCATAGTAATATATTCAATAAGAAATGAATTTTTACTCAAAAAATCATTAACATTCCTGAAGAATCAACCTATCCTGCAAAAAAAAGATCATCCATTTCTAACAAACGACGCAGGAAAAAATAACATCAAATTTGTTCAAAATTTCTGGTGATGTGATAATTCTTGTCACATAATGTATTTAAATTTTTTTACAGCTCTTTCAACTGGAGCATATTATTACAAAAAAAGACAGTAACATTAATTTACTACCTCTTGTATCACCTACATTTTATTCTCACACTTACTAAAAATTGATTTTCTCCTTGGAGAGAAAATGAATCGAAAAATGAATAAATATTTATTAAAAAGGAAGGGGAGGCGTAAAACACATTCCCCAAATCGAAATATCATAGCATACTTTCATTTGTTATTTTTTATCGCGTCAAGATTCATTGGGTTTTATTGCAAGGAGCAAGAAGTTGAATATGGTTTTGCTTGTGATTAATATAAGTGCATTAGTCTTGTCATGACTCCCGTTCAATCAACGGAATGTTCTCGAGACGAAGGCAAAAAATTACGTTCAGCTTTCCGCAAACTTTTGTTCGAGAAATATTGTACTACTCAGGCATGAATCGATATAAATGGTGGTTTATTTGAGCTGTTTTACTGGGATTTGTTTAACTCGTTGCGGAATTTGATGAGCTGTACAGTGTTTCAGACCACCGCCATTCGCGAAATTACCGGTGTTTGTTATGCTGCTACAATTGTTTTGCCTGCAGTGTTTGATTAATATGCGCCGGACTTTTCGACTTCCCATTGCAAAATTAGCTTTATCGAGTTCGGAGAGTTTTATATAGCATTACCAGACAGTATTATTGTTAATTGTATGCAAGCAGCATTATTTTAACATAGATACCGGAATATTGAAAACTAGCTTGGTCAAAAATGTTATGGAATTAAAAATTGCTCTTAGAATCCCTTTGCAATGTTTATATCCATCATCTTTTGATTGTCAAAATATAATAAGCAGTTCTTTTGAATTTTTTTTGAATTTTTCTTCGTTCTCTTATCGTAAAATTCCGTGACCATCTTTGACCAAGATAATTTTTGATATCCCGTTACAATAATTGTTATTTTTATTTGTATCACAAAAATAATTTGACATGAAATTAATTCTATTTAACTTGTTTAATTTTCTGTAATCCATCCCCAAATAATAATTTATTTTTAATTTTGTTTTCTTTTAAAAAATTCTCCACAAATTCAGAGTCAAATATTTAACTATAATAAGATGGCAGTAATTAAAGGTATCTATAAATCCACATAAGTAGTCCTCAAGAATCAGAGAACTGTTTGTTTATTTGAATAACTCCTAAATGAATTCAATTATTGTCTGGGGCCTGTAAAGGTCAATGAGTCTTAATAAATAATAATTGTAGTTTTATAATTTGATTTATGCCTATTACTAAGCAAGCACTCTCATTAAGTGAGAAAGGCTTATTTATATGCACAAGTTTTTGTTGGTTGTAAGTCAATCGTCACTCGTACATATTTAAAATATTAATTTGAAAGGAACTAAAAGCGATATCGTTGATTTATGATGACGCACCAGGAAGTAAGTTTATTTTCAAGATTTAGAAATACTTGAGTTTCTAAGGAATTTAGTTAAATCATTTCAGTGAAGGGTTAATATTATAAGTCGTAGATATCTTATCGGACTTATTTGTTTTCAAATACATTTTAAAAATATTTCCAGTAGTGAAGTAACTTTTTTGAATCCGAAAATTTCACAGTTTTGTTAAGTAGTAAATCCAATTTTTTCAATTTGCCTGCATCAAAGTATTTGTCGATGAGATATTTAGTGAGCGGAAAATGTATGGTGAGTCCAAGTAAATGGTCAATATCATTTCTTAAATGACAATAGGGGTAGTTTTTTTAATTCCCTGAAAAGGGGATCACCTTTTGATTTCAAAAAACTTTTGGACAATAATTATTGAAAATTTTTACTTTGCACCAATTTTTTTTTTGGATATCAAAAACGACCAACTTGTTCATAGCTCAATACCTCAATCAATCTCTGCTGTCAAATAATATCTTAGACTCTACGTCTTTTGCTATATGTTTGCCTGGAGGAACTGGGAAATACTGCAAAGAACCAATGCCACTTCGAGTTGTCCAAGTCTATTAAAAATAATAAGTTGCTGACTTATTAAGAGGATCCATCTACTCGCAACTTATTCCAATACAAAGTTGGACTTTGAAATACAAACAAAAGAGTACAAAAATAGACAGATATATAAACAAGAACTAAATAAAACTGCTGCAACTTTGCATTCAATAAATCTCCGGCATATTCCAAACACAAACGAACTTTATGAATTACCATCCGCAGTTCATATAAGTTTTAAACCGGAGATTTGGTCAGAAATGTGCAGGTTGATATATGATATCACCGATGTAAAGCATATTGCCCCAACTATTAATCACTAGAGGGCGTTATACCATATGTCCAAACGCCTATTTTGCTGCATTACCAACAATGTTCTGGCTCGGGTATGCAGGGTGTTTAAAATTGCTTCCGACTCTTTACAGGGGTATAAAGTAAGGCACTAAACACAGAAGGCGCTGCAAATAAATGTCCGGCAGTGGAAATTCTTAAAGACGTTTTGAACGTTGATTAAATATTGAAATAATATTTAGAAGTTAAAATATTGGATCAATAAAAATTATTTTGATTTTAAAGGTATTGTTATGTTTGGGGAATTCTTTTGTGAAATAATTATTTTTTATTTTTTTTATTGTATTGATGATTTTTCTTTGTTTCTTTATGGCCCCACGTTGGGCGTCAAATTAAATGTTATGTTCTTTAGGGAAAATTTTTATAGAACTGTTATTATTTCATTTTATTGTTTTTTATTGATTTATTAAATTTTAATTTTTAATTTTTTTTTATGGTGTTTAATTTTAATTTTTATGCATGCATTAGTACTTAGTTTTGAAGTTTATTTTAATTTACCTATAGTAGTTGTATATAATTTTTTTAAAAAAGAAATATTTTAGTTCTTGTATATATTTTTTTGAATTAACGACTTTATGGTATACGATCAGTCCGCCACTGGGCTGAATTATTTAAGTGTTGTTTTTTAATAACGGACAGTGCGTATGATTTTATGATAATTTAACATGAAACTTACTGTAGGTTTGCTACAATCACTCTTTTTCTTTTCATGGCCTTTTGGGGGTTCCCTTTTACCATTCAAGAAATATCTTACCTATAAATTTGCTGTTATGCTACTCTTAAATAAAGATTATTTGAATTTCGTGCTGATTTATTTCATTAGACTTGTATGGACTTAGAAAATGAAATCCTTTTAAAATGAATATCACTTGACTAATCGACAGGTAGATGTCGCTGAAACTGCTGTCCGTTTTATATGCAACTGAGATTAATTTAAATGCTTTGGTTGATACAATTAAACATAGATGTCACTCAAAATATTATTACATATATCAGATGATCAAGAAGAACTAACGTTTCTTAATCTAAATCTCTGCGATAATTAAAACTAATTAAAACTATAACAAACTAAGGTGTGTCCTGTTGAATATTCACAAAATTAAAGAAACTTAGTGGTTAAAAAATTTAGTTCTGGGTAAGTTCTACGCTCTCTGGGTACAGAGTCATTTTAACTGCATTTAAATTGGCAGTCCTGTTTTTGACACTTGTGGTGCAGTTATCATGGCTGATTATTCTAGAATTACTTGCACCTTTTATTGGATGTGATTAAACCAAATAGGCCTTGGATACAATTTTGGAATTTGACCAATCACATAGGTGCTTACTAATTAGGATAATTTTTTCCTTTATTTCTGGTAAGTTGGAGTTGCTTTTCCGTTACTTTTTCGTATTTGTCCTTGACTCACCCTTGGAATATCCTGGGTATATAAATTTCCACTTTTTCCAGTACTTTCACAAATATTTTTCAGGGGCGATTTGGACGAGGGTTTGTTGCATTTACTACCCAATAACAACTCAACTTTTGTTTTCGTTTCTAAGGAACATGCAAAAAATTTGTAAATCAAGGATTTCTAGATTGCTATCTGTCATTTATGGTTTGTATTTTGGCCTACTTTTTCTTTATTCTATACTTTTCCTATGTAATTATGTTATTTTCACCATCCTTATTTCATGATGAATCTGTGGATACTCATTTGTTGATATTGCGTTAGGTGAATTTTGACCAGTCGTTGACTTCAACGAAGCATCACTGAACTTTTTAAATTGCACTACACAATCATTTCTTAAGATTTAATTTACATTGTGTCTCGTCATTTGACTAGACTGGTGGTTTTTACAAGTAAGTCTCACACTATTTATTTACATTTTCATAGAATTTTACAGAAATAAAGTGCATCTTAATTTAACCGTTGTGTTGAAAGTCGTTGAAACTTTGTTCAAAGCATGTAAATAATAGTTGTTCTGTTATTGATTATTTAAAAGGAACATTCTACAATACATTTACTTTATTTACGCTTTTAATTTGTTTACCTTTGTTTTATTTTAGCGTAGCTGACCCTTTATTTATGTGTGGCCCGTTGACCTCTATTGCAGCAACAGGTGTTCTACAGCTGATTTAGGAAGATTATTCTCCAATATGATATCCTTTTTTAACTTCTATTTATCGATTCCGTATACCATACGTAAGTTTCTCGTTATTTATTTTATTATGAGGATAATTTCGTTCTTTCCTAGTCTTACTAGAGTTTATTTTTAATTTTATTTATTTTATAATCGGTTCTTTAAGTAGTTTAAAATACATGACAGTATTTATGTATGTCACAGTAATAGATGACTGTTAAAAATATTGGATGAAGAAGTCACATATGAATCTATTAAGGAACCAGTAAAGGTACAGAACAAATATAGATATATTTTTAAGTAGCTCTCCGTTTACTTTTTTAATTTTTTTGTTTACAAAAATTTTCTCCTATTATACACTTCTTTTAAAATAATTAGCTTGCGCTCTATTTATTGGGATTTAAAGATGATGACTATTAATACTTTCCTTATCACTTTAACAAATATGAAAATTACTATAAGAAATAGGTAGCGATTTTTTCACTTTCCAATAATAGTGCAGAATTTCGGTGGTTGTATTGTTATGTTAAAAGGGGGGTGGGGGGCAAATATTCGTATATAGGAAAAATATCTGATTATTAAATTATCATCAAGGAAAGCTAGCGCTTAACATGTTCCTTCAAATTAAAGCTAGAGCACTGAGAAATTACTAAAGCAGATACAGGTAAAATGAATAATTATACCTTTGAAAAAATTGTCACCTATTTAATTGGATTTTTGCCCCAATTATTTATAGTAGTAAACTGCACTATTGAATGTAACCAATCATATTTACAGAACTACTGCCTTGACGATATGACGTACTTCATTTTGGAAACAGAAATACCACTGCATAGGTGGCTATATTGTAGACTCGGTACTGTCCAGGGTTCTAGACAAAGTAAGACTTAACAGGAATAAAAGGCACCATAAAAAACCTTACAGATCATAAAATACAAATGTACTCTACATGAGCAATACTTCGGAAAATAATTTAAATATTTAGATACGCAGGGTATATCAAAAACTGTAAAAATAAATTTAAAATAATAATGGAAAATCAATTCGTTACAACAGTCTGAATAATTCTACATTATGCAGAAATATTTTGGTTTAAATACACTTATTTTTAAAGAATTATTCTTGGACCCTTACTCTTTTCTATACATTTTAATACTTATCTTATAGATTGCAATATGCGTCAATATGCAAATGATGATCTAAATTACTCAGTAGAACTCTTATTACAATAATTTCAGAATTGGAACAAATTTCAGCTATACCCAAGGTTCGTGGTTTAATTTTAAGTGGAAACAAAATCCAGATATTATTTGAGAAAAGTGAAAAGTAATCTTACCTTCAAAATTTCTATCAGTGACCAAATGTTACAATTTTGTAATAACTACAAAAATCTTGCCTAAAGATTTAAAACTCAAACTCTCTATTACTTAGATTTATAAAACATATTTCAACTTATAATAAACATGATCTGAATTAACAAGTGAAAGAGTGAAATACATTGGTCAAAGTTCTAGTTCTAATGCTAAACTAGCATCGCACCACCCTCTTAAATCAAGTTCCCTAAATAGAAGTTATTATATTAAATAAATACAGTTTCAGACGATCAATTTACATGAGATAATAGGCGTAGATAAAGAAGATGAAAAGTTAACTTTCCTCGTGTCAATTCTGTACAGGCCTCATCAATCTTGGCTTGTTATTCTAACACATAAATGGATCATGTCTAATGAAATGAAAATATTAACTTTTATTGGTAATTTAAGTGATTAATGATCTTTCGGGAAAATAAACTTTTTGACTTCTAAAAAATACGTAGTCTTCCCACGAGTGAGTTATCGAAAAATTAGATACGTGGCTAAATAGCTCTTTCGTTACTAAATCGGTTTTCAACAGTTTAAATGGTTTGGTTATAATTGTTTTGTTGAAAGCTGGGTACACCCTGTACAAGCAAAAAATAATAATTATATAGTAACTAAAATTAGTGTTAAAATAAAGATATCAAGAAGCTCGTTAAGAATGTAGAGTGGAGTGGGGCGATTTTTAGGAGAGCGACGAGTAGTGGTCATCGTCTTAGTTTTGGTCTGTATTTACTGTATTCCTTTATGAATGAAAATGGAAAGACCATATTAATTTACATAATCTTACAAAGTGGTACTTTCATCAAAACGGCAGAACTCTTTAACTGGATTAACAGACTACCAAAGGAAAACGTCTCATACCCGTTGACTGAGTAGAGCCAAGTACATTGATGAAATTATGAAACAAATTTTACACTTATAAAACATATAATTCATTATATTCGTGTACTCAACCAAAATTTATCGTAGGTTAATGGGAAACCCACAATATGCATTTCATCGGAATGTGTCATATTTATGTCGTATATTATTATGATAATTAAAGTTGCACTAAAATGGCATATGCGATATTACTCTATTACAGGCTTAGATACATAAACTTAATGTACGAGCTGTGCGCTGCAAATTTTATTTCCGATTATAATTAAGTTCGGTCTAATGGGTAGTTTGGTTACATTGTACGCGTAAAATCGAAATTGCGCTAAATAAGTGTCAGTTTTCGTAATGCATTTGTGCTTGTGATGAAAAATACTAGTTTGAAGATAGGTATGCAAAGTTCCAATGTAGCAATTTCTTCTTCAGTCTACACCGACAAAATAATTCGTAGCGCATTCTCATATTTTTCTCTTGACTTTGTGGTAAATTTGAGGCAGGTCAGAAACTGCCTTTAAAATATTAGAGAACCCGCAAAATAAAAATCTTTCGTAGCTTCCTTGATTAGTGGCAAACTCTAAATTTATATTTAATTTTTTCTTTTCCATTAAGTACAAAAAAACAGCATGTTCAACGTATAAGATAAGTAGATTTTCAAGTTCGTGTGAACGTAAACTTTTAAACTCGTTTCTTCATCCTGAAAAAAAAGTATTTATTTTTGTAGTTTATAATATATTTGTAGAATCATTGACAGATCTTTACAAGAAATGTATTCTTTGTCAGTAATATATTTATTCTTATTTTTTATTCGAAATAATTTTAAGTATTTCAGTGATCATTTTCAACTGAAAAGAACACTCAAACCAATTGTCAGGTTCAATATTTTTCTCTACAGAATGTCAATGTTACGTATATTGGAGTAGGAAGGATAATTTAATTTTTCGCATTTTGACTAATAATATGCTATTTTACTAAATTCAAAATCGTTTAATAAATATTCATTGAACTTAATTCTGGGAATCACGCCAAATTCTAAAAAATAAATAGAAATACGAAAATTGCCAAAATATGTCAAGATAAAAGTGTAGTATCAAAGGCAAACCTCAACAGTTTGCCCAAGAAAACCACTGTATATAGTTCTAAATGAATATAAATACAATATTGTTATCTAAAATTCGTATCAGTGGGTTTCTAGTATTTTACACTAGAAAATATAACAAAATGTATATTATATAATATATAGATATATATATATTTTATATGATATGGAAAAAACAATTATAAAACAATAACTTATCTTAACAGAACGTTTCGAACCAAAGTCTAGGTCCTTTTTCAACTGTGATTACAAAAAATGATTTGTCAAAAAGGATCACTTTGACACTTGACACTGATTAGTAATTAATGCATAGATCACTAGATAAAGAATTCTAATTTATTTTGATATTTCCGTCACGTACTTCTTTTTGGAGAATCGGTAGCCAGACTTCGTCTAGTAACACTGAACTAGTAGAGACGCAGTCGGTACTGTTTAGTTGAATACAGGCACTCTCTTTAAGTTTTCGTTTATTGCAATGTGTCTCCGTTTGAATTATTTTTGCCTGTGTCCAACTAAATCTGTGGCCATTACTCCAAGCATGTTGTGCCAGTGTAGATTTATCAACTTGGTAATTTTTAACGTTATTTTTGTGTTCAGATATTCTAACTTCTAATGGTCTAGACGTCTCACCTATATATAGCTTTCCACACTCGCATGGAATGCTATAAATACAATTTTTAGATTTTTGAACACTGTTAAAAGGTTTGGTTTTTGTTAAGAATGATCTGATGGTATTGCAAGTTTTAAAGGTGGTTCTTATATTGAACTTATTACCAAGTCGTCTAAGTCTATCAGAAAAACCAATTCAAACAGAGACACATTGTAATAAACGAAAACTTAAAGAGAGTGCCTGTATTCAACTAAACAGTACCGACTGCGTCTCTACTAGTTCAGTGTTACTAGACGAAGTCTGGCTACCGATTCTCCAAAAAGAAGTACGTGACGGAAATATCAAAATAAATTAGAATTCTTTATCTAGTGATCTATGCATTAATTACTAATCAGTGTCAAGTGTCAAAGTGATCTTTTTTGACAAATCATTTTTTGTAATCACAGTTGAAAAAGGACCTAGACTTTGGTTCGAAAGTTAAGATAAGTTATTGTTTTATAATTGTTTTTTACATATCATATAAAATATATATATATATATATATATCTATATATTATATAATATACATTTTGTTATATTTTCTAGTGTAAAATACTAGAAAACCACTGATATGAATTTTAGATAACAATATTGTATTTATATTCATTTAGAACTACATACAGTGGTTTTCTTTTATCTTGACATATTTTGACAATTTTCGTATTTCTATTTATTTTTTAGAATTTGGCGTGATTCCCAGAATTAAGTTAAATGGATATTAACTATCCGCCACAATTCACAAATAAACTACAAACAATATTTACGTTTAATAAAGTGGCACTTTGCCACATAGAAATGTCACTTTACTATATAGAAATGTCACTGTTAATAAAAAACAGTTTGACAGAATATTGTTTATTTAAATATTATCGAGCGGCATTTCAAATATCTTCAGAACAATTTTCTAAATTGTGTTCAGTAGCAAGACTCATTTTTATAATTAATATTTAACTTAAAAACAATTCGACTCACAAAAATGAAACTTCATTGTTGTTACGTAAATAATAAACAAAGCCGTGCCAGGTTACTAACTACACAAGCACCTACTATGATATTTTTTAAATTTCAAACTTTGTAATGTTTTTATATCTATCACTATTTGCTTATAATTACCTACTAACACAAAATGCGAAAAAATAGTATAAACTCATCTCGTAAGAAAAACAGTTTTACTAAACTCATATAGTTTTGAGTTACTCGCTCGCTGCGCTCGCTCGTACTCAAACACTATATTCGTTTAGTAAAACTTTGCTTTTCTAAACTTGTTGTTTAATGTACTATTAATATGATATGTATGTCACAACTTTCATTAAAAAATATTAGATATGAAAGAAATCTTGGCATTTGACAATTTGAAATTGTTTTATATTAATTTATAAAGATCTGTCAAATTTCTGCATTGTATCAAACAGCTTATAAATTTCTCAAAAGATGTATAATGTTAATGTAGTTTATTATAGTGTCATTAACTTAAAAAAGTTGGTTAAGTATTAATTGGTCAAAAAGGTGTTCTGTGTAAACAATTTTGTATTTAGTATTTTTTCTTCTTTAATAGTTACAGAGGTATAGAAAAACCGCAATCTAAATCGCCACTCTGTGAAAATAAATTGTCACTACAGCATAAGCTGAAATAATAAAATAATATGATAATATGTATATATTTTGAACTGCATATTCATTAATTATTACAATTATTTTCATTAAAATTTGATTATTTATGATCCTGTTGACATTTTAAATAATTATTAAATATCAGCTTTAAAATTAATTGGTTTTGTAATATGAAATTATAGTTTTATTACCATATTAGTTATTTCATAATTAGGGTGGAGGCAACTAGTTAATTTTTAATTACAACTTTAGATTTCACAAAAATATACAGGTTATTTGCCAGATACCTATTCATATTATTATTGTAAAGAATTTCTTAGCTCTTCCAAGAATATAAAATACCTAATTATAAAAAAATATAAGTATGTAGATATATTTCTTCCAGTTTCAGCAATATTCAAATTTATGAATAAATTTATGCGTCAATCAATTGGAAACGAAAACAAGTCACCTATTTACAGAGTACATATTGTAAAATATTGAAATGTTTTTAATATAGCGTGTTTTAAAACAACTAATGCAACATTGTTCAGTGTAAGATTCTTTGAGACCACATAATAATTATTTAACATAAAGCAACTAAAAAAAAATTGTGAAAAATGAAAACAAAGGGATTTATGCTCTCCATTCATATCAACATATTTCTTTAAATGTTCAGTATCTTTTTAATGCGGCTTAGTTTTGAAATATAAGAGGGATAATATTTTTTGTGAAGAATTAAATTAATATAAATTTTTTTTGCAAGAAAATTTGGATCAATTAAATAAATCCCTTCAAAATGTAAGAAAATACTGTGAAGCTTTTTTCTAACAAATCCATAACAAAAAAATTCTGTCACAAGATTAAAGCAAAGTTAAAATCTTTGTGTTGAAAACTTACAGCTTTGTTATAATTACATACTATATTTCACCGCAAGAGACATTATCTAGTAATTTTTTAATACATTTTAAATGAAGCGCATTCCTCTAGCCTCAGCACCAATGGTAAAAGAAAACCGTTGCGTGAGAACAAGACATATGTCACTAAATTTAATATACTTACATTACACCCTTAGTAATAAGAAACACTAGAGGGTCGCCTTAAGTACATTTGTAATAAAAGGAACCCTCACATACACAGACAAACTGATGATAAACACTAATTCGTTGCCTGAAAAACTTATTTCCGTTTATAAATTGAAAGGGTGGGTATATTTAAATGCCGATATAGTTATTATGGTAATTCGGGTATTCGTACAATATGTTTCAGAATATCTGTTTTATTCGAATTTTTGAATATAATAATTAATTTTTGCAAAATACTGCTTTACATTATATTAATTCAACTAAGACTTTTGAATTCTAAAATATAGGAGATTAATTAAGTTTAATAAATGACACCATCAGTTAATCACATGAATATTTGCAAAACTCCTCACATTTCGAATAAATCAATTCAGTAAGAACGTTTAGTACCACAACAGAATCCTAGATCTTTACGACCTATAATGACATCTGAATTTTGAGCATTTTGTTCACCTTATAATGTTTTCTAACTTGATCAAATATCCGCTCTTTAAATAATCTGCCTTTCCTCCTACTGTCACATTTGCTACTTTTCTATGACAAGACAGGTATTAGTTGCTTTATCTACATTAAACAAAATGCGTTTCACGCTCACTAATGGCGCTTTAAGTTCCCTAGATTAATTGCAGCAAGTGCCAATAGGTGATTCAAGTGTAACGTTAACGATTTGCTGATGGAAACTATTCTGAGAGTGAGATTTGGTTGAATCACGTCTCCAATTTCTCTTTGGTGCAAAAGCGTTATACATTATGATACAATTGCGTACACGGAAATGCTTAATGAACTCAACTAAATCTATATTTATAATAAAGAAATACGTACGATTAAAATATATCTCCTGGATTTTTTTGGAGAACTGGAAACCCTACAATAACACCCTGTATATACATATAGCAGTCGGATACGTGTTGTACCAGCAAATAAATTCTAAATTCGTGTAACCATTAAGATTTACAAATTTCCGAAAAGAAAATAAAAATACGTTCGTACTGGTAGTTACCGTGAGCCATGTCACAGTCTACCTCATTATCTAGGTATTTTAAGCACGTTATTTTGTAATTTGTTCAACATTACTACTCTTATAACTCCAACTACTCCCCCAATTAAATTATTAAATTTATATCTTCATATCCATGAAGTTAGCAACGTTCCGCTCTGGTAACCATTCTATTTCGGTTCTATATCCCTTTAATAACACTTGTAGACCTGAATTGTATAGTGCCACAGCAAATCATGGTTTGTTATTGAATTATTCAATTCGTGAGCACATATTTGATAAATGTGTAGCGGGGTTTGTACCTTGTATTGCGCCCCTAAATAATAACTTCTAGAATATATTATAGAAAGGTAGGGGGGAGGTGGGCTTTAGAAAATGTAGTCAATGACATTTTGTACCACGACGTATGGCTGTGTATTCTGTTACTAACAATTTTAAATATTTAGCACTGTTAGAACTGTACCAAACGATGGTTTTGTGGATTTAAGAAAAATGGCAATCATTCTTTCGGATAGGTACGTATCGCAAGACTTTGTTCTGGTGACGTTGTGTGGTTAAGAATGTGGACTATTGACATTCGTTGCCGCTTGGTATTCACATTGATTTCATAGCGGTTGCAATTATTTAAATTTTTGAGTTACATTACTACTCCATACTTTTGTACGTACAGGTTCCCATTGAAGATTAAATGAGTCAAAGTTTCTTTAGATAGATTAAATGAGTCAAAGTTTCTTTAGATAGAATAAATTGTTAAGAAGATACAAAAAATTAGTGACTGACACGATATAGGGAAGCTATAGAAATAGTCAAAAATTCAAATAATTACAATCGTGGTGCCATACTACAATTATTAATAATGTGTCGAATATATGAACCATCGACGAAACAAAGCATGCCTTCTGACGTCCAAATAGAGGAACTGAAACCAACAGAGCTCACGTAACTTTAAAACATGAGAGAAGAAAGTCGAAAGGACATTAAAAATATTCCACGTAAAAAGGGAATCCAAAAATCATTTAAAAATTTTTTAAATTGCCTTTCATTACACATAATTTCATAACAAAACGTCAATTATTGTTTTAAGCTCAACAGGTTAAAATTAATTACAGTAGGAACTGCTTTGTATACTAACACTTAATAGTAATAAAACTGTTAATTAGGCCATAGTAATGGAGAACTTTTCCAAATGCTTTGATATTAAAAACTTGGGACAATAACTTTATTGAGCGTCTAAGTATTTATATGAAAATACAGAACGAAATAAGTAATGAGTAGACTTGCAAGGCAAAAATTCTGGTAGCAGCTTTCGAATAACAACTAACCCCACTCGCTCCTTACAACTCCACAAAGTAATAACTATGGGAATAAAGCGACGCGCATTACTTATTTATTATTAATGGATTTCCATTAAAGTTGAACAATGATGTTAGATGTTAGATAAGTGAAGGATAACGAAACAAGAAACTTTCTTTCTGTTGTGGCCACTTGCGAATCAAACTGGGTATTTTCTTAATACACTATTTATAGTTGTGTCTCTAAATTGGTGAGATTTGTATCAGTTGGTTTAAATATATTTGAAATCTGTTACATATAACGTAGTAAGAAGAGATAAAAAATAAGTTAAAAATATAATCAGGAACTAAAATTTGCACTATATACCATGAAGAAAAAAATGATGGCTTTATAGATACATATCTCGGAGTCACTGCGCAGATCTACTACTAAACCTGCATCTTGTTTCTTAGTGGGGTACTTGGTATTAATTTCAATTTCAATTTATAATTCAACCTCACTAACACACTAACTCATTTTGCTTAGTTTTTTTCATTTGGAAATATGTCATTACGCATTCTATATTTTAACTACTTTCATCGGACCACAAATTTTGCATGGAGCACAAAAAAGCATGGCACGATATGTACTGCACTTTTCACTCTTTGTTAATTATTCTGTTCGTGGTCTATAATTGATGAGAAGCAACAACTGCTTATATTTGTATTCGGAGTGTGTAATATTAATTTCAACTCTTGTTTTTATTATTTTCAGTCATTACAGATGACATCGTTGTATACAATTTTAGACGTTCATAAAATAAAAGTTTTTTCGAGAATTGTAACAAAGTGTTGCAGGCCATAACTGAAATAACTGAGATATTAGGTTGATTACATGTCAGCAATATTTATGCCTTTTGATCAATTTCTCAAGGGACAGATATAAATATAATATAATATGTATATTATGTGTAACTAATAGAATTACAAATAACGATTCAATATATTATGATTATGATTCTGAAACATCCTGAGATGAGTTTCCGCTTTTTCGAAGGTATTGGTTGACACGACACGCTTTGTGACGATTGTGATTGTTTCAATCGTACATGTTTGTTTTTAATAATCATTAAAATAATATATTTCTTTTACTAGTCTCGTATACTGTTATTATTCATAAAATGATTTAGATGCTAGTCGTGATTTATAATGTCTATCTAGAATATTTACGGAAATATTACATTTGTTGATAATTATATAAGACAATCATAACTATTCTCCAGAAACTTTGTCATAAACAATGATGATAATTACGTTAACATTCTTAGTTTGTTTAGTTTTATATTTCATAAAAGTGAGTCGTTTTCGTTTTTATTGGGTAAAATTATTTGATAAAAATATAACGAAAATTCGTACTGCGAATACTGCGATTCGTAGTTTGTTAAATATTTGAATTGAATTTGTACGCAGCAAAGGTAGAAGAAAAATGAAATTTAAAAATAACTCCATTGAACAGAATTAATAATAGATACATAATATTACAGAGGGTGTCATAGTTGAGTAACTTTGGAGTTCTTGATTTTGATAGTGCCAGTTTCTTCTGGTCGTCATCTGAGATATAGGATTTTATAAATGCATCTGATTTATCTAACAGCATTATTAGTTTCTGCCGATTGTTTACTGTATCTATTAACCGTAATAGTTATTCTTTATCTGCTGGTAAAATTGTTATACTGCTATGTTCCTTGAATGCTTTCAGGTTCTCAAGGTTCTGTCTTTCCTTTATCGTTATATTCAGTCTAGGTGGTCTTGATTATAGTAGAATAGCCACTGACGTTGCTCTGATTTCTCCTCTATGTTCTCCTAGTAGCTAATAAGGAGTTGCTCCCGATTAACTCACTGTATTTCTTTGATATTGACTTTGGAGCGACGGCATAATTGAAACCTCTGCAATTTTGTATTGACATTTAAGTGGTAACGAAGACAGATCTATAACCGCTTTGTTGTTTTCTAGTTCAAGAAAAGTTGCGTGCTTTGTACCATGTGCATTCTCTTTGTGTCATTCCTGCGTTTTCAGTGGAAAATCGATCAACCATCGCCCATATCGCCTGATACAACATTCCCGTTAATCGATCCTTTCCCTTAGCAAAATCGTGTTGGCTTTGGTTATGAGTGGTGTCTCATCTTTAAGTACCTTGGAATTGTTTCGTCAACATAAATAGGCTAGTTGATTTCTTTAATTTCTTGACATTCGACTATTTTATAACGGTCTTTTGAAGCGATGTAAAATCTGGTGACGAAAGTACTCTAATGTAAAAAATATTTACATTTGAAAATATTTTAATTTTTGAGATCAAGCATGTTCTTGGCTCATGAAACGAGTTTAGGTCGTAATCCAAACAGTCGCTATCCCGACAGCCGAAATCTCACAAACAAAAATCCTGATTGCTAATTTCCCGACAGTATAAATTCCTGACAGCTGAAATCCCGACAGCCGAAATCTTGAAAAACAAAAATTCCAAATGGCCATACTGACCAAGAAATTGAAAAAAAAGAATGCTCCTGTTAAAGAAAATGACAAACTTGAAGTGAACAGCGAAGAAAAATCTAACGACCAAGAAGAATATTTTGATGAACATGACCATAATCCAATTTTTCGATGAATACGAAGAAAATGACCATCAAGATTCACAAAGATAACAAAGAAGACTATGACGACGACGAAGAAGACAATAAACGAAAATCTGCCAAACATATAATTTCTAAGAAATATCCCAGAGAGCACCCAAAAGCTGGGAAGCATTTGAAACATAATAGGTATAATGATTGTGACAGTAAATAATATGACCATCCAGAAGTAAAATCAACCCATAAAAATATCAAAAACTAACCAAAGCGTAATGGATATCTTCGCATAATCTTTCGCTTAAAAAAAATTATAATTCAGATACCAACGTAAATAAGAACTGTTTGCTGAGATTGTTATTATTTGTAATAAATTTTGATATAAATCTGCAAAATGGATTTTTTAATTAAATTGGTGTGTGGAGATATTTTAAATTTTCTAAATATCAATCCGTCAGGAAGTTGATTTTCGGAATATTTGTATGTCGGGATTTTAGTTTGTCGAGATTCCAACTGTCGGGAATTTAGGGAGTCGGGAGTCGGGCGTCGGGTATTTGTCCGGGACCCATGAATCAACTAGTCTCTGGTTGATTCCACATGACTCCTACTTCATTACTAATTGATGTGTTTGATACATCAATGAATATGGTATGGCTTAGATGTCTTCACACCTGTCTTGTTTCCGCATTTGCATTTCGCTAATTCTATCTAATCGCTTATACATTCTTTCGATATGATCTAATTGTTTTCGGCCCCAATGCCGCTATCAGTTCTCATTCTCCACTACTAGATACTAGATGTAGTAGTACTACTAGGTGTCTTATTGTCATTGTACTTATGCCACCTACACATGTAAGTTTTCTTATTATCTCCCCTCTTCCAACTTTGTACCAGCAGACCAGGCAGGTGTAGGATATTATTAGAACCATTAAAGACTGCCTATTTCTTACCTATGATGCATGCTTTCGCAGTCCATAGAGCCCGCAAGGTTTTGGGTGGTCGCTTTGTCTAAGTGGGCTTCAACTATGAGTTTGGTAGCTGGGATTTCAATTATTACTCGCTTACCAGTAATTTTCATTGTTAAAATTCAATGTTTTCAGGTTCGGGAGTTTTCTTGTCTTATGGTATTTTTCTGATTCTCGATTTATATTGATGTTCCAAGTAATATTTTCTAAAAAAATTAGGATAAGCCTTATAACTGATCGCCATTGTTAAAACACAGCGTTTAGATTTCTTTTATAAATAATTTTAAATATATTTGATTTAAAAACAACTGATTTTTTATGAAATAAAAAAGTATTGCATTTTTATATAGAACCAGATCTTTTATTAATAGTTAATAATTTAAATTTTGGGAAACTGCGCGATTGAAAACTGCATGGAATACAACCGGAAGAAGTAACCACGTAATTGTATGATCTCTTAGATAAATAAAATGTTATTACCCTGTTCTAATTGTTGATGGACAATTATGTCCTATTTCATAAATAACAAAATTGAGTTGAATTTAAACACGTGCAGTCTGACTATTGTCAAGCAAAAAAATTTTAATTCTTATTTAAGCACATTGAACTAGCCAAATCAGCTAAATTGTGTTAATATAACGTGCCGAATGTCACTTTGTATTAATCAAATTACAACACTTTTATTTAAATCAAAATATAATTATTTGAAAACCGTATTGATTTATTACTATCTGCAGTGTTTAAATTTTCTACGTTTTCAAATACATATATGTATCAATTTTCTCTGAGATATAGTATTATCCCTAGAGCATCGAATTGTGTACTTTGCCCCTTTACGTTATTCAAAATAATTATTATATTTCCCTGGAAGTGACAAATCTCCCCCTTACTAGAGTTATAAATAAATTGAGCTGCACACGCTTGATATATTGAGTGGGTACTAATACATATTTTCTCTTAAAAGTGGTAGGTGGATTATTTATGTAAGAATAGCTATTTCAAATATGTTGGCTTGTATCGCTGGGAACAGACAGGGGGAAGAAATTTGTTTTCTGACATTCTAACGTACGAGTACGTTATTATTATAATTCCAGTCATGTTCATCAGCAAACATTGCTCATGTTCCCATAAGTCAAACATAGTAGTATTACAATGGAGTGAAGGAGGTGCAGTAACAACATTCATTTATAAAGCAAAGGTAATAAAATTTATCGTTGCTTGACGGTCTGTAAACGTTGTTAATTTTACTCAATAGGTATATTTCTAGAATATGCTGCGACTGAATAATAATTGAAATTTGAGCTTGCAAACATGTATTCCTTTTTTATTATTTCAGTTCGAATATACTAATGAAAAAACAAATTTAGAAAGAAAAACTTTGGTACTTATATGATCTCTTCGATTACCGACTTGCAGACGATAAACTTTCATCGTCGAATTTGCACTCCATTCCCTATTCTATTGGTTCTAAATATCTTAGACTTACCAGATATGGAATAAGGTGTACTGTGGTCCTTGTCGAATCGAATCTTTTATGGAATATAAGATTTTATAATCAGAGGGAGTTGAAGCATTTAATTTAGTTAAATTGGAAAACTTGCGTAAGAGATTTTTTTAAAAGATCTGCCATCAAGAATTAAACTTATCTAACGTTCCATATAGTATAGTAATCTACAGGACGTACTTAGAAGGAAATTTTAATAAAATATGGAGTACCCCAACGAGACCTTTGTTATAAACTTGCGTTATTATTATTTAATTAATCACTACAAGGAGAACAATAGGGACACCTCGAATTAGGAGACAAAAACAAATAAGTCACCTTGTTTTTTTATCATGATGTCGACATTTTTCACACACAACACAAGAGAAGCCAACACAGTTTTGAAACGAGCCAGTTAAGCGTTACCTATTCAAAGAAACAATTCATTATAATACAAGCGGTATCAATACAAGACGAAACTTATCCAAACTGCATTACGGTCTTAGCTTTTGATTAATTGGTATCTTGTACCAGCAGAGATGGATGAAGATTGGTCGACTTTCCACCGGCAAGGCAAGTACAGCAAGAAAAAATAAAAGAAAGCACAGAAAAAAACATTCAGCTCGTCCTGAATCATATAGGAACTGAGTTATAAACCTCTCTTGGACACTAAAGACAGATACAAAATCAAAAGGCATAGTTAGTTCTTGAAACCAGCGATTTTTCAGCCACTAGGACAGAAGAAATCATAGCAGCATCAGTAGAATTAAGACCACCAAAACCAATCATAATGATAAAGGAACGCCGAACCCTGAAAGCATTCCACCAACATAACACGTGGTAAGATATTAAGGAAATGCTACGCTATTAATGGTTGCAGTAAACCACCAGCAGAAAATAATAGAACTATTAGAGAACCCAGCCTTTGTCGAAATGAGAAAAAATTCTACCAAAGCTATCGAGAAACGCATATCAGGTTAGGAAATTCTATGTTGCAGAAGAGGACCAGAAAACTGATACCATCTGAATCAAGAACCCCACAGCTTTCCTGTTAACCCAAAATCCATAGAACATCACATTAAAAACTTGGTTATAAATTGATAGCACAGGCATTAAGGAAAGGAAAGGTTCTAGCCAGTTTTGATGTAACAAAAGCACCAATTTGAAAAATTATTATTGAATCCATAAAAGATGAAGCAGTAATTGGTTCACCACGGTTACCAGCATTTGCCAACCTACAAGCTCATGCCGAAAATGGTGGTTTCGATATGTGGATGACACCTTCATTGTCCGTCAACAAGCAACTTGGGAACTTAAAAAACTTATTTTAACAGCCAACACCAACACCTCACTTTACCATGGAAATTGAAAAAGATGGACAGCTCCTGTTTCTAGAGGTCTTGGATGAAGAAAAAAATTAAGGTGTAAAAACTGGCCATTCATGGGGCAAAACAAATATATGAGGTGGAATAAACATACAGTGTATGAAAGGCTATATGAGGGATCTACAATCCGAACAGAAAATGTGGAGCAATAAATTTTCCAAATACAAGGAGACTGAACAAGTGAACTTACCTAAAGTCTACAGTATTCTTTGTTCATGTGTTCATCAGTTCAAACTTTATAGTCAAAAAAATATTGTCATATATTTCCCTATACATTTATATAACCTTTTACGATTATAGAGCTGCTTGTTCAGGATACGAATATACATGGCATATTTATAGATCACGTACATAAATGGATCGTTTCCGTGATCGGGTGGCTTAAAAATTATTAACCAAAGCCAAAATATGGAAAATTATGATAATCTGTCTTTATCAGCGGAACAATCTGCATTTGGCATAAATGTAGCGAACATGGAATATCGCTTAAAATCACATAAAGCACCTTATTTCCTCTGATCCAGCGACACATTCCCGTCATCATCACCTCAGACACCATCAACATATTTGCTGGCGGCGACGTCAGCATTTCACCGTGTATGATGGATGGCCCCAGCATCTGTTCTCGCACTTTTGATTGACAGCCGAACGCGCGGCCGCTGTCTTGAAGCCATTAGTCAGCGCTCCGGTCCCGGTACACTCTGGATCAAAAGTGGCGTCCGCAGGAGAACTTACAAGTAAATCAGTCTAATACTGCTATGATGTAATTGCAAGTGAAAAGAAACGTTTTGGGCGTAAGTTGTTTTGGTAAATGTTCACCATGTGGTAATTTACTCCCAATGCATTTTTTAGTCCTTGGATTTTTCGTAGACTGTTTCTTTCGGACCGTGCTTGAGCTTAATACCCTTTTATGATTTATGATCGCAATTTTCGTTTAAAAACATAATTACCTTTTGTAAGTACTTGGTACACTAAATTGATCTTTTGGTTTTATTTGTTATTCTATGGTTAACGTTAGCCATCCTCAAGATTGGTGTAAGCATTTCGCAAATATATTTTGTTTCATTTTTCAAACGTGTGAATTTTTGTGTTTCATGGATGGTATAATATTATAAATTTGTTGAGGTAATTTTTTTCATTTATGACGAATTTTTTCTACCAAGAAACTGTGATCATTTTCCATCACCAATCGAGGGTTCAGTAAATTTTGTTTTAGTTTTTCCAAGACCTTTTTTTTGCTGGCACTAGCTTTGCATCGCGTCAAAAAAGTAAGAGAAACGTAGCATTGGTTCAAATTCTAAAAAGATATGGGAATTTATTTATTATGCAGTGGAGAATATTAAATAATAAACTCGAATATATTACGCAGCTTTTTATTTCTAATCTTGTTCTTACAATATACTACAGAGAACTAACTCATGAAACGAAAACTTAGATTTATTTTGTGCGTCTCGCTTAGTCAATAGTTTACAGTATCACATTACACAGAGTAAGAGTTCCGCTTAACGAAGGTGATGTAATTTTTGCTAATAATTCCAATACACCCCCTCAAAAATTCATCAACTTATTAACTGATAAAAAAAACTTTTGCTGCGTTTTACGGGGATTTTAACATGGTCCAGCATTTGCTGCGAGGACTAGGGAAAACCCCAATTCAAAAACCTAGTCAAACCATTCATTAACTTTCCTTAATTCTAACTATAACAATTTTAAACATTTTAGATGAACATAACAAACTTTAAACAATTTGATTATTGTTTTTCATCCAGTAAGCCCAGCTTGCACCGCAACTCCTTGAAACGTGGGGCTGGCAGCGACTTCGTGAAGAGATCAGCCTCTTGGTTACCTGTGGAAACATATTTAAGGCAGATCATTTTGTTCTCTACTTGCTCTCGCGTAAAATGATATTTAATATCTATATGTTTTGAGCGTTTGTGATTTGTAGGATTAGTCGCTATCGCTATACAACTTTGATTATCTTCAAACAAGATAATTGGATGTAGAATTTGGATTTGAATGCCTTTTAGCAATGATTTCAACCACAGAGCTTCTTTTACCGCTTCAAATAAAGCCATATACTCTGCTTCGGTTGATGATGCTGCAACTGAGGACTGCCGTTTTGTATTCCAAGTTACTGTACAATTATCAAACATTTTAAACACATACCCTGTTGTGCTTCGTCGGTCAGTTTCATCAGTTGCCCAATCTGCATCAACATATCCAATTAATTTCTCTACAAAATCACATCTCTTGTAAATCAATTTGATTTCAATTGTACCTTTTATATATCTTAAAACACGCTTCAAGGATTGCCACAATTCCTTGTTTGATTTACTTTGATATTTACTCAGTATATTTAGTGAGATACATAGATCTGGACGTGTACATAGCATTGCATATAGTAAACAACCAATTAAATTTCGACAGGGTGCTCCGCAATCTACATCTGACTCTAAAGCATCATAGTTTAATTTTGGCGGTAATGGTGTACTCACTGCGTTACACTCACTCATATTGTATTTTCTTAAAACAGATTTTAAATATGTAGTTTGGTCTAAAGAAATTTCACATTCCGATCTCTGTATCCTAATTCCAAGAAAGAAATTAATTTCTTTTAAATCAACCATTTGAAATTTATTCATTAAAAAATCTTTAAAAGCATACATTGTATCTGTTTCTCGAGTTACAATTACTACGTCATCTACGTATAAAATAACATAGATATTTTTGTTTATGTGTTTTAATTCACTGCCACATAATAATTAATTATATTTCCATACACTACGACGTCTGTGCTTTGTTTAAACTAAATCAATCTCGCGAACAACACGAAAGGGCAAAGATCATGAATAATGCAATGTAGAAAACGTCCATAAATAAAATCAGTTTACGATCTCTTGTTATTATCTCACGAGAACAAAGTGTGACCAACAAGTGAACCTTAGCAAATTGTTGGTAATGAGATAATATGAAATACGATAACCTGCTGGCATAAATATATAAGCTAGCATGTAGGTATACTGTCTATTTATAGGTATAGGTGTTCGTCTGATTGTATGGAGCCAATTGATTACGTTGATACAATTCTTGCTGTTTCAAGTAAAATAATTTATATCAAACTGCTCTACATAGATATTTGTGGAAATAATTATTAATATTATTATTAATTAAATCATTAATATTGTTTAAATGTTAATTGTGGCATTTCATAAATTATTTCTCTTCCTTTTCTTTTTTGGGATTTATTACCACATTCCTTGAGATTTCTATCCAAAAAAAAGTTGACTTATCTAAAAAATATTCAAATTAACCAGTTTAAAACTGGGAAATAACCTCTACGCCTTTGACTGATCCTCTGACATTATGTCAAAGGCGTAGAGGTTATTTCGCAGTTTTAAACTGGTTAATTTAAATATTTTTTAGATAAGTCAACTTTTTTGGATAGGAATATCAAGGAATGTGGTAATAAATTCCAAAAAATAAATCATTAATATAATTATTTTAGTTAAATAATACCCCCAGGGGGTTCACCTAGTATATTCTGTCCTCTACTTTGTAAATATTGTTGGTAGAAGGAAATATAATGTACAAAATTTAAATTTGGGATGAAAAAAATTACAAGCAAATGATCAGTTTTTAAATATTCACTCAGTTCCAAAAAAAGTGACGCACACGATTTCATCGGTAACTTTAAAGCCAGCCCTTTAGCTTTTAAACCGGTGGACTGATTTGAACATTTTTTTTTTTCAGTGTATGAGCTCAATTGAAAGCAATGGAGACTTTTTCCAAATTTCATGGAAATGAATTGTGAATTTTTGAAGTTTTTCACAGGTTTTCAAAACACCCTGTTATTCTCGCATTCACGAAAAAATTATTCAATCTGCATTCGATGAACCATTTGTCAATAAACATTTTGTTTTTTTATTCACTGTTTTATCTGTGGTGCTTTCCGAGATATAGCGTTCTTACGTGGATCCTGCTTTTCGCCCTTAAAAATGAGAAATTAATGATATCTACGATGCTTGAAATTAGTCATGAAAACAAATTTACCATCTTCACAACAATTAGTGACAGTAAAAGTCCCGATATGAATCCCATCTATGGGATGAACTGGCACGAGTTCTTAGATTCGTGAAAAGGCTCCTGAAATCTTTGCAAAATTGGCTGGCGGTTTATTTCAGTGAAAGGGCTCCTGAGCCTTTGCAGAGATGACTGGTGCTTCAATTCAAAAGTAGAATGATATATCACAGCAACGTATTAGAAATTTAATGTCTAGTATGCCATTCCGATTAGAAACTCTGAGACTTGCTAGAGGAGGCAATACAAGATATTGAAAATTCTAATGTTTCTCTTGTGACTATTTTACTGTTTCTTGTTTTTGTATCGTTTAAAATAAAATTGTCATTTATTAAAAATATTAATATTTTGGGGTTTCCAAATCACTCTAGATTTCTCAATAATTTTTGTGTATCATTTCTTAATATTAAAGGTGAAAAGACAGGGTTCGCGCAAAAACGTTATATCTCGGAAAATACCATAGATAAAACAGTGAATAAAAAAACAAAATGTTTACTGAGATATAGTTCATCGAATGCAGAATAAATCATTTTTCCATGAATGCGAAAATAACCCACAGGGTTCTTTAAAAACCTGTGAAAAAACTAAGGTTTCAAATTATCCATTAATTTCCATGAAATTTGGAAAAAATCACCATTGCTTCCAATTGGGCTCATAAAGAATGAATTTTGCTATAAACTGAAAAAAAAAAAAATGTTTAAGTCGGTCCACCGGTTTAAAAACTAAAGGGCTTTAAAATTACCCAAAAAATCGATGCATCACTTTCATTGGAACTTATATCACAGCGTTTAGGTATCATCAAAGTCCATATTCATCGTCTTCGCCTGTTTGGAAGGACATTGGTCATCGCCACACTTAACCCAAATGAAATAAAAGATTGTGGCTTTCTTTATTATTTATGCCACAATCCATTGATTGCATCTGCCAAACTTCACGTCCTATATATTTTTTCTCAATCTCTTCTAAATACTAATTGGAAGCAGGTGTTGCTGTTTTGTTACCTTCTATACCTTCCTTCTCCTTCATTACTATCTTTTTACCGTTGTTGTTTGACCCTCCTGATGCGAATGGCACTGGATCTTTAATTTCTTTCTCAATATTTTTAGAATCCTGGATTAGATAAAGGAGAGATGCTCATTACTCTTCTACAAGCTTCTACTTCTTATTAGTTTTTTTTGGTAGTAAGATCATACACACTTCTATTTCAGCAGTTCAACAAGACTGGTGTCTAGAATGCATCCGACTTGCACAGTGGCATCTGAGTTGTATTTCAGAATTACTTTTAAATTGCATAGACTAAAACTAGTGAGTAGAAGGGATGACACCGGTGATTAAAAAGCAATTAAAGACCCATTAAGTTAATGAGGTAATTAAGCGTCAATGACCTCCGGAAGTGAAAGTTGTTATTGAAAGTAAATGGGGAAATTCCAATTAGATGACGCAGTTCAAGGCAAGAGTTGAAAGTTGTTTATCAATAATTGATATTTTTAGATTATAAATAAATTAATTGCATGTTTTGACGCTGGAGAAGAGATTTAATGCATTTATAGGGTTATTTAAATGTTATTACGCCTAGGGCTTGTTTCCAGGGTATATATACGACGTAAACCGAAGGGGTTATTTTCTAAAGGATTAATATGAGATATTTTATACACGTACTTATTTAAGATATGCATATGAAAAAAGTTGCTATCAAAAACAATTAAATTATATCAATTTATGAATGACGCCTAGATAGCTGGAAGGCCCTGTACAGTGTTTTGATGCCAACTGCCTAATGTATGACAATGTAATTGCGGTCGTTCATTATTATGTGTGACCTTCGCATGTTTAAAGTAAATGTGGTATTTTAAAACGTCGTTAATTTATAAAACTTGATTTTAATGATTCAACTACCTGTGTCGCCGTATTTTGATTGATTTTTCCACATATTTTTAAATACCTGTTATGAAATAGTACATTTTAGTCTATGTTTTAATGATACAATTACCGGGGGCCCTGGCTTTCACATATTTGAATCTAAATTATGCTGTCACTAAATTTTTTAAAAGTAAAAGCTGAAACTCATTAGGAAAATAGTATAAAATAATACATATTTCCATATTTTATGTAGTTAAAGTATTGCGTTTGTTTTGAATAAACCTACAATACAATACTGTAAAAATGTATAGATCTTACGAAGAACCTACAGACCTGAAAAGTGCAATAGAGGTACTAGAAACAAAAATCCAGGATATGGCTTGGGATGTTGACCATGAGAGTATATATGGTAATGGATGGTTTGATACAGCTTATCTACAGGAACTCAAAGACCAGTACGGCACTGCCCTAGATAATTGTCATAAATATCTGATTGGTAGAATGACCATACATGAATTTTGCAGCGATACTGTGGCACAAGGTTTGACAAACGATATATAAGAGTAAAATCAATGTTTTTATTTTAAAATTTTATTTACACAAGTTATAAATAATTATATAAAATATGCTAAAGTTGATTCCTCTTCTTTTCCGTTGCAGTCTTTAACACATTTATGCAGGGCTGAAAATCACCATTCTGCCTATCATAACAGTCTGATCCTTCTTCTTCTTCTACTTCCGTCTCTGACTCTTCTTCTGTTTTAATGAGACGATATTTTTCAACAATATCGAATGGTAAAAACATCCTAATCTCAAATAGATAAAGTGATCAAATTACTAATAAATATTTTCGATAATTTTTGCACCCATTTCTCCCACTTGAAACTCCTTGGTACAATTATTTTGCTGACCACATGATGGTCGGTGCATTAATTATTAATGTGATTATCCAAAAATAAGGCTCAAAAAATGTTAAAAAATTTCTGGTTCGCCGATGATTCTGATTTGTTTATAATTATTGAATGCTAAATGTGCTCACAGTTTATTTATTTCCACGAATTATGTCATCATATCTCTTCATATGAGGTACACCCTGACTATGAAAATGTTGATGTTCTCTTTTTTTTTTGAAATATTTCTTTATAACAACCTTGATATTGGGCTAGGTTAAGGAAAAAACATAAAATTAGTCCCATTTTATTTTTTTGTCTTTCTAGCAATGTTATTTATAAAAAAATTCTTTACTTCGTTAACAGTAACTGTTACCTAACTAACTATTAACAACTGTTGTAAGTTTTAAGTTCATATTTAGTATGAGATTTCTAATAAATTTGGCAATAAGAATTTTATGATCTAAATATTAGAGATGCAAATAAATAATATTTTAATAATCGCCACTGTTTACTAGTATGATAGTTGATAGTTTATGCCTACAAACTAGCGATCGTAAATTATGATATATGTTATAATACATATTATAATATATTATTGTTTGTAAGTTCAGCCATCCGCTACTATAAATAATAGAACAAACAACTTTCGTAACAGTGATCCTGGCATGCATTATAATATATAATAATAATAATAATAATAATAAAACGTCTTTATTAAGTAAATGTATAACGTATACATTCAACAAGGTACAGGGCGAAGTTTAGCCAAGTGGCTATTCTTACACTTAACCCTATTTATTTTACATAATATAAATTTTGATAAATATAAAATAAGAATATAATAATTAATGAATCATACAAAATTGTGAAAAGTAGAGGAAGATAGGAAAAAAAAAAAAAAAGAAACAGTAATATTCATATACACACCAAGATAGTTCATGTTCATCGCTAATTGGACCACTGATGATTAACTAGAAATTGTTTTAGTTTATAACGAAAAGTTGTAACATTGTATTCTTTAAAACTTTGATCTAACCAATTGTAGTGTTTGACTGCATTATAAGAAAAAGATTTTTCAAACATAGCTGTATTATGCTGTGGCATAGTTAGTGTGTGCATTTGTCTTATATTCAAATTATGTATTTGACTGCGATGTATTAGCTTATTCCTTAAATAGGAGGGAGTAGAGGTGATCAGTAAGCGGTGCACAAAATTAAGTAAATGAAATTGGTATATATAAGATACTTTTAACCACTTAATTTCTTTAATTTTTGCACTAATGTGATCGTATTTTCTTAGACCATAAATTAAACGACAACAAGTATTTTGTATCTTTTGTAGCCTATTTCTATCTCTTAAGTCTAAACAAGGATAATATATCATGTTACAATAATTAAACACTGACAGCACAATACATTCGCATAGTTTTTTTCGAATTTTAAAATTAATAATATTTTTATTAGAAAAAAGGAGTCTTAAGCTTATATATGACTTTTTAATTAACATATTAATATGGTTCGTGAATTTAAAATTTTTGTCAAAAATTAATCCTAAATTTTTTACGCTGTCAACAAAAATTATCTCTTCATTGTTAATATAAATGTGGACGTTGCTTTTTAAGTATTCATAAACAGATTTTCCACAAAATAGCATAGCGTTAGTTTTTAGGGTATTTATTTGTAAATCATGGTTTTCACAGTAATTTGTTAGTATATTGAGGTCTTCATTTATACAGTTAGATGCATACTGATAATTTGTTGGATGAAAGCTGTAAATTAACTGAGTATCATCAGCATATGAATGTACGTCCATAAATTTCAACTCAGTAGTAATGTCTGCTGTGTACAATAGAAACAATAGAGGCCCCAGTACGGAACCTTGAGGAACCCCTGAAACTACTAACTCTGTTGATGAAATTCCAAGTTCTGTACGAACAAATTGGGAGCGTCCTTCTAAATAACACATGAAAAATGCTACAGAAACTTCATCTAATCCATAATATTTTAATTTGTTACAGAGTAAAGCGTGATTCACTCTGTCAAACGCCTTTGAGAAATCTAAAAATACCGACACTGCTGCAAGTTTATTATCTAAGGATTTAAGAATACTATCAAATATGTTAATAAGAGCTGTTGTGGTACTATGACCAGATCTAAAACCCGATTGATGGCTGGGAATAATTTGATTTTGATTAAAGTACTCTTCCAATTGTATATAAATAACCTTTTCAAGAATTTTACTTAAAACAGGTACTAAACTTATCGGTCTTAAGTCATTAATATGAGTTGGATTTTTAACTTTAGGAATAGGGCATATTATAGTTTGTTTCCAAGCAGATGGGAAATAACCACTCTCCAAACAACAATTTATTATATGCGTTATATAAGTTAATATTGCAGGAATACACAACTTAATCATTTGCAGTGTGACTGTATCACATCCACTAGAGTTAGACTTAATCCCTCTAATTATTTTATGTATTTGCTCTTGATTAGCGAGAGTAAATGTAAAGTTATTATTAACATTATATTTATTATTTTCATAGAAGTTCATAGTAGCTGGATTTGCGGCATTTAAGTTAAAAGAAGATAAAAAGAAATTATTAATAGATGTAGGGTCAGCTAAATTGCATGGAAGAGATGCGTTTTCATTTTTGTGAATATTCATAGTTTTTAATGATTTCCATAATTTTGCAGTGTCATTTTCTTCTAAGTACTTTAGGTAGGCTGATTTTTCTCTGCGAGTTGCAGCAACCGCATAATTACGAGCAATTTTATAGTTGTCCCAGTTTTCCTCCGTATTATTTTGTCTATATTTTGTGAGTGATTTGTCTTTTTCTTTTATAATACGCTTAAGTCCTTCAGTAAGCCATGGCGAATGTGGTTTGTTCATACGCGCTGTACGAATGGGAGCATGACTGTTAAATAGACGCAGTATATTATTTGTTAATATATATATTTTTTCATCAATATTGTTGACGTACAAAATTTCGTGCCAGGGTATACTATTTAAGTCATTATCAAATTGTTGTTGATTGAAGTACCTAAAATCTCTATAAGTATGCATTTTTGATTTGCGCCTAAAAATGTCTAGTGCTAACTCACAGAAGACCAGCCTATGATCTGTAATATTGTCAGCATTTATAGTGCCATGGTTCTTAACTACATTGGTATTACTTATAAAAATGGGATCGATTAATGTTGAGGAGTATTGGGTAATTCGCGTAGGTTCATCTATAATTTGAAATAATCCATATGCATCGCAACACGAACTCAATGGATTGTTTAAGTTAAACAGATTAATATTTACATCCCCCGTAACTAGAAGATTGTCATACAATGGCATGATATGTGATATAATATTGTCTAAGGTCTCGATACATTTCACTATATTATTTTGGGGAGGTCTGTATACTACACCTAATGCAAAAGAGGTCTTATTTAATTTCAAGCTAATCCATAGGTGTTCAATATCAGTAATATGTTGTAAATTTACATCAATAATTTCGCAAGTATATTGGCTTTTTATATACACGGCGACGCCACCTCCACGCCCTTCTCGATCTCTCCGAATTAAACGGTAATTAGGAATAGATACTAGATGAGATGGTATGTCTTGTGTCAGCCATGTTTCACTAACAAAAAATATATCAAATGAATTTTGTAACAGCATGTTTGAAAAATCCAGAAAACTAGGTAACAGTGACCTGGTATTTAAATGGCCTATTTTAAAGTTTAAAATTTGTGTTTTATTCATCAATATTAATTTTAGACTTTAGCATAGCAATTTGGTGTTGATAACATGCACATAGATTATGATCATTAGCAGAATGATTGACCGGAATACTATTACTGTTTCCTTTTTTATTCTTTTCATTGACATTTATACAATTGACACATTTCTTATTATCTAAGTTGTTACAGTCTTTAGTCTCATGACTCTCTGCACATACTGAACATGTTGGATTCGAAACTTTACATTCTTTTCTAACGTGACCGTATCTCGAGCACCGAAAACATCTAGTAACATTATAATAGTCCGCCACTGCACACTTTTGCCATCTGATATATATAAATTCCTTGGATACAATTTTATTTCTAACTCCTGGCGAAACTTCCAAAACTATGCTTTGTGTAAATTTGCGATTCAACTTAGTTATAAATTTAATATCTTGGTTAGAGTCTTTTAATTCGGGATTATTTAAAATAATATCCTCAATAAATTCTTCATTAGAAAATGTAAGATTTTTGTCCACATTCATAATTATTATACGAGGATTAAATTTCTTTGGCTCGCTTATGTTGAATTTATCGCCAAATTTATTTGCTACTGCTCCTTTTAATTTACTTAATGAGTCGCTATTTTCGCAATTTATTAAGAGTCCACCCTTTATTGCTTTAGTACTATTAATTCGAATATTTAAATTTGACGGATTGACATGACTACGTAACTCATCCATAATATTTACATTTTGCATAGTTGATTTTATTATTAGAACAGATGATTTCTGTGTATGAGTAGAATTGTTGACCTTTTTTGCAATCGAGCTATATGTCTGCGATAAAGTCTGGTTATCAATTGGATTAAAAATACTTACAGGTTTTTCTGTAGAGACCTTCAGTTGTTCTTTTAACAAGCTATTACTATACTTTAATTCTTCTACCAAATTATTTAATAAATAATTTTCTCGTTCCAGCCCCTCAGATTTAATTTCACAATACCTATGCACGGAGTTCTCACTTGTTAACTCGACATTTTCAGAATTTGCATTGATACAATTATGACATCTCCAATTACTTCTATTAACTGAAAAAATCTTGGCGACTTTTTCAAAACATTTCTTATGCATAACTACACTGCACTTTTGAATACAACATCTACTTTTTGGAGAACTTTTTCTAATAATACCCTCACAAATTTCACATTTTTGATCAGAGCGATCAGCACATACGTCTACATCGACCTCCATCGCAGGAGTATCTATCATATCAGCGATAACTATTACATTGTGTCGTTTTGTATACAAACAACGAACAAGGCAATTGTTAAATGCTTTAAAATTACTGGAAATATAAATCAAGCTGAAATACTTGTAACAAACAGAAAACATAATCACAACATCATAAAGTTTCATATGACATGGAATGAAATTGTTTTGCTGTCACTAACAGACTCTATATTTTAGTCTGTAATTTAAAACTCGGCCTTGTTTTATGCCCCATGTGGTCCTTGTCAAATACAGATAAAGAAAACTATGAAATACCAAGTTAAACGCAACTTGTGCGAGCTAAAATCCCGCTGTTTAAGTTTTAACTTTCCTATTGAAAGTTTCGGTTAAAAGTTTTGATCCTTACCCTTTATACCAGCTCATTATTCATCATATTAAATTCAGACAGCCCGAGATTTGACAGTTTCGAGATTTACAATTTATCCCACTTTTGGAAATGGAAAAAGTTTGCGGTTCAATTAAATTTTCTTTTGCTTAGCTGACAACTTCTGTAACCAAATCTTTCAATACTTAACGTCTATCACACCGGGGTCTGCGAAGATTGATATGTAAATCATAAAATACTATACGTTGCCAAAAATATTTAGCTACATTATAACTAGAAGATTTAGTAGTTTGTGTAGAGAATATAACAATAATATTGAACTGAAAATTCGAAATTTGTATTTTGTAAAATTGTAATAGCAAGTTTATTTTAAGTGACACTCTTGATCGAAACTTTATTAATAAAGGAAGTGATAATTTTAATGAAAACAAGATATCAATCCAAGCCCTACTTTTTATTCATGACTAAGTATCTAAAATTTGCGTTTCTTTCTAACGCTTATTAATTTTTGTACTTGAAAAAAAAAATTGTTACTGAACCTTGATTGCAAAATTGTTGGAATTAAAACTTATTTAAAATTCAATTTCATTCTTGAAAAAAAGAACTAGGTTTAGTGGTCTTCAAGAGTCCAAGAGGATAAATGACTTGATAGTAATTTTATTACTATTTTCTGTTTATTTTAAACTTTTATCTATTAATTGTCCACTATCAAATGTTACTTTTTATTAATTTAACTCCTGATTGGCAGCGAAATAACTAATCGCAAAGCTTAATCCAAAACAGGTAAAAACTCATTACCACGAATTTCCACCTGTTTAATATCCATTAGAATAACATTAATACCTCCAACAACCTGACATTAACTAACAGTTGATCCATTAAGCAAAGCCCTCGCGCCACAAACCCTGTCGTTTTTTATTAAAACTCCACACAATACTAATGTGCTATATTATATTCAATACTCTCCTAACATATAATGGATAATTAATTACACGATGTTAATTACGACTGACAAGAAGCAAGTAAATTGACAGAGGAATAGAACAATATGACCAGGCGGTGTAGTATTACATCTCGTCATTGTTGTTTGAGAACGCCAGCACTGTGAAGATATTATCTACATTTATGTAACAATATAATGTTTAATAGTTAATGGCTCGTCAATAATGCCACACAATGGATGATATTATAATCAATAAATACATTTATGTATTTATTCATATTTAGTTTAATAGCTCCGGTAATGGAAACGATGTTAATCGAGTAATCAGGAAGCAGCGGAACTCAGGATCTAATCTAATAAAATTTTACAACCTAACTGAAAACAATATTATGCTTACTTCCAAAAAGTAGATTCAGAAAGAGAACAGAAACTTTCTTAAATGTTGTGGCTGTATCAAACCTCCATAGCTTCGATCATTGTTTTGATTTATATTATTAAAGCGTGTAAATCGGTAAATAGCCATCAGGGCAATCGCTTGTTATAATTGCTGTAATTGTCACAATGGGGAGACCACCATTTAATTTGGATTTAAACTTTATAGAGCATAGTAAAAATATGACGAGGCGTTGACTCTACAAGAAGTTCCGAATACTCTCAGTGAAGCGGCGGGAAGATTGATGAACATTTGGAAACATATTGGTTAATAGGATAGAAGAAAACATTGCACAGAACCGGGACACTTTTTCAAAACCAATAGCTGCATTTTAAATGACACACGAGATAAAAGAAACTGAATGGTCTGATAGAGCGATTTGTTACTTCATCACTGAATGTCGTGAAGGATTTTTGTTACCTTGGCGTGAGCTTCTTCTTTAGTTCCATGACTAGGTTGTAGAATAACTTCTTGGTTTGAATTTTAACAGATCCTTGTGTTAGAGCGCTAAGTCAACTCTGCAAGAATTTCCCAATGGTCTTGATGATGTGGCAAAAAACTGATTGAGCAATAATTAAGAACATATTTGTCAATAGAATAAGAAGCCTTCATTGAATTTTGATAATAGTTTCCTAACCTTCTAGTTCTAAACGAAGATCATCCAATATCAGTAGTCATTTATTAGTATTTTGTTGAAAAAAATTCTAAAAAACGGTTTTTTAAATCAAATGACTGCTTTTTTAAATTAGATAAAAGAAACTACATTGCCTAGTAGAATGATTTGTTACTTAACTGCTTAATGTGTCCATGTTGTGGAGGTCCTTGTTGATCCGTCACTAGTTTCTTCTTTGGTTCCATGACTCTTAGTTTTGAATTTAAACTTTATAGAACGTAATAAGTATATGATAAAACTCAGAGTTTTGCAGGAAATTCTTTTTGCTCTCGATGACGTAGCAGGAAGATTGACAAACATTTACGAACATATTGCTTAATAGAACAAGAAGACATTACATTTTCAGAATAGTCTCCTAAACCTCTCTTCTAGTTCGAGGTGCAGATCATGCGATATCAGCAGTCATTTGTAATTGGAAAAAAAACCAATGACTGCTTCTTTAAATGGCGAATCAGCTCAATGAAATTGAAATGTCTCGAAGAGTGATTAGTCATTTCACCACTTAATGTGTCCGGGTCATATATTGTCTCCTAAAGAAATAGTGGAAGCAATGGTCGTCACTTTTCCTTCTTCTAGATCCTCAGACCTAAGCAGTTTCTCCTAGTCTTGGGTCGTACGTGTTGTGATTCTTAAGTTGTATCGTCTTCACTATCGCCCATTGATGTAGTTTCTTCTCGCATTTTAAAATACCAACTTTCAAATGGGTCAGGATCTTCCATTTCGTGGAAGATTTTCGCTGATCTGTCACGGGCTCCTCTTTTGGTTTCATTACTAGTTGTGGGACTTGATCTCTCTACCTATTGCCAAAGTTTCAGGTAATTCAACTATTTACTTATTTACAGGTTGATGGGTGTCGAAAATGGTTTTTCTGTTTGGTTCTTGTCTATAGTCACATTTCTTCGGATATGGATGGTTGATTTGCTTGATCTAGTGCCAACCCGTTCAATGGTAAACTATGTTTCTGGTGTTGCAGATATCCAGTTCAAATCATTTTTACGAGTAATTTGATTAACTGGCACAGTAACAATACCTGGTGGAAGTTTACTTTAGTTTACTCGTATTTCTTTACTGGGTCTGAGTAAGGTTGATATTCTTGTTTTCTTCAGAATGCAAGAGTTTAACGTATTCGGCAACCTGTGGAAAGTTCTTGCTCCAAAATTATATATCTGCTATACTTTAGATCATCAAGACTGGCCAGTCTGTTGTAGTGTTTCACGTTTTCTGTCACCTCGTCTGTGTTTACTAGAGAACAGGATAAACATGAGGCTGTTTTCTTCACCAATTTCTTTAATTACTTATTCTTTGAGGCCTTCTCTCGGCGATTTAACATTACTTATAGTTTGGAATTTGCTACTCGGTTTGGTGTTATCGTTGTGTAGTTTTTAGTTCTCCTAGGAACTTTTCCAAATCCTCTACGCTCAGTGATTGTTCTGCTTTATAAAATTGTTCCACTTCTGTTGGCTCATTTTGACGATGGAACCCACCAATGACTCTTCATCTCCACAATTTCCTTAAAATACATCTCTTGTGTGAGGAGAATAATATTTGTAGAGAAGAATTTTGGCATCAGCCAAAAATCCAGGAATATCCTGAACCCTGAACGTTGTGGAATGTGTTTCTTTGACACTTTCTTCACTAATGAGATAAAGATAAAGGGATGACGTCTTTATTACTTCATCTTACTGGTGAAGGAAGTGTCAAAGGAACGATGTTCAATATTTTTTTCAACTTGCTGTCTTGTGATTGAACCTTATTTTGAAAGGGATCAGGTTTAGCTATTGTGTCGGTTTTGCAGATGATTAGTTTATGTTGGGATCAATGTATAGATTCATCCTAGAATTTGGTGAAGTGACATAGTTTTCCATTGACGAATTCCTTTTTTCATCGCCCGCTATTGAGAGATTGTAGTAACTTTGGGTTATGAACAAGTTGAAGATTGTTGTTTCTACCCTAGGATTTTAATATATATTTTGCGACTCATGATGATTTTCATTATTGAATTTTGATCAAAGCTGACGTTTTAACAAATAATTTTGCAATACAGTAATTTGGAGTCTTTTTCTGGTATTTTTTCGACGAATATAGTTATGTTGAAAAAATTAAAAACAGCAAAATCGTTACGAAAGGACCTTTTCTTTCCAACACATGATTTCCAATTTATTTTTATTTTGTGTCTAAAATCAACAAATTTAAAGAAAAAACACCGACACATTATACTAAGTAAGACTTGTATTTTCAAACCTATGCTATATCACTGTCACATTTACTATCAAAACATGCACACACACCTAGTTTGTGCCTTTTATGAAAAGAAAACAAATCACCACCTTGATACGATTACCGACTAAAGCAGCTACTGTAAATCTCCTTTAAGTATAATTAACTTGTACAGAATATAAATTCAATCTCTCTCAAATTCCGCATGCGATATTAGCATTTCTGTTAATATTCATATACTATAAAGTGAAGGGTGCCGTACGGCGCGGCATGTGCTAATAAGCTATATGGCAAAATCAATAAATCTAGTTTAAATTGGCACTAACAACAGTATTAAACAATTGCCAATATTCAATCGCGTCTGTAATCGTACTTCAGGCTATTAAAAGTGAATTATTTCCAGCGTCCGAGCACAAGAGCTTTTCATTATTGGTGCTGGAGTTACTCCGTTCGATTGTTTAGCGTCCACTCTCCTGAATTTATTGGGGTGTACGAGTGGGCACCTCATTATAAACGGAAAACAATGTTATATTTGGAATTATACATTTTGTATTTTTAAAACATAATATGGCTTCCTATATTAATGTAGGAAATGTGAGTTTAGTAAAATAAATATTACTACTACGATATCGTCAAAACGATTGAAGCGAAACACCTTTTCATTAAATTAAATTCCATTAAGATTTGGGGTTGTAAGAATAAGTGCATTTGCAGGAATTACTTTCTATCACTTGTAACAACTAACACCCCCAATGTTAGTGTTATGTAAAGGCACGGCTTCGCCCTCACCCTTAGATTTCTTCACTCCCTTCTTGCCACGTTGAGTGTGGTCAATCGATTTAGATTACAAAGTGCCTAGGATTTTTTTTGCGCTGCACTAATACAGGCAGATTGTTTAAAGTTATTAACTAGAAATCGAGATTCGTGAAGTTCTTCTACTCATTGATAAAAATAAAAAGTACAGTTTTTACGAAATATTAGTAATAAATACTATTCACTCTTCGTCTTTTTCTATGGCCCATAAATATACCTGAACCGTACCATAAATAAAACAACTGACTGGAGTAAGAATGATGCCTGGGAAAGAGAAGATTCAATTAAGACCGTAGCACTAAATAAATGATGATGATTGTCTATTAAATATTTAATATACATATCTGCAAACAAAATTAATTATGTTTCCGGCAACGCTCAAATTCGAAGTTTTTTCACTTCTCATTCATATATTCAAAGGGTCCGCTCTTATAAAACAAATGTTAGTCCGTTTTCTTACAATCAGTTGCTTGAGACGTCTAAATGGAAATATCATGCAACCCTTGGTGCAGTTATGGAAAATTAGAAAGATTTATAGGTCGTCTTACCGCAGCGCGGTCAAGCTGAAACCATTAGAATTCCAAATTCTCCGAATTTTCCCCGTCTCGCAGTCGTTTCAGGGCATTTCCCCGAATCGTTTCGTAGGGTGGGAGACCTTTATTGAGAGTTTCACTTCAAGGCGTACTATATGGAGTGCTTTCATTAAAAGAAAGTCATATTTGACATTTTATTGCCCGGAGAGGTGATTGGTCGTTATCGGTTAATGGTTAATTGATCAATAATGCTGAAGGGCACTTAGGAACCCCAGCTTAGCAAGAATGAAGACAATTCAATTGCATTTTTTTTACTAATAAAATTTGGCCATCTAACAAACGGAAATATAGCAATCATGAAATTTGTTGAACACATCGAATTAACTTTTTGCAAAATTAATTGTCACTGGTTGTCACAATAACTCTTTAGGATATATTGTAGGAGGATTTTCCAATACTGAGAATACCACTGGACTACAAGGCATTGTTTTTATGCGTTTGTATTAATTTTAAACATATCGAAAAGACCAGCAATTTAGAATAATTTTTGTAGATGCTATTTTTGTCTGGAAATGGATTACCATTACCATTTTTTAATGCTTGCCAGCCAGCTGTATTTGTAGTTATTGCAACACTATAATATTGCTCTCAATGTCTGACAGTGCTCTTGGTTTACCCTAAAGCTTCAATTTTCCTACCACATTACCAGTAGTCCTTTTCATTTTAAATAAAATTTATTTTAAACCTTTAAATCCACTAATCTGGCAGACACCTAATTTATAAATCTTTTTTTTTATTTCTACACATAAAGGCTCCTTTAGGTAAAGTATATTATTATTAACGATTTTGTACAGACACAAGCAACATATAATTACAAACTCGTTTAATGTCACGCCCAAAATAAATATCTGCTCCATTTACATTTTATTGTTAATTATAAAGCACACATGGACAGTAGGTTTTCAATAATTACATAAATTTTGGTACATTAAATTGTAATTATATTAAGCAATCAAGCGCACAATTTCTGTCACTTATAATTCCATTAATGTTGGAATCATTATTTATTTAAGTGATTTTATTTGCAGCTAAGCCAAATGGAACACGCGATTGACTTTTTTAGGCTAATGAAATAAAGCTCGACGTTAAAATATAATAGCTCTAGATTTATGAAGAGTTGATTATTAGAAACTCTCGTGGCTGACAAGTCCGGAAATCAGACACTCTGGAAAATTATTCTCTGATTGTGTTCTACTTTACCGTTAAAAAGCTTTTGAAAATCATCACTCAATGGCCTGAAAGACTCGCCCCGAGTCCGGACCGCGTCTCCATCGAAAATTGACCGTTAAGAATAGAAAATAGATGCATTTTTCATAAAAGGGCTAGTCCATTATTCTTGCTTGTTTGTAGTTTATTCGTTCTTGCTGCGAACAAAGGAGTTTTATCCTTCACCTACAATTTCCTTGATTAATATTTCGCTTTCGGATTATTGCTTATTCGTATGGGGTTGGTCAGAATATTCACCGATAGTATGAAATAAATTAGCAAGCAATAGTATTTTTAGGATGGTTTTCAGGTTCTCTTCAAAGTAGATTATTTTGAATGCCTTAACGTTTCGATTATCTTGTGGTCTTCGTCTAAACAAAGTGAGGAAGATATGACGTTACAGAAGAGGAACGCGACAAGATGGTCAAATGAGAAATATATTAAACATTTCGTAGGTAATTGATACTAAACATTGTAAGTCTTATCTTCATCAATTTTTTAAACGTTTTTTGATGGTGTGTCAGTGTCATCACTAAATGCTAATTGCTCACATGAATGGAGCAGAACTATATCTATTAACTAGAACAATAAGTGTAGGTATAGAAGCATCCGCTGTATAACCCAAACTTGATGCCACACAATTTTTAATTAATGCTTAAAAAATTAAGTCATATTAGAATTTATTCCTAAAATTATTTACACCTATCTCTATAATTAGCTCATGCAAAATAAAATGTTTTCAGAATGAAAATTAATTGTCTTACATGTAGTTCATTTACTATAGAAAAAAATTCTATCTCCGTTGACTCAAAACCGATTTTGATTTTCTTTGTAAATTTAGGAAACAGGTAGTTTATAGAAAAGTTCCCCATAGGCATGTTTTTTATTTTTTCAATTGTTATTAACAAATAAGTGTTTTTTGAATACACTTTTTTAATAAATTTATAACTTTCTTATTTATTTAAACAATAGGATATGCGCATATGCTAGATTTTTAAGCAAAATTGGTTATAAAAGATAGTTAATGCTATAAAAAAATGAATAACAATAAAATGTTATTTATGTAAGTAATTTACCTATTTGTTTATTAAAATTTATATTATTTTTAAGTTTACGACCACCGACCGAAAACAAACGGTGGAATTCGATTCTCACCGTGCTGGGCGTGACGTCAATCACAGGTATTTTTTTTGACAGAACTTTAGAATCTTTTATGTTCGCCGTTGTGCATATATCATACTGTTTATGTGTAGAGGCAATGTGCGATTTCGGTGTTAAATATTAACATTTTTCACGGAAAAGTGAGTGGAACAGATTTTGTAAAAGCCCAGAGAGATAATTTGGTCAATGTTGCTCTCTTTGTTGCTGTACTACGTTTAGGTGAAAGGCGCCTTGTTCTACCAGCTTGACAATCAAAATACATGATCTTTTAAATGTATGTAACTACCCATTAATTTAAACATCATATAGTTTTCTAAATCTTCCTCTAATTGAAAAAAAAGTAAAATACATAACCTAAAATTGTATGATTTTTAAAAAGGTACAAAATCGCATTTAAGTTGAAATGATCCTCACATACAACTCCTTTAGTGTTTTCTGATATATCAATTTCACTCCTTCTCATGGTACGTAACTATAATTTTCTTTTTTCTTTAATTTTCGCGCTTGATCTTATATTGGTAATGAGACAAATCTTTTTTCTGGTGTTTTTCTTGTGGTCGACTGGCACTGAGGTATTTAACAGTACCTTGGATGCGTAATATCAATCATATAATCGTTTCCATTGTAAAGTGCCGCATTATACGCTATTTTAGCAAGTTTTACACAACATCAAACATCAAACATTAAATGGAAATGCCAGTGTCTGACATCACAACACCACAGCAGCCATTTGCATGACGTCACCGTAATTTTTGGGACTCCTTAAAATAATCAATTTTTGTTAATTTTTTTTGGATAATGGGTTACATTTTTGGGATCGCTGATTACGAATTTAACATTAAAACTCAATTAAAATAAAAAATGGCTGTTCTGAAATAACGGAGAAGGGTAAATTTTTTTAAGCGGATTTTATTTTTTGTATAGGAGTTTTTTGAGTCGCTGATCTCATATTCTATGTTGTAATTTATCAAAAATGGAAAAAAGTGTCTGAAAAGTGGTAGAAGAAGTTAAATGAGTATTGAAGTATATTTGAATCGACTTATTAAAATAAGTCCAAGATACATTTAAAAGCAAGAAATGAATTATTTAGTATATAATTTCTTTCTCTTCTTCTACTTCATTCATAGTCACTGCCGGTCCAGAATTAAGGCAATTATTTTCGCCACAATTACAGCAAGCCGTTGAACAATACGTAAACGCCATTTCTCCTTCACCCACAAGCAAGCCCGCAATCAGTTTTTGCAGTTGCAAAAAAACTAAAAAAAAAATTTAAAATAAAATTTTTTACGCCATCTTATAGACGTCATTTTTTGTTTAGACTGATTTTGAGGCCAGATTCGTAATCTGCAACCCCCAAACCTTATGGTACTAAATTTCAGGCAATTGTTTAAGTAAATAAAAGAGTTATACATTTTTTAATTGAGACTGTATTAAAAAAACACTTATTTGTTAATAATTGAATATATATTGAATAAATAATAATATAATATAATAATAATAATCTTTCTTTATTTATACTCAGCATATTACATTAAGTTAACAAACTCAATATTTTTGTTTTAAACGAATATAAATAATAGAAAATAACCCATTGGCGGAAAGCCCCTTTATGGAAGCTTGAGTAAAAAGCACATATTATGAGGAAATTTTCTATAAATTTTTTCCGAAATTTGAAAAAAAAGATCTAAATCAGTTTTCAGTCAACGGAGTTAGAACTTTGGCGAATTTTTAGCGTTTAGTAAATGGACTAATGTTACTGATGTATTAAAATTTAAAATATATGATATATTTTTTCTTTATATTCTAGATTATGAGCCAGTTAAATTCTCTATAATAAATGGTATTGAATTAGGGCTCCCCAAAAAATTATTTGGTAAGATTGTCTTCAAGTCGATTTCTGTTATCTGATTTTTTTCGTCGAGTTTAATCAAATTAGTCGAATTAATAGATTTAGTCAACTTAGTCAAATTATTGGAATTATTCAAATTTTTTAAATGACTCAGTTGAGTCAAATTGTTTATATTAGCCGAATTAGAATAGAATTAATTGAATTAGGCAAATTAGTTAACTTAGTTAAATTATTGAGCTAACCAATTTAGTCAAATGAGTAAAATTAGTCAAATCAGTCCCATTATTCAAAGTTGCCAAATTTGTCCAATCAGTGAAATGAATGAAATAAGTCAAATTAATTAAATTAGTTGAGTTAAACGATTTAGTGCAATTAGTCAAATTAATCAAGTTTTTCAAATTAATTAAATTAGTTAAAATAATCAGATTAAATTAGTTGAATACATCGATTTATTCAAATTTTTCAAAATTCAATCCAATTAGTCAAATTAATCGTGTTTCGTTTAACTGCAACAAATTGAATTAGTCAATTTATTTCATTTAGTCAAATTAGTCTAATAATTCAAATTATTCAAATGAGACAAATTATTCAAATTATTCCAAATAGTCAAATTAATGAAGTTAATCGACTTGGTAGCGCAGCGGGCTAGAACATGAGTGACAGTCATAACTCTGGTCACACTGCCCATCGTGACGGGGTTCGAACCCCGACACCGGCACTGGTGTTGGTGGGTATGAATGTTTCTCTGCGTTTTTCAAATGTGTAACCCCCTTCAGAACAGCCGTGGCTTTAGATTTGTCTAAATTCTGTGGTGTGTTTATAAAAAAAATCAAATTAGTCAAATTAGTTAAGTTGTTGAGTTAATCGATTTTGCCAAATTAATTGAATTAATTAGATTTGTTGAATATGCAAATCGAATTAATTAAATTAGTCAAACTAGTTAATTTAATTAAATTAGTCAAATTAGTTAAGTTGTTGAGTTTATCGATTTAACCAAATTAATTGAATTAATTAAATTTGTTAAATATGTAAATCGAATTAATTAAATTAGTCAAACTAGTGAATTTAATTTAATTAGTTGAATTAATCAATTTAGTCAAATTAGCCAAATTAGAAAATTAGTCAAACAGTCAAATTATTCCATTTAGTTGAATTTATCAAATTAGTTAAATTTGTCAAATCAATAAAATTTGTCAAATTAGTCAATTTAGTTAAATTAGTTGAGTTAATCGATTTAATCAAATCAATCAAAATGTGTGCCAATTAGTCAGTAGCCCAATTAGTCGTGTGGCGTTTAACTGCAACAAGTCGAGTTACTCTATTACTCTATTTAATCGAGGTTATCTAGTCGCATTCATCGTATTAGTGGAATAAGTCGAATTAGTCGAATTATTCGAATTAGTAGAATTAGTCGAACCAGTCGAATTAATCGAATCAGTCAAATTAGTAGAATTAGTCAAATTCGTCGAATTAGTCAAATTCATCGAATTAGTCGAATTCGTATATTTTTATCATATTATAACAAGTGGGGTCATAACAAAGTCTTATTATCTGGAATATTATTTCATGCTTCTTGGGAGTTATTTTATGACGAAAAAGCCACTATGGGTCAAATTTTACACTTTATTTAAACTGATATGTTTTTTGTCAAGAAAAACAAAATATTTAAATAAAAACTATAGTTCGTAGTCAAGTTTTCACAAACTACAGTTTGACGAGAGCATTATTATTAAAATACTTATAATTTATTAACAGCGACGTATAAAATTATCCCTGCGAAGGACAAGATTATCCCTCTAGTGGTCAGTTGTTGCTACTAACTGTCGAGACATACAATGTTACTGTGACAGATAGCGACTTTACTAAAGTACCAAAGAGCAGTCGACCTCTAGCCCTGGTGGACTAAACTATTAATAATAAATAGGATTATAGGAAACAGCTATTCAACGGACTAAAGTCCAGGCTTGCGCTGCATTATACATGCAAATCCAAATGGGTAACCAAGTTAATTATTCGTCTTTTTTTTCGAACTTTTTGTGTTCTACCTATGGCACACTGACGTGAACACAAAAAGTTAGAAACCTGTCTGTGTCTGGTGTAGAAAAGACGAATAATTAACATTTGCATTTGCAGGTATAATGCAGCGCAAGCCGGGACTTTAGTCCATTGAATAGCTGTTTCCTATAATCCTATTTATTATAATTTATAATGCTAACAGTGAATTATTGCCATCGACAAGCAGGTCGTACTATTTGGTAATACTTTGTTGGTTGATTGTATTAATTTGCAGTTCTTGTGTTTCATCTTACTGAATTTTCCTGTTTTAAAATTTATTAGACAGACTTATTTATGGTAGGCTGTGGTAAAAAATATGCCTAAGTTACGGTTAAAAGTTAAAATTGGTAAAAAATATATAAGTATATTACTATTCAAAATTTAACGTCCAAGTCGTCAATCATTAAAATGAATTTAATTTCGACCAACCGAGTCCTTCGATTTTGAAATACTTAATCGACAAATTTTAGTCGAAAGAATAAAATTAGCCGATTGACTTGAATTCGTCGATAGACTAATTAGTCAATTAACCATTTCCGACTCATAATTAGCAAAAAAAATCAAAGGAATCGGTTCATTGAAATTAAATTAATCGATTAGTGGAATTAATCGATAGTACCTATCATAAAATTATGTTTTTACATTTTTGTAATATTAAATAATAATAAATAATAACACCACAGATAATACGACCCCCTTTATCCCTGAAGACTCTAAAAGTCTTGTGCGGGAGTAAATATTTTGTTATGATATTTTATTTTGCCAGTCACGGTTGATGGGCCTATATCATAAGGATTTTATTTGATTTTCTACTTTGAATATTTCGGTTGTGGGTTTTTAAAAAAAATTATTTTATTTTATTTTAGAATGCTTTGTTTCAATTTTATTATTGCACGTTTTTTAATTTGCATGTTTGCTCATATTCTCAGGTGGGATCGCCTATTTATTTATGCTTTTTATGAAATGTAAATAGTTTTTTATTCAGAATATTTTATTATTTAATTATTTTTGGAAAATTCTTTTATTTTACTTACCACACTTTAATCTACTTATACTGCAAATCTTTCAGACACCTTATAGCACTTTATAATACTAATTAATTGATTTTAATTACAAATACCATGTGTTTTTTATATTTTACAAGAATGCTTACTTGGGTTCTTGTTTTTAAACCCTGTTTCTCTTTTTTAGTACTCTAGATGAAGTTCGACCAGGAAAAACTTACCTCCCTTGGCTTTTCTAGTGATTTATTTTATATTTGAATTATAATTTTATTATTAAAACTTTGTCAAATTGTAAATATATGATTTTAAGAAATTTATGTCTTATTAGTTGTCTACTCACATATCTTTTAGGCTGTACTTAGGGTTGCGGCCTTTAAAGGATTTTATAGTCAGATTCTTTGAATTATGCTACTTTAGTTCTCATTAGATATAACAGATGTCGGCACAATATTGAATTTATTATCATACTACACAGTTTACAATATTTGACTTACTGTCTCTCAAACAAATTCTTAAATTAATATTTAAACTTGATAGTCAAAACTTTTAACATAAACAGTATGAATTATTTACTAAATCTATTCTTAAATTTAAAAAAGTTCGTTAACGTTTGGTTTAATACCGAAATTCCCCGTGGGATTCGCAATGTCTTTTTTAAATTTGACAGTACATGAAATTTGGTCGTTGACCTCAGTGCTGTTTTATATTTATGCACTTAAATTGCTGGTAGACGGCTGTGAAAATTTCCAGCTTCTAATTTAAGATAGCTTATGGTAAGTACCTGGGTTTTTACGTATTTTTCTTACTTCATGCCTCTCCTGTGGCTTGGTCTCTGTGATATTCTGTGTAACTTAACCTCTGCACACTTCTGAATATTATTGTTCTCAATATTTCAGCGATTTTCTGGTAATTTTTCTAATATTTTCAGGAGCTAAAACTGGCGTGAGGATGCCTTAAATTCTCGAATCAACAACTCCCCTGCTTTTGTTCGTTGCCAGGTAAGTTAAATTTTCTTGTAAATTTGCAATATTTATGTCAAATCATAGCCAACTGTCATTTTCTGTATTGTATTTTTCAGTTTATTTTTGAAATTTCCCTTTCATCTTGATTCTTTTTCAGGTTTCTTGCTTGTTTTCTCGTTCTTTAATTTATTTGCTACGTTTGGATGTCCATTTCATAGTATTACGTTGGGATGAATTTTGATCTACCGTTCTACCGTCACATTTTTTTAATTTATTTTTCTTTCACTTATGCACTTTATTTTAGGAACTGAATTTTCACTATATCAAGTCTATTTTAGTTACTTATTATCTATTTACACAGTTATCTTACTAATATTTCCTTAAACTTTAATTACACATGTGACAAGTCATATTTTTACAAGTTTTTTGTGCTTTTGTTGACATATTGTACATTTTTTTCGTCTAAACTAGCATACTTCATGTTTATCTTGTAGTTTTCTATCCTTTGTTTGTTTTATGTGATAATACTCTGTAAATTTTACTGATAGTTTACTTTTTTAGGATCTACAACGTTCCAGCGTTGGAGGTTTTTGCTGCGTTGAGTCCATGATGAGTTTATTTTGTGGTGGCTAACTTTCTCCTGTTCGAGGATGATCTAGAGTTATTTTATAATATCCTTTTTGACTTTACTGTAAGTATTCTTGTACAGGGTGGTAATATTTTTATTTATTTATGTTTTAAGAATTTAATTTTCATTTTAATTTTGATTTTTACATGGTATTTCTAATTAGGTCATTTTATATGGTACGTTAGTGAATAACATTGCATTCCCTCGCTGATTAATAATAAATTTTTAATTTTTTTCAAAATTTTTATTCATCTAAAACTTTCATGGAATATTATTCGCTAATGTCTAAATTCTCACTTTGTTTCAGGTTATCTGCTGTATATGGGAATAGTAATTCAATGTGGAATTTTCCTCGTATAAGTTCACTGTTTGGATATTTTAATTCATATGTGCATAAATTTATTATTTTACTTATGACGTATGGTCCTTCGTACGGATACATTAGTTTTGCACAAATCCCTCTACGATTATTAGTTACTTTTAAACGTTTTACGATCACGTAGTCGCCTAAGTCAAATTTTAACCCTCGCTTAATTTTGGCATTCTCCCTTTTACAATACCTTTCAGCGTTATCTTGTATACGTTTCCTGGCTTTGTTTTGTATAGCCTCTAAGTTCAACTCTGAGTCATTCGACCAAGGTCTTTGTGGTTTAACTCCAAAAATTACGGTTATGGGTGCAATTTGTGTAACTGTACTGGGTGTGTGGTTTAAAAAGTGTTCTACGGTAGGTATGTGTCTTATCCAGTCCGTATGTCTGTCTTGTGTCGCGATTCTCAGAAATCTTAATACTTCTTGGATGTATCTTTCTGCTGGGTTTGCTTGTGGGTGTCGTATGCTTGTGAAAATTACGTCTATGTCTCGTTGTGTCCAGTGTTGAGTGAATCTGTCATTGTTGAAGTAAGTTGCGTTGTCTGTCAAAAATTTTTGTGGTTTCCCTATTTCTCTGCAGTAATTTTCTAATATGGCTATTGTCGTTTTCGTGTTACATCTCCTAGTTGGGTAAATTTTTGTGTACTTTGAAAAACAATCTATTACTACTAAAACGTGTTTATATCCCTTGTGGGTTTTTATTAAGTTACTCACGTAGTCTATTGCTACTATTTTAAGAGGTTCATTGGTGACTATACTGCTTACATTATTTTTATTTTTATGATTTTTGGTTTTTCCTAGACAACAAATGTGGCAACTATTTATGATGGTTTTTATTATTTGTAAATCTTTTTCTGCGTAAAAGTTTTCTCTGAACACTAACCAGGTTTTTCGTACTCCTATGTGTCCGTATGTAATGTGTAGGTTTTGTATTATTCGTTCGGTCAGGTCGGTGTCGATTACGTATAGTTCGTCGTCGTTTATTAATTTTATTATGATGTTGTTCTTTAAAATATGTCCTCTGTACATGTCTTTCGTCTGTAGTATGCGTCTAAGGTGTGTTAATTTTTCTTGGCTTCGTAGTATGTTTGTCTCTGTAAAAAGTCCGTCTGTCATGGTTAGTCTGTTTAGTGCTATGGTAAATTGGTGTGGATTTTGTATGTTTGGTAATGTATTTCTTGTCAGTGCGTCAGCTGTTACGTTTTCTTTACCTGGCCTATGTTTTATGTCGAATGAAAATTCCTGAATCAGTAGCGACCAACGGTAAATTCGGTTGTTTGCAAAGCGATTGTTCATTAGAGATGCTAAAGCTTGATGGTCTGTTTCTAGAATAAATCGTGATGAAGTTAGGTAAAATTTTAATTTGGTTATAGCAAAAACTATCGCGGCCATTTCTTTTTCACAAACAGCATATCTTACCTCGTACGGTTTTAAAATTCGTGAGATAAAGCATATCGGAATTTCTGTTCCTGATTGTATTTGGCTTAGTTCCGCGGCTATTGAGTGGTCTGATGCGTCTGTTCGGAGTATGAATGGTATTGCAAAATCAGGGCTGTATAATAATAAGTTTTTATGAAAACTGGTCTTTAGTCTGTCAAAAGCTGTCTGTCTGCGTTCGTCCCATGTCCATTTCGTCTCTTTTCTAAGGAGTTCTATCAATGGTACCTCCATTTCTGAGATGTTTGGAATGAATTTCTTGTAGTAGTTTAACATACCCAGAAATCCTCTCAGCATTTTTAAATTTTTTGGTTTGGGATAATTTTTAATTTCGTCTAGTCTCTCTTTATCGATACTTATACCCTCTTTTGCTACTTGGTATCCTAAATATTTGACATTGTTTTGATAGAATTGGCATTTTTCTAAGTTTAATTTTAAACCTGCGACATCTAACGCGTTCATTATGGTATTTAAGTGATTCAAGTGTTGTTCATCGTTTTCCGAAAATATAAGTATGTCGTCCACGTAATGAAAGCAAAATTTTTCGTACTTATCCAAGATCTGTTGCATGGCTCTTACTAAGGCAGATGATGCCGATTGCAACCCAAAAGGTACCACTTTAAATTGGTATACGTGTCCGTCAACCATGAAACCAGTGTATTTTCTCGATTCTACTGCTAGTGGAATTAACCAAAATGAATTTTTCAAATCTAATTTCGTGAATATTGTCTTTTTTTCCGATATATGCTAACATTGTGTCAATGCCCTGTGGTGAATCGAATTGTGATTTCGTTATCTCGTTTAATTTCCTAGCGTCTAGGCACAATCTAATCGTGGAATCCTTTTTTCTTACTACTACAAGTGGGTTTATATAGTCCGTCCTTGCCGGTTCTATAACATTTGCTTTTATCATATTTTGGAGTTCTAAATTTACTTGGTTTCGATAATGATATGGAATTGGGTAGGTTTTACATTTAAAAGGTTTATTTTGATCAACATTTAATGAATGAGTGTAGCCTTTTGCTATTCGCGGTACATAATTTGTCAATGAATTATATTTTATTATGAGATCATGAACTATGTCGTTATATTTAGTTGGACAATTTAACTCTAATTTATTTAGCGAATTGTAGTTGTTTATTTTGTACATATTTTCCCCCTTATTTATTTCTTTGACTCGTTTGTCATTCATATTCTTAATTTCATTATTATTTCTTTTTATTATAGGTACCGTTTTACCTATTATATTCACGTTTCTTTCCCCCATATCTATTTTCGCTCTAATTTTTGTCAAAATGTCTTCTCCGATAATAACATCAAAATTCATATTTCCCATGATCACAAATTCTGCTTCAATTTTTTCATTTTGAACCGTAAATGTAGCATTTAGCACTTTGTTACAATTTGCAAATTTTTTTCCCCCAGCATCTATCAATGAAACTTTTGAAATTCTCATTATATTATTTTTGAAATTACTTAAATATTCATTTACAATATTTTCATTAATAAGGCTTAATTCTGCCCCCGTATCGATTAATGCATTTAAAGTGATATTTTGAAATTTTATTTCTATGATTGGTAAATTACTGATTTTAATTTCTATCGTTTGTCCATTTTCATTGCCAATGTCTATAAACTCCCTCATATGCTGGTAAGAAGTGTTTAAAACCGTCCTATCTAAAAATCCTGGTTTTGTGAGTGGGTGTGTATTTGGGCTGTTGTTTGAATTTTGTTCATGTCCTGATTTGTGTCTGATTGATTCGTGTTTTCTTGTTTTTTGTTTATGTTTGTGACCTGTGCGTATGTTTGACCCTGTTTATCCTCCCAATTTCGTTTCCTTTCATAGTTGTGTCCATATTTATTTCCATTATTGTTGTAATTTCGGTTCTGTCCATCGTAGTATTTCTTGGAATCGTCATAATTTCGGTTCTGTCCCTCGTAGTACTTCTTAGAATCGTCTGTTCTCTCACGTTTGTCCTCCCAATTTTGCTTCTTTTCGTATTTTTGTCCATTTTTGAAACCTCTATTTTCATTTTCGTTTTCATTCCTGTTTTGTCCTTCGTACTTCTTGTATCTATTGTCATTTTTGGAATAATTTTGTCGATTGTCCCTTTGTTTGGAAGTATAATCGTCTATTTCTCGTAGGTATTCTATTAATCCATCTAATGTGTTTATCCTCTGTGTGACAATAACGTTCCTTATGTCGTCTCTGAAGTGTCTAGCTAGATAAGTTACCATTTCTGGCTCTGTAAATTTTGGTTCTAGGTATCTGATGTTGTATATTTTTCTTAGGATGTATTTCTCCCTCGATAGGCTGGTATTTTCGTAGTAACGTCCATTGAAAAGGTTAAATCGTATTTTCTGTTGAGTATATTCTCCCCAGTATTGTTTTAAAAATAACGTCTCAAATTCTTCGATCGTTTCATACCTGTCTTCAATCATTTGGTACCATATTTCAGCTTCCCCTTTTAACGAGTCTTGTATGCTTGTTTTTATGTTTGTTATGCCTGGTAGATTATTGATGTACTGTTTGAAACGTGTCATGTAAATTTTCGGATGCAATTTTGAGTCTCCGAAGGATATTTCTGTAGCACTGTGTGTCTGTGCGTGTGTGTATGTTATTGGTGTGAAATTTTTAATCTTCTGCGAGTTTTGTGTGATTCTATCGTCCTGTTCCTTTAAACATTCTTCGAAACTCTTCGTTTGTTCGTCCAGTTGTTTGGTTATTACTGAGAAACCTTCTTCTACTACAGATTCCACTCCTTGTTGTATTTCTCCTCGTATTTCTTTTCTTGCTTCTTTGATTTGTTGATCCACTTCTTCTCTTACTTCTCTGTGAATTCTGTCGAGTTTTCCTTCCAAATTTTCCACCTTCTCTTTGATTTCTTGTACATTTTGATTTATGCCTTGTACATTCTGGTTCATTTCTTGAGCGTTTTGTTCCAATCTATTATTCATGTCTTGGGCGTTTTCTTCTAATCTGTTATTCATGTCTTGAGCGTTTTGTTCCAATCTGTTATTCATGTCTTGAGCGTTTTGTTCCAATCTGTTATTCATGTCTTGGGCGTTTTCTTCTATCTTTTTGTTGATCCCTTGTACATTTTGGTTCATGTCTGTCATCATTGCCATTAACCTTGTGAGCATGTTTGTATCTGTTTGTGGTGTCGTGTCTGTGGTGTCTCCCGCTTGTTGTGTGGATGTATTTTGTATTTCTTCTTCTGTGTTAACCATTTTTCCAACTTTCTTACCTGATCTTAAGTCCATTAACTACTAAATTGAATTGTTAAATTCTGAAAACGTGCCACGTACGTTGGAGCGCCAATTTTGTTATGATATTTTATTTTGCCAGTCACGGTTGATGGGCCTATATCATAAGGATTTTATTTGATTTTCTACTTTGAATATTTCGGTTGTGGGTTTTTAAAAAAAATTATTTTATTTTATTTTAGAATGCTTTGTTTCAATTTTATTATTGCACGTTTTTTAATTTGCATGTTTGCTCATATTCTCAGGTGGGATCGCCTATTTATTTATGCTTTTTATGAAATGTAAATAGTTTTTTATTCAGAATATTTTATTATTTAATTATTTTTGGAAAATTCTTTTATTTTACTTACCACACTTTAATCTACTTATACTGCAAATCTTTCAGACACCTTATAGCACTTTATAATACTAATTAATTGATTTTAATTACAAATACCATGTGTTTTTTATATTTTACAAGAATGCTTACTTGGGTTCTTGTTTTTAAACCCTGTTTCTCTTTTTTAGTACTCTAGATGAAGTTCGACCAGGAAAAACTTACCTCCCTTGGCTTTTCTAGTGATTTATTTTATATTTGAATTATAATTTTATTATTAAAACTTTGTCAAATTGTAAATATATGATTTTAAGAAATTTATGTCTTATTAGTTGTCTACTCACATATCTTTTAGGCTGTACTTAGGGTTGCGGCCTTTAAAGGATTTTATAGTCAGATTCTTTGAATTATGCTACTTTAGTTCTCATTAGATATAACAGATGTCGGCACAATATTGAATTTATTATCATACTACACAGTTTACAATATTTGACTTACTGTCTCTCAAACAAATTCTTAAATTAATATTTAAACTTGATAGTCAAAACTTTTAACATAAACAGTATGAATTATTTACTAAATCTATTCTTAAATTTAAAAAAGTTCGTTAACGTTTGGTTTAATACCGAAATTCCCCGTGGGATTCGCAATGTCTTTTTTAAATTTGACAGTACATGAAATTTGGTCGTTGACCTCAGTGCTGTTTTATATTTATGCACTTAAATTGCTGGTAGACGGCTGTGAAAATTTCCAGCTTCTAATTTAAGATAGCTTATGGTAAGTACCTGGGTTTTTACGTATTTTTCTTACTTCATGCCTCTCCTGTGGCTTGGTCTCTGTGATATTCTGTGTAACTTAACCTCTGCACACTTCTGAATATTATTGTTCTCAATATTTCAGCGATTTTCTGGTAATTTTTCTAATATTTTCAGGAGCTAAAACTGGCGTGAGGATGCCTTAAATTCTCGAATCAACAACTCCCCTGCTTTTGTTCGTTGCCAGGTAAGTTAAATTTTCTTGTAAATTTGCAATATTTATGTCAAATCATAGCCAACTGTCATTTTCTGTATTGTATTTTTCAGTTTATTTTTGAAATTTCCCTTTCATCTTGATTCTTTTTCAGGTTTCTTGCTTGTTTTCTCGTTCTTTAATTTATTTGCTACGTTTGGATGTCCATTTCATAGTATTACGTTGGGATGAATTTTGATCTACCGTTCTACCGTCACATTTTTTTAATTTATTTTTCTTTCACTTATGCACTTTATTTTAGGAACTGAATTTTCACTATATCAAGTCTATTTTAGTTACTTATTATCTATTTACACAGTTATCTTACTAATATTTCCTTAAACTTTAATTACACATGTGACAAGTCATATTTTTACAAGTTTTTTGTGCTTTTGTTGACATATTGTACATTTTTTTCGTCTAAACTAGCATACTTCATGTTTATCTTGTAGTTTTCTATCCTTTGTTTGTTTTATGTGATAATACTTTGTAAATTTTACTGATAGTTTACTTTTTTAGGATCTACAACGTTCCAGCGTTGGAGGTTTTTGCTGCGTTGAGTCCATGATGAGTTTATTTTGTGGTGGCTAACTTTCTCCTGTTCGAGGATGATCTAGAGTTATTTTATAATATCCTTTTTGACTTTACTGTAAGTATTCTTGTACAGGGTGGTAATATTTTTATTTATTTATGTTTTAAGAATTTAATTTTCATTTTAATTTTGATTTTTACATGGTATTTCTAATTAGGTCATTTTATATGGTACGTTAGTGAATAACATTGCAATAAATATAAATAATATATAACAATACATATGATATAAATTAATTATAAAGTGATGAGTGTGATGACTCATTTTTCTGTATGTTCATTTCTAATCTTTATATAATTTGGATATTGCTTATTTTGACTAGTAAATGCAGTTAAACAATACAAAAATGGATGAAGTAGTTAAATCGTTTCAATTATTGCTGTAAATATTTCTTACTCTTACATTTGACCTACGTTAATGTTATTCAAAGTAAGCACATTTTGGCATTCGTACCGCGCAGTTCAGCTAGGTGTAATTATAAGCGCCGTGATTTGGTCCAAAGATTAACCGGATGCGTTTAAGATGAAGAGTTTATTTGTGTTCGTTAATAAGGAGGAAGGTCGACGGCGACGCCTGTTCATAATAAGTCTCTTATATGAGTCCCACATATCATACACGCCACACTTCAAAGCAAAAATGTCTTTATTTCTTGTACAGTTCTTCTTCCGATAGTCATTTATCATATTAATGTAGTCATTAAATAACTTTTAGCACCGTTTTTTTTTCAATATTGAGTTCATTAATGAGTTGAGTGGAAGAAGATATTCTTCATAGATGAATCAATTATTTGTACATTATTTTTCAATTTGTCATTAAAAGTATAAACAAGGAAACGCTTGTAACCAACAGGTGTCAAAATAAGTTATTAATAGGTTTTATATATTATATACCGAGTAGGTGAGCATGTTCGCACTGGGCGTAATTGCTCGTTTTGTAGATTAATTTATGAAATGACAAATTAAATTTCGATAAATCAATGATTTTATCGACAAATCCAACACCTTAAAATACCAATAAAAAGCTCCAAATTAAAACAAAATAATATTAATGATATTCGTAAACATAAATTAATGAAATGCAACCGAATACCTTATAAACAGTTTTTTTTTTAATTTTTCATAACCGTTGTCTCCGCGATCACAGTTTTCTTATCAGTAGGTTAGAATAGATTGTATTAAAATGTAAATGTTAAAGCTTGAAGCGCCTCCATGTAGGCCTTACCCTTTGATCTGGACATACTTCTAAAAAATCCTAAAATCTTTCTGGAGGATAAATTTTTAAATTTCTAAAGATGTCAAAACCATATTATTCTGTGTTGCAGCCTGTGGCAAATTACGACTTTCATTAATCAAACTTTATGTTCCTCATACAAAAAATTACTATTTCTTTGAGTTAAGATCTTATAAAATGATCTGTTAATAAAAATCTTAGTTCTAGTTTGCAAAAATGGGGTAGTTTGTTGGCCCTTTTCTGTGAGTAGTTCATAAACTGTGTCTTTATTTAGAAATTAGACACTTTACAGGAAGATTTGCTGCTCCTCCCATTCTTCAAATGAAGCTGATCCTGCCGGATTCAGCACCTTCTCTTACATCTTTATCTTAAGTGCGTCTATTTCTTCACCCATTTCGCTTGGATGTTTGAAAGTATATAAATTTTGCTTCTCATTTACTTTTTTAATGCATTCTAGATCGCAGGAATCTATAGTTTGTATTTCTATTTGGAAGGTGGTGGAGTGAGGTTTCGGCAGCTTTTGGGCCATTGCGCCGGCACCTACTCGCTCGCCCATTTTAGATTCCTTGAGATTATTGACCTTTTTCGAATTGTTCTTCTACTTCAGAAACTACTACTTGAAAAGTTCGCTTCTAGTCGAACATAAATTGTATGGCGACTACGGAGTTAGTCATTGAATCCAGCTGAAGTTTATTTACTAACTAAAGTCAACTGAGCAACCAGATATGAATTTCTTCTTCTTCTAAAGTATAATCGGGAAACACTGCAACTGCATCTTTCTTTACATACATTTAAGGGAGCAGGTTCAGCAGCAATTGAATTACCTTCAATTGGACGGATGCATCGTATTTTTTTTTTAAATAAATATTATTTTATTTTATGTGTGAAAGGAAAATTGGTATTTTTGACTTCTAGGCGCACTTTCTTATGAAACTTATATACTTTTATACATATGCTTCCGCTTCCATTATTTAAAAATTCTGGACTACTCATTGCACCGATTACTCTCGGAATGCTACATTATGAAAAAGTTGCCAGCTTGCAGTTACGTAATGACTATGCATACTTTTTGATTAGAATAAGATCAAACAGATTTGTATTTCAAAAGTTTATTAAGTAAAGAAACAGCTTATTTATTAGACACACAAAGTTGAACGACCTTCCTATTTTTCTAACACAAATGAAAACACTATAAATTCAAAGTTAGTTTATTTTAAATAATTCCGTCAGTTAAATCAATTCCGTGTTTCACGAATTATTTATTTATTCACTTTTCCTAAATAGCTGTTATCAGAAAACATATAAATCACCAAAAAAACACCCTTATTTATCGGGAGGCAGCAACGGATCAGTTTATCTCATTAAATACTAATTCATTTTTACGTGAGGGTTGCAATGTTTCAAAAGTACACAACATGACGTTCGCTTTATGGATGGCCTAGAGTTTTGATACCTTCCAGTTAACAGTAATGCGCGTTTAGCGGTCTAAAATTAACGAAGGGGGTACATCCATACGTGCCTAGGACTAAGATGCAGGGATACATGTAAACTCGGTGCAGTGGCGTGCAGAGAAAATTAGATATAGAAAGCTTTTTTATGACCTGTGGTACAATTTCCTCTGGTGGATCCAAGGATATAACAATAATTTCCTTAAACGTAGATTGTGGATGTAGAATAAAGAATTGGGATATTATTTTTTTACGGCTTCTTATCATCTAAATGAAATATTCTCTACTTTTAGTAATAGTACAGTTAACTTACTTGGTGATCTCACTTCGAACTAATTCTATAGCTGTTTTAAATTCAAATATTTTCGGTTAGTTTGATTCAAAATTGGTTAAATATCAAATATTAAAAACGAATGAGGGTGCTTTTTCGTTGAGGGCGGGTTTCGCCCCAACTCAGGGGTTTCGAAAAAATGTGACTGTTGAAACGTGTAGATCGTCGAATTCTACCTCAAAAAAAAACCCTGTAAAGTTTCTTTTGCCTTAACACTCGCCGAGTTACAGGGGTTGAAAGCGTTGATTTTTAAGCAAAAAACACTGATTTTTTTCAAAGGTAAATTACTCAAAGAGGATAACATTTTCGAAAAAGTTTGTCATAAAAATTTCAAATTGTGTTTTTTGTTAGTCATTACTATTATGTATACGCTCAAATTTTTTTGACCGTGTTGAATGCATTATCTAAAAGATTTTACACTTAATGGGTTTTGAAAATTTTTTAAATAATAAATTTTTTTGGCTTTGAGGTTAAATAACTTAGCAGGGAAGAATCTTAGCTGAATGTTACTACAGGCAGAAAATGATGGCAACAAGGAAAATGCTAGGTACTGTTTTTATTTTTTGGATAAAGATAATAGGTTAGGAGATAGAAGTGTTTGAAGTTAACTCAACGTATTTTTTTTAAACTGACGCATTTAAGATTAGTATTGAAAAACTGACAATCTTTGTACTGTTTGACCTACCTGACCTTAAAGAGGATTAAAAGGTTTTGAAAATACTTTTGGGTGATTTTTAGCGTTAATTTAAGGAGATATGACCGAAATAAGAAGCGCGACTCGTTTTAGCAAATTAAGATATTGCTCGTTTGGCGGTAATTTAGTCTCAGAACTTCGTTAACTATTGATTTTTTAACTTTAAAGGTGGTTTTCATTCCATTGGGGGAAGATCAATTATTTTTTTTATTAGGGAATGAGTTTTATGTCTCAAAATGCAACAATGTGCTAAAAGAGTCCTAATTTCTGAAAATAACCAAAAATTTCATTCATTTACTTATTTTACCCCTTTTATATTGTAACGAAGTGATTTTTATCCGTCAAGAATTGCCTGTTTTATTTTAAGATTTCATTCACTATTTAAGTTATAGTTAAGGTATCAATGAATTGTAAAATCAGCTGGTAAATTAATTGATTCATTTGCGATAGTCCCCTGTATAGCTAAAATCCGTTAATTGTTCAAAAATAATGTTCGAGCCGGAAGTAAAAATCATTAGTTACGAAAACTTGATAAAATATTAATCCGTGTCCGTTTTAAGCCGGTTATTTTTGCTATATAGTTTAAAAATTATAAGCAATGCATTTCCGTTTTCCGTTTGCCCGGTTGAATAAGGCAAGTTACATAACCCGCTCGGACTTAGTAAACCGCGTTCTTCGCTCGAGTCACCTGTCCGGATTCCACCTACCTCATGAGCGCGCCGCCCGCCTACGTCAGCAAGAAAGATAATAAATTCACTGGGAACGGTCAAATCGATATCAATCGAATTATCGATACCATAGCATTGAAAGTAAAAATCCGACCAGAAACGTATTCATTTATCGCAACCCGTCTTGGTAAGAACAATAGTAGTCCACCGTAATCCAGCCGTATCGCATTTTGAATAAACACCGAGGTTCACCGTTGATTTCATTGCATAAATACCGACTTCTTCTAAAAATTCCTTAATTAAATCAGAGTTTGGTTTAAAGTTTCCGTTTAGTTGTATTTAATGTCACCTTACACATTCGCCGGCTGAGCCCTCCGATAATCTGCTCATGATAGTTGGACCCAGCCATCAGTGAATGTAATTCAAAACGTTATCATACACAGGCAAAGTAAGTCGATAACCCGTTCTGGTAGTTTATGGCACCAGTGTATGGTTTAAATCTTTATTTTCCGGTAAGGAAGTACATTCCTGGTTAAACTCTGAATTTGAGGCAGTAGAAACCCGCGTTTATTAAGTAGTGTCCAAAACCGAAATAAAAAGAATCTCTGTGACTTATTCATAGCGCTCCGTTATTTTGGTGTCAAACTTGCTAGCCGTCCACGCCGGCCGTTCGATTTCACAGCGTGAATATATTTTGATTCTTTCACCCTGCGAGCCCATCGCCGTCCTAGAATTTAACTAATATAACGTGTAGGTAAGCCGTGTTACCAGCTGATAGGATTGTTGTTAATTTTGTACATAGCCGACTGTGAAGGCAACCGAAGTTTTGTATTTTGTAGATAAATGTCCTATTTATTGTCATTATAGAATAGATACATAAGTTAGCATACATTAGAAATTTTCCGAGTTATAATTTTTGAGTTGTAATTTCCGCCGTTAATTTCTAATTAGCCCGGTTGAGGAATTATTCAAGTCTCACTGACAAAATAATCACCTCAAGACCCTCTGGCAATTACCGTGTCTCCAGCTGTTAGCTACCTAGGGTTCTCTTGGAAACCGCGAGGAAACAAAAGTGTTGTTCTCTACACTTAAAAACTAAAGAACTGGCGCCCGAGTTTTCCGTCTAAAAAGGTTACGTAAGTATCGAAAGTAAGCGTCATTACAATATCGGCCATATTGAGGAAGCAACATAAAATTTTAAAAGTTCTGACTTCACATTCGTGATCAGCCACCCCAAAAATATAAATAAATAAGTTTCAATAATTTATTCTCAGTACGTCGTTAATTATTGATATTTTGATTTTAGGGATGGTTTTCTCTTAGGGGTAAGAGCAATAATTTTTCTTATTAAAATGATGTTATGTCCTAAAATATAAGAATTTGTAAAGAAAAAGTTTATAAAATTTATAAGTTCTGACTTCACATTCGTGATCAGCCACCCCAAAAATATAAATAAATAAGTTTCAATAATTTATTCTCAGTACGTCGTTAATTATTGATATTTTGATTTTAGGGATGGTTTTCTCTTAGGAGTAAGAGAAATAATTTTTCTTATTAAAATGATTTTATGTCCCAAAATATAAGAATTTGTAAAGAAAAAGTTCTACTTGCTAAAGTTTTAGAATCCGGAAAAAAAATTACAAGTAGCTATGGAATTAGTTCGAAGTTTCGGTACTTTTTGGCACCTCGTGACTGTATTATAATGTAAAATTCAAAAAGGAAAAATGGTATATTCGTTAAGCAACAAATTGAGAAAGTATGATAGAAATCACATTGTCGAGAACAAGTTGCAAGGAATTCAGTTAGTTCTTTGTCAGTTCTTCAAATCAGTTGGGAATTAATTTATAGGAGATAATATAGGGGTGGAATTGTAAAAGATATTTGGAAAATTAAGAAAATTACAAAATATTGTCGTGGAGCTATGAAAATTTGCTTTATGCTTCTTCACATAGGATAAAATACGTGATCGTGTTCATTTCTCCGAAGATAAATCGATACCAAAATCAGTGAATGAATGCTGGAACGATAGACGATTCCTGTTGGTTTCTTTAGAGGCAGCATTAAAAGAAATTTCTGAGTGGGAAATAAGTTCCTGCAAAATAACTATTTATATTTTAAGATATTTTTCTTGAGTAACTATATTGATGAAGAAAATAAATAATTCACACCTTTATATAAATGAAGCTACAGGTGATATATCTGAAGTTATGGACACGATATTGACAGAGTTGTATTTTCAAAATAATGTATAAATCAGCAAAGAAATAGTATTACAAATAATATGTATATTTAACGGTCAATAGTGAGAGGAGAAATAGATGTGTAGGTAAGTAGTGTGCATATTAAATAATTATTACAAGTGCTTGGTTTTATTTCAGTTTAATACAAAATAACTGTTATTAAATGATTTTCCAGTTTAACAGAAAAAATAGTTATCATCGAATTACAGCATCATCTGTAAAGTATGACTGAACTTTATAGTTCATCATAAATCAATGTTTTTTTTTTTCGCTAATCACAAGTAGTCCAATTACAAAATCACTCTAAAACGCTTTCACGAATTTCGGAGCTCTGCAGACCATATTAGATCTTCCTCCACTCATTATAATGAGTCAGGAGGAAGCCAGAATGGGAGCAAATAAATGCAAATGCAGAGTAGCAGAGATTCGAGAAGAAAAACCAATCACTAAATGGGACACCTCTGTAACGAAATTCAAATATTTTTTTTGCTATATTTTAATGTATACGCGGAAATATAAGGAAAAGTTAGAAGCCAGACGACATTAAAATTATTAGCCTCTCATAAGGTGTCATCCAACTTGGTATGGAAATCCCATGGGAGTCCTGAGAGAACGGAACAAAATAAAGCTACTTTGGAAGCCAGGATATTGTGGGATATCAAGCAATGAAATACTGACGAACTTACTAGCTAGTGATTCAAGAAAAAATATTGTAATCACCAGAGAAATAACCCAAAATATGGATATGAAAACACTGATTAAGAGACCATGTCTAAACAAATTGAACAACGGCTAGCAAAGAACAGGTTTCAGTCAAAAATAATAATGGTGCTTCTATACCAGCAGAACACCTTATCTATTCAGACGTATTTGTATACAATGGCCATTACTTCGACTGCAGGCTTTGCAGAGAGTAACCTTAAGTAACCATTACAATTTCAAGCGCGAAGCTTTAGCTCGCAAGAGATACAGTTGTTATGGACAGACCCAAGCAGAAATGGAATGGATTTGTATCATTTGATCAGTAGTACAAATGTGCTGGAATGGGTTGGGTAGATTCATAGTGGGAACGCACAATAAGCCCAGTAGGCTGAAAGGCTGGAGATCCTGAAAATCTGCACAAATGAGCTTAGAAGAAAAAAAGTAGATACTCTAATTATTTTAATAGTAAATAATTATAGGTAACACTACATCAAAAGCTTTGCATGCGGAATTACTTCCGTCAAATAAATATAAGAAGTCTATTCACGTTTCTTCAAAGAAATCCAAGAAATCAATTTAACTATTTTATAATTCTCTAGTAACTCAAGATGACTTTGTGGAATAGTTTAATTACGGAGATAATTAGTTTATTGCTTAGTTCACTGACATAACAACATAGTTGCTATTTATGTTATAATACATTAAATTGTGAAAATATGGACATCATTTTCTTTCTGAGTTTTGCCTCATGATAACCTTCATCTTAGAAAATTAATGGTTCATAAACTGTCGCTTAAGTTAGAACGTTTCCTCCCTTAGCCCACCGTTTAGGTACGCCATTCCGTTGAATACAAACTGCCGGCGCAACATGACACACATGTGCATAAATATTTTAACGAACTCACTCCTAAATTACTTACAAATTAAATGGTTTCACTCGACTTCACTTTGATACAGAATACTGAACGTCAAAATTATTTTTGAGTTATTGCTTCGCGATGGTTCATTTCTACGTTTTATTAGAACATATTTAAATTCATAAAAATTAAGTACCTACATAAATCCTCACGGGGCAATAAAGTGGCAGATTGCTTTACAGATGCAAAATTTTCAGATGCAATGCTACCTCTTTACGGCGCGGCGTTTAAAATATTCCAGTTTTTCAATTGTGCACGATGACAGCAGGAAATAAAATGCAGTAAGGTTTCATAAAACATTAAGTTAATGAATAAAATATTAAACAGTAAGTTCCTACCACAGTAAAAGAATTTTCTATGTACGTAAACGAAATCAAAATCATCTTAAATTGTCATCTGTGTAGAATCTATAAGAAGGTGAGTCATGCTTCACATTCTCTGCAAAATCACGTTTGTTGAAGAAAGCGAGCATAGAAGACGTGGCTGTGAGCTACCACATCCAATTCTATTTGTCCAGAATATTGCATGGGTCTTTGCCAGAACATACAATTATGAACGTTGATGCTGCTTGTATAAAAGGAGAAATATTAGTATGTTGGAATATCCTGGAATAGGGTGTCCAGTTTTCATCAATGTTTTGATGAACTACTCTTTCTACATTCCTAATAACATGAGCTATCAAAACGCCAGATCACTATATGTGATAAATGATAAATGGTGCTCCAATGTTTATTACTTAACGACCATTGATTGCTTTATGGCAATGATTTTACTTAACTGTATATAAAATTATATTTTATAATCTAATTCTTCTGATAGCTTCGAAATATGTAAAATTGTAAGAATCTGAACAGACCAATTTGCTCCAGATTCCCCCAACAATAAAATTTTAGCTGTTTAACCATGCCTTGGGTTTATATTCAAAGATAATAGCAGTCAGATACCCACATTACTATATCTACTAATAAAGTAAGTATATAAACTCATAAAATCATAAAAATATGTTAACTAAAAGTAATTGCATCAATTTATCTCCGCCGCTTCATGTCATCGTAAAAACAATCCATCAGGACAATAAAGAAATAAATAAAGTAAACAAAGCAAGTCATTACTACCGAAGACATCTGTTAGCAAACCTTTCCCCGTGCATCATAACTACTATATAGTTTCGTATATTAAAGCGAGCCAAAGACATTAATATTTTCCACATCGCAATCGTTCATGTCACAAGGCACAATATGGATGAAATATGTGTTTTATAGCGCTGTTTGTATATAAATTTGAATACGGCAACAAGTGTTGAGAGACATAAAACACGAATCGGATATATCTGCGAGCATTGTACACATACATTTACTTTAAGGATATTAAACTGCATCAACTTTGAAGTGAAAGCAGAGATGATCCTCAAACGTTCACGAGATATTCAAACAGCATTACCAGTATACTAAATACATTAGGAGTTCTTTGACAGAAATTTGGACATGGGCGGAACAGCAGCTTGGGTCGGAAATACTGAACAAAATATTGTCAAAATGACACAAGATAATAATATTAGAATTTGTAAAATTACCAAATTTACATAAAAATACGGTATCTGACACCAATTACAAAAAAATTGATTTATTAACAAAATAACACTCAAATTCGAACGCAAGAATTTAGTAAGGTCGCACAACTTCACTATCAGTTCGTTAACAAATAACCGAACTTGATTGAATTTGTCCTATAGGTTGAAAACCATGAGGAGACTGCAATTTTTAAAGGACTATAATTTAATGTCAGATTTGTACGGGACAATTTAAACTTAGAAACATTAATGAAGTAATATCTCTTAAGATTCAGATATTTAATATTAATAACAAAATAATTGGTAACAATAGTCACAATATTGAAATAAATTCGAAATTTTAGCACACATAAAGATTTCAAGTTAATATTTTACTAATAGTTTAACGGTAAAAATATCAACAATTAATATATGAAATACCGATAATGTCTTTCGCTTTCCGACGGACAAAAATGAATGAACTTATGCCTAATTCAAAATGGCAGGAAGTACGTAAAACCAAGGTAAATCTACACTCTTGTAACTTACACGAAAATTAAGGAATGAACTAATAATAACAATTTGTCAATAATAAAATCGATTTAGAACTGTAATAGCGTGAATATGATGAAAAAAGAAAACCAGTAAATCGGACTTCTGTCACATACGAAGCAAGTGATCAAATGTACTACAAATTGATTAATTCAAAGAGAAGAAAAAAAATACTATAGATCACTTACCCCGTATGCCTTGGAAGCTCCTGGACAGAAATCTGTAGCTCTGGACAGTAAATAAATGCGGCGAAAACCTAAGTCTCCAGTGGACTTCCTTCACTATCCAAAACCAGTGTAGTTTTCCTTTTTCCAGCTTATATGAACCACAGGCGAACCTAATAACAATAAAAATCCACACAGAAATAATTGTTCTATGTACGAAATAATGATAATCTGCAAGTTTCACTTATAGCGATAATTTATACAATTTAAATATTGTATAACGTGTCAATTAACAATAATTGAACCACGAAAACGTCTACTTTAGACAAGATACGGTAAAACTGAAATGGGAATACCCATCCACGTACTTAGAAAACAGTGCTACTAGGTAATTATCTGAAAATAATCCAAAATATGGAAATAATACGAAATACGGTAATTATTTTGACAGATTATTAATTTTACTATAGCACAATAAAGCTGAAGCAATAATTAATAAGCAAATTTTATGAATAGCGATATTTAAGCGACTACAAGAAATGTATAACTTACCTAGGTAAAATAATTCGAAAAGCAAAAGCAAAAGCTCTAGCCCGGGACGAGCCTCGTTCACAATAACGTTCGTCCGCTGTGGCGTTTTTGTTGTATTTTTTCTACCACATACCGATCAAATGCGAATACAGGGTTATTCAGTTGTGAGGAGTCATATTTTAATACGCAAAATAGAAACTATAACCTGCTGTAACGAATTGCAACTTAAATTGTTATAATGTTCATGGCCAAAACACTTTAGTACTAAGGCCAATAATCAGAAAAACAAAAAAATATTCTTTTTAAGGAAATAATATTCTATTTAGGAAATTGAAGAGGAAACAGATGTCGTCGATGACTATGAAGAATATAATGATTAAGAATGTTTATTATATAATAATAATAACTTGTTTTAGAAAAATGTACCTAGTGGTAATTTACTCAATCTTTGATATATTTTTTTAATTCTGCAAATGGGGCTTTACGAACAAACTTTGCTGCTCATCATTATGGAGTGTTGATTATCAGTTAGTACGTTAAACTTAGGAATTTAATAAAATGCGCTTAAAAGTTCATCTAATATTCTTCTTCAATATAGTTATACTTTCTTCGTCTTGCTTAGATTCCTAATTCATGTATCTTAAGCTAAATTGAGCTGTTGAATAATAATACCGAAATGCAAATCCAACTTTGTGTCCCATTCTCTGGTATATGGGAATTTTCTTTTTTGTTTAATTTATTAATTCAATAATTTTAATGAAATAAGAAATCAGAGTAGGTATTCGAATTATTACAAAAATTCAATAACGACAGTAGGTTGATCCAAGAACTTCACAATATCACATATTTCAAAGCAATCAGCAGAAAACCAATTTATTGAAAAGACCCAGGTGCAAAACCCAAACAAGTTACATTTTCTTCAAAAATTAGATTATTATACTATTGGATTAAGAATGCTCGAGCCGATATAATCATAGTGATTTTATGGACCAAATACTGACAAACAAGATGTTAACATTTCTATCTCAGATGCAATATCCACCATATCGCTTTTGGTCATAGGTGCAAAAGTAGACATTTTAAACCAACCTGAATAAATGGGCTTGGATACATTTGGGGTGTTTCACTAATAATTTTGTATTGTTTCTAAAAACAGTTTCAAACGTATTCACTGGAAAAATTAAATAATCCTGAATAATTAAATAATAATGATGGAGCTTAAAAGAAATTATCTCGATTAGTTTCGAAGATACGGACTTTTATTTGTTAGAATTTACATTTTGGCACACATTCTCACGGAGATACGGATACGATCATTATCTCTTGGAGGTTCGTGCTGTTGTGCCAATCAATTTATTTAAATTTTTCCTTCTATTAACTCTAAGAATTTTTCTGTACATTATATTCGTAAGAAATTCGGAAACCGAAATTAAAATCTAAAAATTCAAAGATATATTTGGGACCTTCAGCCTCCACCATTAAATTTCATCTATCAAACTACTTAGATCAAGATTTAATCCGCATGTCGTCCGTAACCTGGCATGGTGTTAAAACTAATTTTGTGATACTGATAGGATGTACCGAAATTTAAATCCCAACCTTCAAAAGTACATACGAGTATATCTTCAAAACCATCGATTTTGGTATTTCGTAATTTCGGTTGCGAACTAGATGTGGAGTCAATCTTTATTTCATTCAATAGATGATAAAAGAAGCTATCCAACGCCGTATGGGAATCGAATGTTGAAACTGGAGCGTGATATCTCGATTAGTTTCAGAGATAGGGACTTTTGAAGGTTACAATTAAAATTTTTGTTCTGGCATATTGTCGGATCTTCTAACCACACACTGTTGGTGTTCGTCACGCATATTTTTATAAACTTGAAAATGTCCATGCTCATGTTACTAAATTGTAATTTGATATCATTCAATAACAATAATAGCTTATGTCTCAAAATTAGGTTACTTTCTTCGATTGAAGAAAGTTTTTGAGAATTATCCAAAATTATGATTCTCTGGATTTGTCTGGTTTTGTATCTAGAGAAGAGAAAAAATACCTAATATAAAATTAGAGTAAATGCCCAAATCATTTTTCGATGTAAATGATCTTATTGAATGTTTCTGTTAAAGTTAAAAATTTTGCATTAATTTTTTTTTATTTCTGAATATCTATATTATGGGACATGATAGTCCATAGACGTTAAGTAATAAACAGTATAGCATCAACTATAACGTGTAAAGAGACTTGGCATTCTGGTAGTGGATCCAAATCTGATCTACCAGATTTAAAATTACTACTTTATGGATGCTACGAAGATGAAGATTTACAGGCTTACTGCCTATAACATTGTCTGAGAACACAGAAGACTTTAATGAAGACCAGGAAGAAGACCAGGATGAAGATCAAAATCTACCAGGATGCAGACCAGAAAGTATATGAGGATTAATAATACTACGAGTTTAAAGTATTCAAATACTTTTATTAATGTTTTTGAAGAGTTACAATTTGTTGCTTTAAACTATTATTTTTAGTATGTACTTGTTGCTCCTTTATCAGAAAAACCATGTTTTAATACGTTAAAAAGAAAACTGGGTTTTTAAAACCATTTTTGTTTTCGCATTGTTAGTTGAAATACTTGAAATATTCAAATATTCATATTAGCATATTTACTGAGAGTTAATATTTTTGAAAATTACGAATTTTTTAATTTTTCACTCGACCACAGACTAAACTTAACAGAAGTGGTTGCATAAAAATTCTTTTCGTGACATCCCGAATCTAAAATTCATAAATTCAATATCTTCAAAACAAAGTTTTGGAAAAATCGCTCAGATTTTGATTTTATATTAGACCTATTTTAAAAATGTTTTTTATTCTACAAGGCGTCTCAAAGAAGTTGGACTATGATCAACTTTGATTTTTCAAATGGCAAACCACAATTTTTTTGCAATTTCGATTTCTTGCGAAATTCTAAACATTTTTTATGTATTACACCCTCTATACCTATTATAGAGAAAAAACGCTATTTTGTATGAGAAAGTCGGTTATTAGTTTTGTAAAATTTCCTTTCATCAAAGAAAATAAATCGAAAAATGAGATGCGCAGTTTGAAAATGTACTTTATCTGCTTTATTTTTTTACGCTCTTTTCGAATCTTAAAACAGATTTTTAACAGTTTCGATACAGGGTGTTGTTTTTGAGATTTAAAAATTTAGCCCTTTTTTCTGTCCGGCCCTGTATTTTGGTTCCGTTAAATTGAGAAATCGGTATGGCTGATTGACTAAAATACACACACCAAATTTTGCTTTATTATACCTAGTGGTTCTAAAGTTATGGTCTAAGACAAAAATTGGCCAAATCAATAAAACACCTTGTATCTTGGTAATTTAAGATTATTGACCCACTAACCATGGGTGATATAAACTCGCCCAAATAACCTACATATGCAGGTAAAGTATGTAAACGTACCAATGAATCAACCTGTATATTTTATGGTAACTTGGAAGTCAGACAATAATTTAGAAAATTTCGAAACTAAATATTTCACAAAGTGTCTCCATCAGAAAATGACGGCCATAATTTAAACATCAAGATTAGACCACACCTTAATCAAAGATTTGTTTAACAAGAAGTGTTCAAATCAATTAACATTAAATGATTAATTTAAAGTTTTGTTTTATGTATTATAAATTCGAAAGATTGAAAGGATATAAAATAGACGTGGATATAAAAAATAGACTTAACTGAAAAGAAACACTCACCTTGACCAGAATTCAGTATCACCTAAAATCCATCGGACGCCGCTGAGCAGGGATATAATGTCGTTACGGGGGTGTCACATTCAACCCCGAAGTTACGAACTAATATCAAACAAGGTGACGTATTAAATCCGACAGACGGATCAACCAGCCGAGAATTTCCCCTGGGATGGTCTGCTCTGTGTGTTTTTTTAACCAAACTACAATCCTAAAATCTGTACTTTTATACACGGGTTTTATTTTCCTTGGCTATATATAAATATGACATGGCCAAGCCGTACGTGGATGCTATAATCCCGACAAAAAATAGAAAACACGCTGTTTTGGTTTTCGTTATACTGAAGTATTATCCTTTTATATAGAGGTCCTTTTTACGTCTAACAAAGTACGTACAGATATAAGTAATAAATAAATATCTGTTTGATCCTCTTGCGAAGATACTCAAGTAAAGATATAATATTTTTATGGGAAGTAAAAAGGTATACAAGCACCTAAAAATCTTTAGATAAAAATGTTACTTTTATTCTGAATGAATTTCTACGTGTATTACTAGAAATTATCACATTTAAAACTAGAATCACTTTCTAGGATTGTTTAACGATATTTAAAATAAACAATTTAGACGTTTATCTCCTGTTGTAAAAAAATTCTGCAACTGATCATTTTTAGTGTATCTGGTGACCAACAAACGTATGGATTGTGTATAATTTTAGGCAGCAAAATATCTCTACGTAGTAGTTAGTCAATATATTGCACAATATATTGCATTGCATTTTATTAATTTTCCAAATAATATTGGTATATTTTCTATTCATGCCTACAGAATTGAAAATTACATCTTTTTTACGGATTTTGTCTGCACTATTTCTATAATTATTATATTCTGTATCTTAGTAAATATATACCTCGTATAGCCACCAACTATCCACACCTTCCATCTCAGGAATACTTCCGAAAACAAACGCATGTTTAAATAAAGTGGAAAGTAATTAAGCAGGAAAACTTTTCCCATTCATCAGCCATTTTCAACAAAACCTCAACCATTAGCAAAATTATTCCCGTAGTTTCAAAGGTTACTCGCTATATTTGACTGAAAGCTAAAATACAAAGGAAGCAATAAACAACTAGAGAGCATTTCAAATACCTCACTGAATGTTCGATAGTTAATTGCTGTGTTAAATACCACTGTCCATGTTACAATGAAGTATGTATGCTCTTGCGAATATTTACTGTCAAACATGGGCCTTTTTTCAGTATAGCTGTCGAGAAGTTTCTGAAGATCGCAGCGAGAGGTGATCATTCATTTACACTTCACAATGGCTACCAGCGTTATGGCAGAGGCGCCTCGTCAGAAAACCTATTTCCTTCCGAGGACTAGTGGTACGGAACATTAATACAAGCGATTTCATCTTTTGTCTGTTTTAAGAACGGTGTTGTGTGTTAAAGAATGGTGATAGATGAGACTTGGCCTCTTCGCATATGGACGTAAAAATAAAAAGGAATTAGAAATAAGTTTCTGCTGTGTTTGGACACGATCATCGGACAATATTTACTACTGTTAAAACTAAAAATGAAATTTGCTTTTTTACAGATAAAAATGCATTTTTGTGTGCATCGCACATTGCACCAATGTCACTTGTCCATTTTAGCATAGCTTTGAACACAGTAGATCTATATCCATATATCTACAAAGTTTCGTCAATATGTTTTTCGTTTCAGCTTATTACGACAGACAGACAGATGTAATGAAAAATTTTCCAAATGGACTAATAGATATTGTTTAAATACAAAAACGTTTTTTCTTGGCTCACAATGTCATAAAAAGATATTTTGCACCCTTACCGCCCCCCCCATTTACTGATTGATATTGCCAGTACATCTTCAAAAAATATTAAACGAATCAAAACCTCATATAATTATCCAATTAAATCATTTCTGTTGTGTAGGTAATGATAAGAAAAATATGTATTTGTCGGGGTATCGTGCCAGCTTCAACTTGAAAATTGCCATAATAATTGAGTGATGAGAACAAATGTAAAAAAAATAGTCAAAATAATTCAATCTAGGTCAGTTACATTAGACGAAAAAAAGCAGCATCTGCTGAAAAAAATCAATTTTGGATACACCTTTATTTTGAGCTTAGAAGCAATATCGCGCTTGCGCTTTCAGTTATTCAAGGCCAAAGGTCACAGAAATCATGGTGGGCGATTAATAATGATATTTTGAAGTCCATTAAAATACTATGTATTTCTAGACACCATCTTTTGCAGTTGTACCAAGGATGTAACACAAACTATTGATGCAGAAATGCAGAAAAGCTGGACTGCCTTGTTCAATATTTTGTGGCCATTGTAATGGTTAGTCATGTTTCAACGCAAATGTCAATAGTGCTATTGAAGACTGAATAGAAAATATTCAAGATGAAAAATATAATGAGATTAATCTTGTTGATCTCATCATAGAAAATATTACAGAAGCAGAAGAAAATTATTTCTCTTCCTTTTCTTTTTTGGGATTTATTACCACATTCCTTGATATTCCTGTCCAAAAAAATTCAATTTATCTAAAAAATATTCAAATTAACCAGTTTAAAACCTAACCTCTACGCCTTTGACGTAATGTCAGAGGATCAGAAGAAAATGAGGAAGAAGGAAAAACATAGATTAAGCCTACTCGGGAAACCATGTACAAAAACGCGCCTTGCGCCTCTGAGGTGGTGTGTAAACGTATGCACTGCTGCTCATTACTTTTCTAAAGTATAGCGTGAAAACGGCTGGTTGTGCGTAGAAGATGTACATAACCTTTTTTGTAGAGAAATTCCCGACCTTGGTTTTTTGTAAAGTCATACGACCCATAGAAAACGAGATATTTGCGAGAAACTGATTATGTGACCTTTGACGTTGAATAACTAAAGACGCAAGCGCGATATCAATTTTTGAGACATTGCTTCTAAGGTCGGTCAAAATAATGGTGTATGCAAAAAATTTTTCGTCTAGTTGATCCTAATGTGACTGGAATAAGTGTTAAATATTAATTATATTCATTATATTCTTCATCATCGACAGTTCTTGTGTAATCTGGAATTCCCTGAGTGGCTTCTTCTTGAAAAGATTCTTTACCATTTTAGTTTTCTTTTTGTAATAGTGATAACTACTCACATGAAACGCTTCAATTTATTTTGTGCTGAAAAAATTAGGTGTAAAACAGTAATTAATTATAACAATTATTATTGAATATTTGTATATTTATTGCCATTTTCCTAGAATTACAGGATTTTTTATTATTTACATGAATCACACGAACATCATTTGTTATTTACGTACAACATATTTTCTGATAAAAATTAAATTTATCAATAATATAGAACTTTGCCATCCAAAACAACTAGGCTAGTATGGGGATCTTGTTAATAATAGTAAAACAAACAATTTTGGTTAAACGAGAAAAAAGTAGCAAAATTATAAAACAATAAAAATGATGCCTAGAAATTCTTGATATAATTTTTCGTTTCTGAGTTATTTTAAAAATACTTACTGAATTATTGAATTTTTAACTCTATATTTTTTTCTGGAATTAATAATAAACTTAGAGGAAACTGATAAAACTTCTTAATAGCAACTTTTAATAAATTTAAATATTACATTATACAATTTTTTTTCCACGTACCGTCTTCGAGCAAGCTTACACAACTTAATTTTTTTAAATATAGTCCTAATAAACCAATAAATATTAACAACAATAAATATACAAACATACAGAAACAATAATAAAACGAACATTTAAACAATTCAATTTGAACCAAATTAAGAGGAAGTGTTTAATAAAAAGATTGCCGTCGTTCTCTAAGCATAATAGCATCTTATAACTTTAGAATTTAAAACATTATTCAACATTTCTGTCATTATAATTAAAAATATTTCAAGAACCAATCTCCTAAGTTCTTCTTCTGTTTCAAAGTTTTGCTTATAAACAAATTTGTTGACATATTCCCAAAGGAAGAATTCTGGTGGGAGAACTTGCTGCCCTGTGTGTTTCAGAATACGTGCGTAAAAATTTCTTGATGATGGCCAACGAAGGCTCGAAACGTAATTAAACCATAATATGTGGTACACTATTGAATTTAGAATAAAAGCGGCTTCCAAATTTTGATATCTGAAAATCGCGACTTCATTTAAAACAATGAAGAGGCTGCTCGACGACGAAACGTTGAATAAAAAATTGATAACATAATCTTCAAGAGTAATTAAAATTTGTTATAAAGAAATTTTGTCAGTTTCGCTCTAACTTTACGTTTAACGTCAGAAAGAAAAAGAATAAAAAATCCAATAATTTAAGTGTTTCAAAGTAACTCATAAACAAAAACTCATATTAATGATATCTAATTATCTAGGCATCATTTTGGTAATTTTTAAATTACGGAACTTTTTTCCTATCAACCAAATTTGTATCTTCGTCATGTTGGCCCTCCTTATTTTGGACACGGTGTGTATTAAAGCTTTTTGCCTAATAATAAATAGAAAAATAAAAATTGGTATTATATACCTTTATGCATGTTTCGAAGTTGTTGGTTTTCATCAGCGTAATTTAAGTAGCGGATTTTCAAGGAGCAAGAACCTCAAAACAACTGTTTATAGCTATCATGTTTATTTTATGAGGCACTAATTCTAGTTTTTGTTATTATTTCACTCCGTTAACTCTTTTAGGATTAATAAAAATATTATTGTGCCACTGAAAATGAATGAAATCGAATTAAATTAAATTTAATAATAATAATTTAATAAATACCTAGTAACTTAGCTAATTTAAATTAATTGAACTAACTACTTATGCATTTGTAAGGACATTTTAAGTGCAATTATATACCACTTCCCAATTTAACATCCCCTACAGAAGTAATAAAAATAGTACAGATAATTTTTATTACCGTCAAAACCCCTTTAAATTATACCTCAATAGTGCGCCAATGTGATTGTTGCATCCAACTCTGCAGTAAGGAATGCTATTTATCAGGCCGATCCGCCCCGTTTCTATTTATATTCACTCATCTTCAGCAGCTGCCTGCTCCGAAATAAAATGAAAGGGTAGTTTAATTTTATATTTTGCGAGCGCGCCGGACTGTTTCAATTACTCCTAATTAATAAAAAGAGCAATTTCATGTCGGAACAGCACAAAAGTGCATATATAAGTGAAAACATTTATTTTGTAAACGCTGAGAGCTTTGGGAACAAGAAAAATTTAAATCCATTGTAGCTGCTGTCTAAAAAAGAACTGAAAGGAATTACTGCTAATTAATCTGTTCCTTGTAGCTGTGTGTACAGTTCTTGTTGCAGTATGCAGTTCATTGGCGCCTTCTTACAATACGAATTAATTATTATTTTCGAAGTGGCTGTCCTGTTGCTAAAAATTTTAATTAATATACTACTCATAGTAACTTCAGTATGCAAGTTCCAGCAAAATGGTTTCAGTATACATTTTACAAAACGGAAATACTTAAGCTATACTTAAGTGGCCAAACTATTCATAAATCGATCCGCATTTTCACGTAAAGATTTATTTTACGTTGCCAGGTATACGTGATGTTTTTAATTTTTCAATGAATAGAAACACCTTGTACTTACATATTTTGCCAAAATAACTAATAAATCCCACCATACCACTGGATTTATTTCAACGTTTTCATTCACTCAAATTCCTCATACTGCTTAAATTAAAACAAAATTACTATTATTTCCGTTGCACATATTGCCCACAATGAAAGCTATTTTTAATTTTATTAGCCAACTGAATTTCCAATTACACTCTCAAATGATCTAAAATATGTTAATTGCACCCAACTAGGATTTTTCAAATATTCGGAATAAACGTGCTTGAAATAATTTCATTGACCATTAAACCACAATTAGCTTCAAAGCATTTACTGAAATACCTAGCTCATTCACTATTTGATTGAAATATCAGTGTCAGTTAGGAATGCTGGTTTGTTTCAGTTTATAGTCTAAAAATAAACATAGGTGGCATGTAGTATGCAGAGTATTAACCTAAGAGCAAAATATACCGATTAATTTTTTTCCATTATCTCTAATTATTGTTTTTCAGTAAACGCATTGTTGTGTTTATTATAGTATTGTATAAATCAGAAATTTATCACACTATCAACAACTGTCAATACCTACTCTTATTACCAAAAGACTTACTTATAGAAAAGTTTATTTTATATGCAAATCGTCTGAGAAAGAACAATTCTTTCAAGGAATACTGTTGTATCGTTATCATAGTATGAAATCATTCTAACATTTTCTATAACTGACATTTTATAATTTTTTATTGCTTACTCCTAATTTAAACAGAATAACTAAATTGTTAATATACCAAAAATGCAGTGATATAAATATAATTAGTTGCGCCTTTGAAATCAATTTATTAGAAAATTAAATAAATTCGCGGCGCAAGATTGAACACAAACAATGGATATTCTTCTGACTAAATAGGTCATGAAAGTGGCGAGAAACTTTAGGACAAATTCTATAGGTATAAAATGTTACTCAATTTTAATTCACCTAATAACATTATACTAACCAATTTCAAAACATCTCACCACCGGTGATAGAAATATCCAATAAAAAAAAATCATAAATAGTTTTTGCGTTAGTATGGAGGAACGTTTATAGTAAATATCTCTTATGTTCTTAGTCCTCAGAGTATCTAAAAATTCTGTTTGTTATTTTCTCGTAGACAGAATGATGACGACATAGGTATATACAGACGAACAGACGAATGGGCAGACAAACATAATTAATTTATTCAAGAAACAATTGAAATGTAATTAGGGTTTACTTATATGTATAGTGCCAATTGTTCTTTTAAAGTATTTAGCCAAGTTTATTGTGTTTTGAATCATTTTAATTTGTCCAATAATTTTAAACTCTTCACTGGAGCCAGATAATAAAAATATTCAGCTGTTAAGCGTTTTTGCTCTTATGTTGACTTTATTATGACAACCAAAATTACCACCATAAAACTGTGTTTGGTGGTCATGAGAAATAGAGTGTTATTTTATTTTACAACGGTTTTCTATTACATTGTAGTTTTAGGATTTTATTATGAAGTTTGAAAACTAAGTAATAAAACTATTTGCTCTGAGGACCTATTCATTTTGCTAATGAATTTCATAAAACCAATACCGACCAATGTTTCAATAAATCAATTAGGTTGACGTTAAATATATTTAAACTTATCTAACATTTTACGAAAACAGTAAGTAATAAATAAAATATTACTACATTTGGTCCACCATAATAATAATATGTAGTTCTATCTAAAGCCACGAGAGTGAACTTTCACTTAGAGCCCACACAAACCAAAACTTGCCAGGGTTCTACAGCAACAAGCTTTAACAGGACGAGAGTGAAGCAGTTATTGAAAATTAAATAGTTGATGGAGGTAATTGGATGATGGAACTAGAAGAAGAAACTGAACTGTTTAACGAGGAAGATGATGAATATAAAATATAGTGCTTTGAGAAAAGAAGAAAATGGTCAAACTAATTTAATATTAAAGGAAACGCTTTAAAGCAATAGTCAAAATTTATGTCATGAGATTGTACAACTTTTTAATACCCTCCCCCCCCCCCCCCCCCCTCCTACCAACTGTTTTGACAGGATTGAGCAGACAGTCAATACTAGCACGAAGGTTTAAATTCTGAATTGAACACATCAACGTACAGGAGTCTATGACAATTTCAATGAATTTTAATATTTGTAAGTTTATCTGTTTATCTACTTAAAGTTCCAAAGATGAGTTTTGATCAATTATGTATAACATTTAGTAAAGAACCATATTATGTTTAAGAAACAAACTATTTGAATTTATCGAAGGACAAATACGCTTACCTGAAGCCAAAAGAACCTAACAAACATCTGTATAGAGAATAAAATAAGTAAAAATTTTGTTGAAGAATGTTGAATAATGAAATTAATATTGCTGCATTGAATAGCCAGACATACATTCTAACTAAATTTTTCCATCAAATTATTTTGAAATCAAACTGGCAAAAATTTTTTTTAATTCAGACGTTCTAAATCGTCTACATTCCCCATTTATTAATCGACGTTATCCAAATACGAACATCATTATCAACAGACCGGTAAACTCTATTCATTTAATAAGGTCTACAGAATTTGTTTCTAAAGGATATTTTGCTATATAATTCTTTTAAGTAATTTGTGCAGGTTGGTTTTCCTAAGACATTCTCTTCAAACACCACGTGGCATATCCTGTACATAGCCGTTAGTCTTTTATTTACCTCCATTTCAATTTCATATACCGATGCAGTCACCATAAAACACTGCCGAAACGTCATAAATACATCAAAAACAGATCCACATCCGTTATTGAGTTTCATATACATGGATATAGTATTATTTTTACGCTCGCCAAATGCGGGCCGTAAAAAGTATTGATAGTATATAAAATGTAACCAAGTTGGATAGCCATAAACATGAGAGTACATATTGATTTCGAAGACCGCGAGTTCTACGGTGACACACTCGTAAAGGTACTGAGGCTTTTATGGTCTCCTACTGATGGCTGTTTATCGAGAGATCCAATGGCTTGAAAATTGATAATAAACGTTAGTTGCTGTATTTTGCTATTTGGCTCTTTTCTGCGACATATATGAGGCTTAAATGTAGAAACGTTGTCGGACCCCATCTTATGTAAGATGTAATTTCGATATTAGAGACATTTATGAGCAGAACTCATATCGTACCCAATACAGAGAACTAACTTAAAGAGAGTATAATCATATATGTATATGCAAATTTCTTTAATTTAAATACATAAGGATCGGTAAAAGCTGTAAACAGAAATGTTTAAGCATAAGGAACGAAGGTATTTTATTTTATTTGCGATTGGAACTTTTTTAAGTTTAAAAAGGACAAAATATTCTAGAGTTTATTATCAAGATATTTTAATGTCTCGGGCTGAGAAAACAACGAATTATTGACAGATTCATTTCAGCGTATTCTAGCCACTACCAAAAAGGTTGGAAACAAAGATAACATGGCACCTTACGATATCTGCAGTTTCTAACGTTAAAATCCATTTTCAGTGGCTATAGAAGAGGAAGAAAATTTCTCATCAATGCAGTGCAGTTTGAAGCACTATATCTAACAATATACAAAGTACATTTGAAGAATGCTTAAGAGGACTCAAATTTTAAAACTCAAAATATTCACCAGCATAAAAGTGTTTATTATTGCCGACTAGCCAAACCAATATAGGAATGAAAAAGAAAACGGAATTTCGTTTTGGATTTATTTTTCGTTGGCTGTAAGAGCGTAAGAGAGCATAATAGAAAGCAAAGAGCAGAATTATCAAAACATTATTTTTCAAGTATTGACTCAAATGCAAATATCATTATTTATTTCAATGATCTGAGAAAAGCCATTGCAATCTCTAATATACTATCTTTTACAAAATAGAGTTGTTATGGAAGATGCAGCAGATGTTATCTCTTGAAATGATCTGGTACGTCAATTGGTCCCCTGTTCTATAAAGACACTAGGTAATGTAAGATCTTGCCGGATTGAAAGTAAAAGCGATTGGGATCTATACATGTGACGATGCATGCATCTGTAGTGTGCCATATGTATTTTTATTTATTTTATCATAAATCCATTCATATAATACTTGGAAGGGAAGTAGCAGGGAGAATTGGGTGCGGCTTGTTAAAAAATGACGAGAGGGAGGACTGTTTTTGGTTTCTGGTTTTCCCTCTTCAATCTACAGAGAAGTTTTGAAGGAGTCAATCCTTTGATTTCAAGAGGCCAAGAGTTTTGTGAGATAGTCGCTGAAGAGGTTATCCAATTGAATAACCTGTAGCTTTGGTTTCCTTATATGGAAACTGCATGGAGTTGTTAAATTAGTTTCATTTTGGGCAATATTGGAAAGTAAAACTAAAAGTGGTCTTACGTTCTTAATAAAATTTGTGTATTGGTGGACATCGTTCAGTAAATTAAGTCTATTTTTTCATTATTTAACCATGCCCACTCCTATTTTATTAACTGCCTACGAAATATAACACATCATTCGATATAATACAATCTTCATCTTCAACACACAAACTGAAATGGATTCTCAGCATTAGTTCCAATAGAAACCAGTACCAAAATGACTTCTATATCCAACCTGTTTTAGTAGCAACTGAATTAACAATAAAGCTAACCAAATGGAATTTGAACAAGAAACTATTTACGATAAAGATTCATAAATAAATCTACTACTCTTTTGAACATATATTAATTAATTAATATTTGAACATATCCCACGTCATGAATTTTATTGAATTTTATTTATGTAGAATTTTCGAGAAATTTTTGACATAATGATTCTGTACTTCATTGCCTCTCTTATTGGACCTGCTCCTTACTTGATGTTTTTTAAGCTGCTTTGCCAATCCTTTGAGGTTTTCTTCCTAGCTCTGATTTTTTAAGCCTTCTTGACATAGGGCTTGTTACACCTATTTATCTTAAACTCGATGACTGAGCTTGATTGTATACTACCTTGACACAAATCTCTTTCCACTTCATTTCGCTGACATTTCTTTATAGTGCATGAGAATATGTTCTGTTTCATCAGTCATCACTGCTGTCGTAATCGAATATTTTGTAACCATGGTAAGCTAAGACCGTAACATTTTTTTAAACTATCTGACTTTTTAATTCCCAGCAAACGCAGAGTGTATTTGTTTCGTAACGTTAAGTCACAAATAAGTAACTCTAGAAGCATATTTCAAAATGTGAAACAGATTCGTAATTATGGCAATATATCTGTACCTGAAAGATTTGTTTTGAAATTGTTTAATATAGTACAAAACATCTTTGTTGGGTTTGAAAAAAATCGAAACTGTTACCTATCAAATGTTATTCTTAATTCGACAAACGTAAATGTTTCATAACTTACAAAACGCCATACTTTCAATGGTTAAAATTTGAGAATTTTACGCAATTGTTGATGCGGTATTCCTTTAGTAGCTATAAACTGAAACAATTACGGAATTATTGAAACATTTAATTTTCAGTTGTAAAGTGTTGAAAAATTTACATAATTAGTAATACGTTACATTTTCGCTATACATTTTCAAACAAATAAGTCGTTTCTATAGGCTAGAATTACTTCTGAGAGAGAGATAAAATTCAAACGACCAATAGAGTCCTGGGACATTGCGCCAGCAGCGCAAAGAACTGTTTCCGGCTTCAGTACAAGTTGGTCTGACTGAATGTGTAGTGGTATAAACAAGTGGTCTTGTGCAAAAAATACTATTGTGAAAAATAATTACACAATATAGGTATACACAGCGTAACTGGTAGGTAAGTTCTAATACTTATAGTCCGAAAATTAGATAAGTTTTAATTGTATGTATTGTAAAAAGCGTTAATTTCCTGGGCAAGATTATGGCAAGATATAACATGGCGTGGGCACATTAACAGCGTGGGTAGCGGATCTTTTTACTAGAAGGTACCTACCTATAAATCGAATAAAATAAACTCTTTACTTAAAGAAGTAATTCTTCAAGTGATTTTTGAAGTGAAGAAAAGCTTATATGAACATATTATGTTCTAAAGATTTTTGTTTCTGAGATAAGCGGGCGTTGAATATTTAATTTCATTTTTGATTTTATCTGATTTTCCACAATTTGTAACATATGAAACTGAAATTTATGGAGCGTCTTCAAGTAGCCATTTATCTCACCAATTGTCTTTTTTCATTATTTCACTTCGGTTTGTAATTGGACAAAATGTTTTGGTTTTTTATTAAATAATATCTTTAAAAATTTAAATATTTTAACAAAATTTGGTGATTGGGGATTTTTAAGGCGAGGGATTCAAATCTAAGTAATTATAGTTTTGCTGTTATTTCGTTTATACGTTATAATGTTTTTGGGATTCTTTTAATTTTTTTTTTAAATAAAAATTCCTGTTTTCCCGTTACTTTTACGTCAAAAAGGTATACCTTCTAAATGTCGCTACGAGTAACCGTTCTCAGGGTATTTGATTTTAAAGTATTCAATTTAACCGATTTAAAGTATAATTAAATTTTAGGTTTATTTATTTAAAAGTCATTGTTCTTCGTACTTTTTTTGCTAGTGTTGAAATGTAATAAATTTAAAAAATTTGAAAAAAGAATTTAAAGAAATTATTTCAATGAAACCAAAACAAAAATTTTACTTTGACACCTGCTAATATCAACTTTTGGACGCACTAAGGTAAGTTTGTTTAAATCGTATTATTTTTACATAAGGAATCTGCCATTGCTCTGTGTACCATTACTTATGGGACACCATGATTTATAGATTTTAAAACAACGTCTAATATTTTCATTTTATAAAAATATCTAAAAGGAGGTAAAAGCAAAGTTTACAGAATTAGTATTCTGTAAACTTTGGTAAAAGTCAACATAGCTCCTGGGGAAGTTTTTTAAGTTTTGCAACATTGCACACTTCCGATTTAAACGTAGAGGTCACAGCTGTTACAAAGACATTCCGCCGGTCGTCTACTTTCTTCATTCTTCCTCTCTGCCAAAGATATAAAAAAACATCAGATAATTAAATTACCGACAAGGTCTGTTGTCTGTCTGTTTCTTATATAGGTACTTCGAACGATAAATTATTAAAAAAAACTTCACAAAAAGGCGCTAATAAAGTTGGCGCATTTGATGAAATGTGTAAACACTGGTATAAAAAATATGACATCCGAGCATTGATAGTGGTCCGGTAAAAGCTAATGAACCAATGTAAAAAACAAGATCAACCTGACCTATCTTATATTCACTTCAGATGAGATAGGTCAGTTAAATTAAAAATGTTGGCGTATTTTATTTCTTTTTCTCGAAAACTACCGCGTGTATTTCTTTAATTTTTTTATTTGGATTTACCATCCCTTTGCAACAAGCTTATTTCTCTCAGGAATAATAATATGTAATTGTTTAACTTCATTTATTTTATTGAGTGGGCTAGAGTTACATATAGTACATAGGTTTCATAAGTTTTACAATCGAAATCTTTTTCTCATTTCATCAAAATCTCCCGCCTTCTCTTCTTATTTTTATTTTAAACTAGATACAGAGTTGGGTTACCGCACTCACCTTAAGGAGATAAATAAATTGGGGTTCACCCTGTACAGTGTACATTGCTAGTTTGATTAAGAATTGATTTTTATTTGTAGATTCATGCAGGAAATGGTTTCCATTTATGTCAGATGCCAATTTTGAAGGTGCGTGTAAGGACTGGTTTAGAGCGGCCAGCCAGAGATTGAAGAAAACGGAGAAAATGAATTAATAATTTTATTGTACAATAGACGATAAATTGTTTTGAACATCTATTTGTCAATATTTTATCTTTTTCCTTTATTTTTTTAGGTTTAGGTTTAGGTTTATTTTTTTAGGTTAAGTGTAAGAGTAGTCTTGTACTAAACTTCGCCTAATAAAGTCATTTTATTAGATATTATTATTATTATTATTATTTTATAGGATTCCTCCAAACACATTAACAGTGAATATTAAGGATCAAGGATTAATTTCGCCTAGATATAGAGAAGAGCTTATCTTAAATGGATTTATGGTCTAAGTATAAAGATGAGAGATTGAGAATGTGAATTTTGTTAAATATTGCAAAAAGTGATTTTAAAGATGGGTCCTGAAAAAGCAACGAGCCCCCTACTAGAAAAATGTGACTGAGGTCTTCGTCCAAGAAAAATTACTCGTCCAATAACAAACGAAGCCAGGTTTGCTGTACGTGCATAAATCCACCCCCAGCCCCCGATCGCTCACCTGCGCACTCCCGATCATTGAGTCTTTTTTGTTTTTAAATGTATTTAGTATAGCATTTTACAGACGCTACAAAAATATAACTGGCTCTATACTGTCAGTACCTACATGTTGTTCACCTTTGTCGAACAAATTACTTATTCACTGTTACTCAACTCGCGAGAACCAAAAAAGTTTCCGCAAACTTTTTCGTTTTCGAGTTGTTCAACAGTGAAGTGGTTCGGCAAAGATGGACAGCATGTATTGATAGCATTGATTGATAGGGCCTGTCATATTTTTGAGCGTCTGTAAAATGCTACTATATGCATTTAAAAACAAAAAGACTCCAATGATCGGGAATGGGAAGGTGAGGGATCAGGGTGGGAGCAAACCTGCTTTATTTGCATTATTTGCATAATAAATATAAAACAAAAAAGAAACTGATTTGAAAGTAAATTGTAAAATTTATATTGCTTATGATAAGCAACTTTTCTGAAATTAATGAGCAACCTTAGTTTCTAATAACTTGCAACTGTTGTGAATCTGTACTTAAACTATATTTGCATAACGGTTGCGAAGTATTTATATAAGTTTTGTATTTACAAATAACTTGGTGAATGAAACTGTAAGAGCCTAAATGTTTCAAGATATTTTCGGAGTTAGATTTTGGTAAAAACGAATTTATTACAAATGTAAATTGGCATTTGTTACGAATATTTTGTTTCGAAATTATGTAAAGTAATAGTTGCAGTTTAATAACGATGCATTGTTGCGGACAAATAAGCAATTTGTCACCAAAAACACGCATTTTTGTGACTGAAACAAAAGTGTAACACGAAATATAAGTAGCGTTAATGTTCCTTAATAGTTACGAAGCGGTGTTTGCTGGGTTGCATCATCACCAAGAAATATTATTCATTTCTTACTTCTTAGATGTGTACAAAATCATATCTATTTTGTGATGTTCTTCAGCAACATTAGTAACTGGTTTGACTTCAATTTGCCCAGCTATTGGGAAAAATATTTTGAATGATCACTTCTTTACTATATTTCTCCAGCATGTTATACGGTTTATTCCTTATAAGCGTTTGGTCTTGGCATTTTAAATGCAGGATTTTCAACGTCTATATGAATGTGAATTAACGTTTTAATAATTACCATATAAAAAGTCTTGTTTGCAACTTCAGGAAACATCAATTATCAATAGTTGGCTTATATTTTAATATTTACGATTTTTTTTGTGTGACGATTTAATAATCCGTAGTAGGTATTTAAAAAGACTCAATCTTCACAACAGAAACAGATACTGAACTGCAGTTTACACCATTCAATTCGTTTCATTATTCTCTTTTTCCATGAGAATTGAGAATTTTGGAGGCAGTTCTTCCTCGTTACATTTTTTTTTCGTGCAACGATGTACCGGAATTTTATATTCCGTGGTAATTCTAATTTCTGTGCTGTGTTTTTTTAATTTAAACGGCTGTGTCTTCGTAACGAAAAGAGATATCAAACTGCGGCTTTGACTATTCGATTTATCTTGCCCTGCTCTCTATCCTTGAATTTTTTGAGAATTTTTGGGTACAGTTCTGTGTCGTTACAATTTTTTTGTGCGACAATGTACAAAAATTTTAAAATTTAAAAAATGCAGCCACAGTTGTGCAATGAAAAACTGAAGCTGTCAGGAGACCTGGCAAGCCACTCAACGCTGCCATCTCTGGATAACACGGTCAGTGGTCACCAAACGTTGTTCTTCTGACTTGCAAGCAATCTGCGTCATTGGCGGTAGTCGGATCCTGTTGGAACTTATTCTTCATGTCTATAAACAATGTTTTTGGCTTACTAATTTTATCAGTATAAGTTGTTGTAACACACTGTTAGTTCCAGAAGCTCCATCAATGCTAGTTCCTAAAATAGTTACTAAACAGTTGCTCAAATTGCTGTTCCCTCCATAACCCGATAAGGATAATCATTTACTTTCTCATCAAATAATTTAGCAGTCTTTTATGTAGGTAGCAAATTATTGATTAATATTTCTTGAAAACCAACAAAAGTCGAACCAATTTACAGCTACTTAATTAGATCTGAGGACATGGATATTTTAGGATATCATAAACAGTTATACACTTTGATTTACTGATATTATTGTCTCTTTAGTTAGTCCTCCTTATCTTTGGCAGCCTTCAATTTATTTAATTCTTCTGGCGCAGCTGGTAAAGATCTTGTATTATATTTTGGAGAGAGAAGTATAAAAAGAAATATTTCAAAATTTCAGACGCGTTTACAAAATTTTGCGATTAAATGGTGACAAGATATTACTATATATTATTAAAAACGCGTTTTTTACGCTCCTATACAAATAATTTTATTGTCAACGCTTTCAAGAAATTTCTGGTATAGAAACTTAAATAAATTCTGGCGAAAATGTTTCACATAAACCAGGATTGTAGTTATCTGTCGCGTAGAAAATGATAACCGCTGTTGGAAATGAACTACAGCAATTCGGAAGTCCATGAAGCCGTGAAATATTTAGTATTCCTATCTCGATCTTACTCTACTTTAAAATGAACAGTGGCAGCGACTTAACTCTATTTCCCGAAACTCGATTTCTAATGCTAAAGTGGACAGATAAATTTAATTAGAATACATTATAAGATGTAATGATTAAACTAATAGTTAAAAATAGAAAAAGAAAAAGATTTCCTCAGAGCATGTGGCTACTTCTTTCTATGCTCTGCCAAAAGTTAGAAATAACCAAGAGTTACAAAGGAAGCATAATTTCTGTCAGTCAGAAAGTTTATTCACTTTTACGATACAAGTTTTGACGTTTATCGTAGGTTTTCATTGTTCAAATATAAACAAATATAAAACAATAACTAAGAAATGCAATTTATAATTTAAAGCGTAGGGAACTGGATCGAAACCAACCACTGTATATATATCATCTATTTGCTTAGCTGCGAAATATGACAATATTGTAAGGAAGTGAATCCTTAAACAGTTATTACTATTATAAAAAATGCAATTTTTCTGTTTATGATTTTTTAGCTGAATATAGTATAATTCTGTAATTTTAAAAATTAATCTAATTATACAACCAATTATTTATAAAATGTATTGATTTTTAACAGGCACGCTTATATACATTGATGTGCGTCTATGTACTCGGCGCCACCGACCGACACCTCCGGGAAAGTAATGGCTACATATATCTTTCGGGTATATAAAATTTATTTCTAAAACTATTTTATATCTTATTTGCGTGCACGTAGTTTACGACTTTACTTATGCCATTAATGGACATTGAATATATCGATGGAGTTTCCATAGTAGATAACGTAAATTTTGTCACTTACAAAGTTATAGTGGAAAGTAAGACCTCAACTAAAAAGAAAAATTATTCCCTTTATCCGTACTTAGTTAGTTTCGACAATTCCAACAACAATAATTCAGAGAGTTTAAGTTGCAAATCTACGGATAACTCGATTTGACGGTTACAAAATTACAATACCTCTTTTCGATTTACAAAGTGAATATGATGAAATTGATGAAAAAAAGTGGTAAGGGAAACCTCTTTAAAACAATAACCTATTTATTGGATACCTCCAAATATTTTTGGTTTAGGTTTTCGATATCATTCTTTGAATTTCTATGAAATTTGATGCTAATGGACTAGAATATTACATACTTTGGCTAAAAGCCATCAAAGCCATTGGTTAGCCTAATTAGTGTTTAGTTGAATTCAATAATGAACAAATTATTCGAATAAAGAACGCAAAAACAAAGTTTAATATTTTTTATTATTTCGGAAGCTGGGGTGTGTTAAAAAAAATCTAAAAAGTTCCTTAAATTGTCGATATTTCACTTTTATTTAAACATCCCTGGGTTAAAAATTAATTTAATTTATCGCAGCGTCGAAATCTACAATTATTAGTTTAAACACAAAGGAAGTATCGTTTTAAAATACCTTCCAGTCGGTATGTCCGTCTGTCCGTCTCTTTCCACAATAATGAGTTAATTTAAATATTTTCTGTGCATCGTTCTTTAAAGCCGTAATAGTTATTTTTCTACGAGCGTGCGTAAAGTACTAGCTTTATACACGCTGTGTTGTAGTGTAAACTTTACGCACTACTATGTAAAACGATTTTACTTTACGCACTAGTGTGTAAAGTGATTTTACTTAACGTACTGGTGCGTAAAGTAGAAACAACTGCCTTGCATAATAGTTATTTATGCAACAAGTGTATAAAGTGAGCTTTTTTGCGAATGGGAATTCAATCTTGTGAGAGAAAGAAGCTCACTTTACACAGGAATTGCAACAATATATTTTTTACTACCGGAATGGTTACAAAGAAATATATGGATAAAGTAAAATATAAATCTACGCATGAGTGCGTAAAGTAATTAATTTTTCTCACTGGTGCGTAAAGTGAAATAATAAATAAATAGATAGAAAAGTAACAAGGCAGTTGATGAAATGCTCACACCAACCTGTTGCAGTGAAATCATCTACTGTCGACATAAAAATAGAATTTGAAACGCGAAAGTAGAAATTTCGTGAACAACCTGGAGTATATGCACTTATACTTCACGATACATATTTAAGTTATAACGCATTAGATGGTTCAGTTCAGTATGGCTTTCTCGATGTAAAGTAATAAAGAAAATATTTATTATGGTGGAATTAAGTAATGCATTATCATGATATCTGGAAAATTTTATCAGATTTTTTAACACCCCGTATTTCCATCGTTTTGATACATATAGGTACATATAATTTTTTTGAACTACTATTATTTTATGTTTCCTTATCGTGTCCAAAAATTCCTCAAAATTGAAACAATCCTGTACGAGGGAATAAAAACCATTTAAATGGCTGTAGGAAAAACTTTGTAGATTATCTCCAACATCACTTATTCAACTTGCGTGTATCGTCGTTCTATTTAAATAAAATGTCGGAGTGCACGCGCTCTCTAACCACAAATAAATTTAATACGGCCTATAAAACTGAAGAGTTTTACTTAACAAGGCCGCAAGAACCATCACAATCCAAAAAAGTTTATCCTGCGTACAAATTCATGAGCCTTCTTTTTTGCATCCCCTTGCGTGTTATAAAACGAGAAATAAAACCTTGTTAGGTTGAAATGTCTGCGGTCCTTAAACAGATCAATGAATGTAGAAGAAAGGAGATACGACCAATAAAACTGACTTAGAGCCTAAAAAAGTTCTGGGTGTGATGGATTAATCCTTTAATGGACAATTTAGATGTGATCGATACCATATGCGCTTCACTTTCCTGCGCTCTTTACAGAAAAAAGTTTAATTATCAATTAAATAAGTTGGTTGAACACTTGAGCCCAAACAGGGACCTGTAATGCGGAGAGGCCAATGGAAAAGTATAATATGCCGCCTAACAGTTCTGTAACAGTTCCCAAGTTTTATTTTAATTAGATGAAGAAATGTTTACAATATCTAAAATCTATAAAATTTTATTTTTACGTCAATTATCATCATGTGTGACTTGTTTATATGATTTGATTAGTTGAACTTTGTCATCGCTTCACTTAGATAGTTTCAATTTTCCCTTAATTCAATTCCTAAACAATCAAAGTGCGTTGTATCAAAAGTTTGGTATATTTTTTAATTAAATTTTTTAGGTAAGGAGACGCTTCATCTCTGTAGACAAAGGCCTGCAGGTCCCATTAAATGGTACAACTTTTATGTGCCTTGTTTCTCAAAACCAGTGGAGTCCAGGGTTACTTTATTTTAGATTTGGCATGATTTGTAAGTCTTTTATCTGGTCAACATGCTCGAGGGAAGTTCATATTATTTTGGACAGTTTCTTTTTATGTTTCAAAGTACTTGTTCCATTTTATTTAAGTTCAAATACATGACAGTATACACTTAAGGTATTAAATCTGCAACTCTAATACAATAAAAAGCTCAAAGTGAACAGTGGAACATAATAATATATTCCCTTAAGACCGCTCCCAATTTTTTACACCAAATGTACCAATAAATTAAAACCCACCCGTATTGTTTTTACGTAACAGCCGCATTATTTTTAGCGAATCAATTTTTAATAGGGCCTACGTATGGTGATAGAAATATATGCGCCATTATGAAGTTGCGGGAAACGATGCGTAACTTTTACAGCATAGCTCTAAAAGGCTTTTTGTAAAATAAATGATACGTTTCTATATAATAGCACAATTAAAACGAGAGCGGGAGCACGTGCTGGGGCGATATATAATAAAGTAGGTTTAGAGGTGAATAGATGTGTGGTTTTTTCACACCGCGGGGGAGATTTTTTACGTCAATAGGATCGGAATTGTGGGAAACGTAGCTTTGAATTTTTAAGAGGCTATTGTTTGGTGGGTGAATTAAGTTGTGACTAGGCGGATTTTAGGGTTCTAGTGCTATCATTATTTATTATGTCAATAGTGAAATAAAAATGTATTCTTAAAATAAATACAGGGATATTTAGAAGTCACTAAAGGGATTATGCAGTTCATCGTTTTGGACACGGGCAGCAGAGTTTAGGATTAGAATTGGTACAAAAACTAATAAACAATTTAAAAAAACAGCTATAGTTACTTAATTAACATTATGGTGTAATATTTATATACTCACTTATATGTAGTTAGAGACATCATTACATGAAGATATATCACTGTCCATTTTCATCATTCTCACTTTTTCCATTATGACAAAATCTTTATTTTTTTTTCACCCATTTTTCACCCACTTTTTGGTATATCTGGTTTTAATTATGATTTACTTGATTAATTACCCCACGTTTAAGGAGTATTATTACCATGAGTGCTTGCTTAAATGTTTGAAAATCATACTAAGTGATTCCTTAGAGAGGGAAGTAATAGGAGCCCTAGAAACTTTAACTGACAGTATCCATTATTGTGACATGGATGATTACCTTAACAAGAACGCGTGTTAATGTTCTATGACTGAGACTATTTTATTTATCTTTAAGGACTGCTCAGGTCATTAAAGGATTCAAGTATGTAAGTAATGCCTATATAATTACATGAGATGTTTCTAAACGATTTTTCTGTAGAATGACGAAAATGGTGAGCATTAAAATATTTGGAAAACTAAAGGTTTAATTCAAATTGCCATTTTTAATGCACACGTCGACTACTATAGGCCATGTCCTGAGACAACGCTTATAGAACTAATCTCGGAACCAACAGCTTCTTCTACCACCACTCCACTATTCAAATCGCACTCCAAACTAATCCTTCTTCCTTCTATTTTCGTATTCGGTTTTTAAATAAATTAATTTGTGTAAACAAGCTCTTTCGCGTAAATTTGAAATGTTTTGAGGATGGTTATTCAAACATTAAAAGGATTTATTTCAGCTTAGCGTAAGTTCATGAAACTGAAACTGCACACCTGCCAGAGTTCTAGGAATGTTTGTTTCTGTCGAGCTTTATAAGTTTTTACTGACAGCAGACGTGCGTCACCCGAGATGCGAGCTAATTTTACTTTTAGTTCTCAATCGCTATGTCAGATAAAACCAACAGATATACGTGTACAAACTGCACTGTTAAATGAATAGTAAAAATGTAGGTTCCATTTCCCTAAATTTAAATAGTTTCTAGTTTAATTTCTTTTTATAAAAAGTGTCGCTTTCTCTGCGTCCAATATTGAAGCCACCGCTTAAATGAAACTTAATGAATAAAATTATATTCTTACCAACTATCGTGCGGTAGATTCCTGCAATAAAATATGCATGATCACTTAGAGAATGAAATTATTGATACCGTCGTGTATCCAGCCGTCTGCAGACAAAGGGCTGCTGCAGGAGTGAAGGTTAATATTGCATATTGCTATCTCTAGAGTGTGGTCAGTTTCCGGAGCAACCGACATTACCTATAAATTATTCAACTGCTCGCTGTGCCTCTCCAGCTTTGTATTTGTGTTTCAGCATATTACATTGTCTGCTTTTATGTATTCGTTACGAGCTGGTCTCTCTGCCGGACTAAATATATTTATTTTATATTAAGCTGCCACAAGACCAAAGAAGCATGCTTTTAGTCAATAGGTTTTAAGTTTATATTTTTACTGTCAGTGTTTGTACAAAGTATGCTACATAAATTCGTAGTTAAACGTTAAACTGCTTATGTAGACAGAGATGCAACATATGGGTAAACATACCTTGTATACAGTCGCATTGGCATCGCGTTTGTATTATATTTATGTAACTTATAAATAGTGAGAGGGTCGAATGCATCCTGTGTCAAAGTAATTTTTTTTTATTTTTTTATTTTTATCCAAATATATTGTGATATATTTTAATATATTGATTTTTATCTTAATGTAAACTAGCAATTTCTGAACAAGAACAATGGTGGCCTATTGTGTTGTTCTTACTTTTACTTTTTACTCTTTAATACTTACCTAATTGATTAATTAAGTAAATATTAATTAGGTAATCAATAAATTAATGTTTGTGTATTTTATTTAACAAACCAAATCGAATTATACCAGTCTTTGTATGTAGGTAATATGTGTATTTATTTCCATTTTTTAATTTGTGATACATATCTAATTAAACTTTATGGGTTAATCATTACAAAACAAGTTTAAAAAGATACCTACCTTAGGTGTTTAATTAGCTAACACTAGTTATTTTTTTTAACAAGAACCTTTCTACAATCAGACATTACGGTTGTATTTTCACTTTGCGATACTTGCCTAGTTAATTACGTAGGTAAATATTATTTAATTAATTAATGTTTATTTAAGTATAAGAATTATTCGAGTTTGCAATAACATTATGGAAGTTCAATTAGATTCGACTAGTCATTTTTGACCAAGACCGTAAAAGTTTTATTTTTTTATTTTCACCTTAAAATACTTACCTAATTAATTATTTAAGAAACTATTATTTAATTGATTAACGTTTGCTTATTTTGCTGTTTATTTTGTTTATTCAAGTAGTAGATAAGACAGTAAGATCATATTTGTGTATAGAGAGTAAATCTTCTATTTCACTTTGTGTTACTTACCTCATTAAATTTTGTGAAATAAGTATAACAAGTCGAGTTTACAAAAATAGCTACTATGTTTGTTCAATGAGTTTGTATCAGTTGGTTTTAAACACGAACTATCTATATTTACTGACTTTTATGTGTTTAAGGAACCATTTTTTATGTATATAGTGCGTCTTCTCTTTCACTTCATGCTACTTACCTTATTAATCTCTGTGGAATAACTATAATAATTCGAGTTTGTAACAATACCATGGCTAAGAGTTTTTGAACAAGGGTCATCTTTGCATAGAGGTATTTTATTTTTATTTTCATTTTGTGATACTTACCTAATTATTTAAGAAAGTTTTATTTAATTAATTAACGTTAGACAATTTTACTGTTTGTTTTGTTTATTTAGTAAAAATTAATACAGATATTTTGTGTTTCGATTAATATGTTGTCTTTTTCACTTTGTGCTATTTACCTCATTAAAGTTTGTGGAATAAATGCAACAATTCAAGTTTGCAAAAATGCTCTATTAATTCGATTAGATTTAACAAGGACTATTTGAACAAAAACCGTCTTGTGTATACACGCAGAAAGTATTTTCAATTTTCCTTTACGATACTTACCTAATTAATTATTTAAAAATGTGTTATCTAATTAATTAACGTTTCTCCATTTTACTGTTTATTTTGTTTAATTAACAAAAATTAAAGCCAATAAAAACATCTTTGTATTTAGATTATACGTGTTCTATTTCCAATATGCCGGTTACCTCATTAAAGTTTGTGGATTAAGCATAACAATTCGAGTTTGTTTGAACAATATATTTTTACTTGCGGTTATTACGTTTTTATTTTACTTTTCAATACTTACCTAATTAGTTCACTTCATGCTACTTACCTTAAACTTTTTGAAATAAGTATAAGAATTCAATTTTACAACAATATTGTATCTTAAACTGGGAGTTATTGGACAAGAACCTTCTTTGCTTTTTGATATTGTTTTATTTTTATTTTGCGATGCTTACCTAATCAATTACGCCAGTATTTTTCTGACGAGGAGTAATAATTCGTATAATTATGTTTAAACGAGCCTTATAGCAGAAAATATTCATTTAGCATTTATTATATCTTTGTCAATTTCTTTTTAATAAATTAATAAAGTAAGTGATAATAATTTATAAATAATAATTTGGTTTCTGAAAGACAAAAATATGTTACTTTTTCATACTTATACCAGAAATAAATAATCGTATCGATCCAATTTAAATTTTCACTTGTTTTAATTTTATCATTATGCATGGATCGAAGAACAATATTTATTTAAGTTAGTTAGTTGATTTCAAAAATTTGCAAGCAAAAATTAAATAGCCTTTTCTAAATATTACCTTCTGAGCAAATAACTTTGTAATATAAAACGCTATGAATTAACCTGAAGAACCATAAAAGTGAATGCGCTTTTATTTTCTTATCATTATCTTTGTAGTGTGTCTTGGTGTAGTTTTGTTTGCAAGGAACGCGTGGGTTAATATCTATTCTACTGTTGCGAAACCGCCAGTCCAATTAGTGTCGTGAGAATATACAGCGGTGGTCTTATCAATGTACCTACCTGCTTTTAAAATTACAAGAATATATCTGTTTTGAAACTACCATAGTTTCTTTATACCACATAAGGTGAATCAACCTCTTGTCACCATATTATTTATAGACCCTTCAACTTATAGGAAGCTTATCAAAATTGGCATGTACTGAGAGGAAGAGACGATATTTATTTTGAATAATGAAGGAGATTCTTATGAATAGTGTATACTTATTGTTATAACTAAACAATATAATATAAATGTGAATATCTCTTTCCATACTGCTATTGATGCAAAAAGGAATATAATTATTTATGTATTTTAATTGATTCTCCACTGATTTAAAATTTTTAAACTGCGTCCCTGTTTTACTTGAAAATAAGGATATTCGATAAGACTCTCGCTTTATACATACACGTAAGCACAGCACAAGAACTCTGTGTCTGTCGTTCATTGCGGAGGTGTCAACGCCAGCCTTTGGTTCACACCATAAGAAGAAAGTTTTCCGCCAAAATGAACACTTACCTGAAATCATCTTGAGTTATGTATAATTTATGTAAAACAGGTTAAATAAAGCTACGTCTCACTAAAATCAAATACTACAGTAAAAATAAATATTTAAATTGGGCTCGGATTTAAACAAATGTATTATGTTGCTTTATCACTACATAAATGTTATGGAGAGTATCCTTTTACTGACAGAAATAAAAATTGTTGCACAATTTACAGAGGATTTTTCTATGATTTGATCCGTTCGTTCTCTTTTGAAATGAGTCTTGGCTTTTTCTTGGTTAAGGGAAAATATCTTCTTTTAAGAGTTCGTTTAATTATTTCTGTTGTGCATTCTGGACTATTCTTCTTTATTGTTTTCTACAATATAACTTTAGTTCGAAAACCAAAGTGGTCAGGAGCTGTTTCCTTAATAAGATTATTCGCTGTAATCCTATTTTCTTCTTAAGATAAGAAAATATCTCCAAATAGTTTTATTCAAACATTGTTTGGATAAGTTAAATCGTTACATATCCATGAGTAGCAAGTATAAAATACCTGTTTTAAATTTATAAAAATATATTGCCAGTTTCAAAAATTTTCAAAGGCGAAATATGTAGATAACTATTTGATTTTTAACATTCTATTTCTCATTTTCGTTTATCTTCACATAGTATACAGAGTGATTCACGAGGAAAGGGACAAAATGTTATGGTAGATAAAGTTCACTTAGGTGAATTAGAAAAGACTATTGAAAAAAGCCTGAGCCTTTTTTTTATTGATCTACAGGGTGATTTATGAGTTTTGCCCAATATTTCTTAAGGTAATATCTTTTAAACTAATCACTAGAATCAGCTCGTATTGTGGGTATATAATATACTATTATTTGTCAATTTACATGCATAATCAAAGACAGAAAATTCCAGGGTCGGCTCAACCAATTTTTATTTTTAAGGCTCCTATGAAAAAAATCACCCTGTGTACGTGATTTTTAAATTCTAATACTGAATTATGAAACTACATACAGAAGTGATCGAAACCATGTATTTTGTTGTTTTGCCACACTTTGGGCGAATTTTTAATAAGCGATCAATTTTCGCCAAAATCGAAGGTCTGCACAAAATAAATTTATAAAATTCCATTTTCCTCTCTTATTCAAACTAAATTGTTATTTGTTATGCAAAATTTTGTGATTTCATGCATGATTAATATAAAATAAATAATCAAAAATTAATAATTTCAACGTCAGATTAAGTAATTTTTATTTCTGAGGTTTCTGTGAAAAATCAGTCTGTATACATTTTTCTCAAATTCTGATAATAAATTGTGGAACTACATATTTAAAAATTAACGAAATTATTTATTTTTTATCACAATACATCAATAAACAGAATAATATTATAAACAACAAATTCACAGAACATAAAACCTAATACCTAACTTATTTTCAAAATGAAATCCTCCCTACATTTTCTTTGTCGTAAAATTAAATTTCCTACGGCTTTCCTAATAACGACAGGATTATTAATGTTCTGTTTATTAATGTACTGTGATAAAAAAAATAAACAATTTCGTTAATTACTTCCTCACCAAAAGTGAAGGAGATATGTATTCGTGAAAAAAATTTTGAAAATTTTTATTGCATTTCTGGACGATTCTCGACGAATTATGACAATACACAAACATTTTCTTTTTTTGAAATAAAGCTTTCAAATTTGGTACACACGTTCTAGAGGTCAAGGACAAGATTGAACGGATGAGCAAAATCGGTCCACTGGAATGGGGTCTACCGGACCCCAACATTTATATTTCTAACTTTACAAAAAAATTTATTCGTGATGAAAGACTATAAATAGGATCTGATATACGACTCATTATGATATTGTGTCCAAATGTTGAAATACACAAAATACGCCAAAAAACCAAAATACGTACAAAAAAAAACAAAATGCGTCAAAAAACAAAATACGTCAAAAATTACTTTTGTTACAAACTCCACCACACTGTGAGGAAGTTTTGATCCCATAATTGGCAGCGGTTTTTTTTAATGTAGATCCATGACATCAGAATTTGAGAAAAATGTATACAGACTGATTTTTTTCAAAAAAACCTCAGAAATAAAAATTACTTAATCTGATGTTGAAATCATTTATTTTTGATTATTTATTTCATATTAATCAACCATTAGATCACGAAATTTTGTATAACAAATATTTTAGTTTAAATAAGAGAGTAAGATGTAATTTTATAAATTTATTTTGTGCAGACCTTCGATTTTGGCGAAAATTGATCGTTTATTTAAAATTCGCCCAAAGTGTTGCAAAACAACAAAATACATGTTTTCGATCACTTTTGTATGTAGTTTCATAATTCAGTATTAAAATTTAAAAATCACGTACACAGGGTGAATTTTTTCATAGGAGCCCTAAAAATAAAAATTATTTGAGCCGGCCCTGGAATTTTCTGTCTTTGTTTATGCATATAAATTGACATTTAATAGTATAGTATATAACCACAATACGAGCTGATTCTAGTGATTAGTTTAAAAGATATTACCTTAAGAAATATTGGGGAAAACTCAAAAATCACCCTGTAGATCAATAAAAAAAAGGCTCATGCTTTTTTCAATAGTCATTTCTAATTCACCTAAGTAAACTCTATCTACCATAACATTTTGTCCCTTTCCTCGCGAATCACCATCATTTTGAATCATTCATTGAATCATTTTCAAAATCATATCGAAAGTAACAAAATAGCAATCTAAAGACATTAGCCATTAAATACGAAATGTATCGAAATGTCACTTTTATCAAAGTAATATGTCTACGAATGAAATACAAAACATAGTATTAGGTTTAAATGGATTATAGATCAAAACAATGATACAAAATTACCTAGTTTTGAGACTGGGGGAGAATTTTCAGCATCTCTTAATGTCTAGGAAATATTAAGAGAAGTTCTAAAACTAGATGACTTCCTCGATGCCGCAGATAGGGAATAATTTATGAAGGGATTGGCACTGTACTGTATAAACTGGTTGAAATAAATGTTGAAACTGAACTTAGTGTGATAGTATTTCTTCAAATAAAAATTCAAAATATCCGTCCGCCTGTTCAGCAGTACGTCTGTCTCACATTGTTTTTTAAGTAAATTGATAAGTAAATAAGTTAAGTAGGATAAATTGTAAAATGAATAATTCCAAAGAGCCTTGCAACCCTTGATGATACACTACACTAAATTAGATTCAACGAATATAAAAATAGTGCGTTTACCAACTTAGTTGGCATCACAGGGAGATGGTGTAACTGTATCTTACTTAAAAACTCAGGTGTGAAATACTACAAGAATTAAGAAAATTAAGGATATTTTTTTTATATATTTATATTTATTAGCATTGTAATCTCTAAAATGTCGTTAGAAAATCGATTTTTGGAAATAATCTAACAGTAAATGCCAAAATGATTAGGTGTAGGGAATCCATTCAAAAATTGGAAACATCGAATAATATGAAATGTGTAATCGATTTATGCTTTTAATATGCCCGACTAATGACTATTTAAAAATGCGACCTAATAAAAGTAAAAAAATCTAGTATTTCTAAATTCAGTCATGCAGTTTATTTTAAATAATCTACCGACCGACGTTTATTTTGGACAAATAAACGATACATTTATAACCGACATTCGAAGTTATATGATATATCGAACGAACAACAAATCATTTAACTGACAGAAATCTTGATCAAGGAGCTGTGTGGAAAGTAAATATTTGCCTGGTCTCCATTATCCTGACTCATTACGCTCTCATCTATTTTCATTAGGAACGGCTTGCCTAAACGTTCGAATGTATTGTTGTATAATCATGAGCAAAAGTTTTGCCATTTAGTGTCATAATATTACAGACATTCAACATTGTTAAGGCATTTGTGCAATTGTACATTTAATAATATGTTGTCAGATCCTTTAGTAAATTTTCGTTGCAGTTGAATGATTAATCGACAGAAGATTAAATAAATTTTCATAAACGTACTCATATTAAAAATATTAATAATTCGTGATATAAATGTAATGATAATAATTTAATAAACAAAAAAGAGAAAAAATTGAAAGTACAACACAAGCTAAATCTGCGAGGGTCAAGTTGCTGAGGTATGTATGAGTGGTCCTGCTCGCTTCAAATAAAGTTGTTATGCCGTCTCGTTCTCTTTTATTGTACTTCTTCGTCAAACATGTGGAAAAACTCATTTCCAATTGCTGTTCTTAAAAATTTCTCTTCATTTTATTCAGGTCACTAAAATTTCGATACATATTGATGTTATTCGATCCACTGATTGCGAAACATGTTCATCTCCCGCTCCCCTATCAACAACTTCTATATAAGAATTGAAGCATTACCGTCCCCATGGTTTTGATTTTTTCTGTTTTCACCGTGACGTAACGAATATCTGAATTTTTGCATGCATATTTAAACTGTATAGTAGTGAACAAATGAGAAATTAAATTTAATCTCAACCCTATTTTCCCAAAAATTGTCTTTAGTTAACTCCAAAAAAATTTCTTGTCTTTGTATAAAAATATGCAGTACCAAATAAACTAATCGATTCCACAAGAGTTTTGGTGAATTTTGTTCAATTGATGTATTCACTATTTACTTATTGGAAATTTATACTCGTATCAACTTTTTTATTTTAAAGTTTTATTTAAAAAAAATAATATACATATGTATTTTATAATACGTTCATCAGAATTCAAAGTAACTTTGTTCGTGACTGTACTGTGTAAGTAAGTGAACTTACTAAAAAAAGCTCGTTTCGACGCGTGCAAATCATATTTGGATCTGGAATTCCTTTCATCTGTCATTTGTGATTTGTGATATCTTCCAGCGTGTCATCATGTAAAAGGATTTGAGTGCAATATCGCCGCTTTCTGTTGCCAACTATATAATATTAGATTATTGCGCTTCCTGTTGTGACAAACATCATGAAGAGTTTTTATTCAATTTAACAATACTATAATAGTACAGTCACTTGGTGATCTTACTTCGAACTAATTCTATAGCTCTTTCAAATTCAAATATTTTTGGATAGTTTGATTCAAAATGGGTCAAAAACAAATATTAAATAGGAATAAGGGTGTTTTTCCGTTAGAGGTGAGTTTCACCACAACTCAGGGGTTTCGAAAACAAAAGTTGATTTTTATGCAAAAACACTGATTTTTCAAAGATTTGTCGTAACAAAATAGTTAACTAATAACATAAGTAAAAAAACCCATGAATAAAAATTTGTTTAGGCGCATCGTTTCCGAGATGCAGTTGATGTTGGGTGCATTTGGACGTAGCCCTGAAAAGGTCACGTACTTCAAACAGTCATAATTTTGGTTTAAAAAACCTTTTGACATGTACCTTGAATCAAATTGAAGCTTATTTTAGTAGCTTAAAATTTTCTTTTGGCAAATTTTGACATCTGGTAAATCAAAAATGATACAAGGAAAATTAAGGCAAAATTTTTATTTTTTACAAAAAAGTGTACTTATTTTGTTTCAGTAAATTCTAAATTGAAAAAAAATGCCGAATTGTGTTTTTTGTTAGTCATTAATATTATGTATGCGCTCAAGTTTTATTGACCGTGATGAATGCATTATCTAAAATAATTTAGACTTAATTTTGAAAATTTTTGAAGTAATGAATTTTTTTGGCTTTGCGGTTAAATAACTTACCAAATACTTACTTAAAATAATTATTGATTTTTTGATTTTAGGGGGTGGTTTTTACCTTCTTAGGGGTAAGAGCAATAATTTTTTTTATTAATATATAAGTTTTATGTCCTAAAATATAAGGATTTGCAAAGAAAAATTTCTACTTGCTCAAAACTATTATATCGGTCATATTCCGTTGCTTCATCGTACTTAAAATTAGAAAATAAACGATTTGTTTTCAATATTTAAGTCGTGAACAATAATTTAGATTATACACACTTAGGTAGAAATAACATGTTTACGAACCTTCCTCTCCCGTAAAATTTCCACCACAAATTATTTTGTAAACGCCTAGTTAATTCCCACAATCAAATTTCGAAAATGGCTTGTAATTCAATAGGCGTTCCTGCCAGCAACCTTTGAAATCTCAGAACAGAAATCTTTATGTTACAGTACAAATCACGGCCTGTAGAATCAGCACATTTCCGAAACAAGTCGCTGACTGCGGAATAGTGGATATGTTCAACTTCATACCGTACCTTCTTCGGCGGAACTGCATCGTATGCAGTTAAATTTCTATTTTATCTCGTTTTATTTCACTTACAGCGGTGTTTTATGTCTTATCTCCCATTCACAGAATATATAGAAAAGAACGAAAAATTTTTTCAAATAGGTTTTTTAAAACATACCAAACAAGATAAATATATTTCTAACACTTTGTATTATACGTAGTGGGACAATACGTCGGATTTTTTTTAACAAGTTCTGGGCATCATCAACATGGACCTGTTGATGGGACTGAATTAATAAAAAAGATTTTCTCATTATTAAGTTTACGACAAAACTGCATAAGTTAAAACTTTATACATTTATTATATTTATATACATAACAAAAAAATCCTAAAATAAAAAAAATGCAATTTTAAGCACATAAGAAGGTTTCATATAAACGTTTCTTTTTTATTCTCGTTTGGTTACTCAGTTTTCTAAATTTATTTTATATCAGACATTTTTTCTAAAGCAGCAATACTATGTTTTTTATTGGGCTGCAGTTAGCTCCATTAGTATGCAAGGGATAAGTTAACCTTGGATATTCTATCTAAACCGCCTAAACTCTAAACAATTCCGACTGAAGCACTCCGTATATAAGAACCTTACCTTGATTTTTCTTTTGAACGTTGCCACCTCTTCCTCACTTTATGTCGTTCTTGCTCCTGACGCTTCTGACTGCGTACCAGTAACTAACACAGGTGATAAAACTTCACAAAAGTCGCTTGCCTGCGAAACCACAAGAACTTTACCAAATTAAGAAAATATAAAACGAGTAATCCGATGTGGGAAATTCCTTAGCGTCTCCCATGAAGAAGATTAAACGTAGTTGTTAAGTATGAAAACGCCACAAGGAGTTTCTCTGTTCAAAATCGCCCCTGGGAGAAAAGTCATTACAAGATGAGAAATGTGACAGAAGACAAATGCGCCATCATCAGTCTTTTGAGGTTTGTACATGGCTACAATTAAAATAATGAAGCAACGACATCATATGCAAGATATGATTTATAGGAGTCCCGAAGAAAATATTATCGTTGTAAGGACGTGAGAAGGAAATAAATACGCTGATAGAAACAAGAAACCGACAAATGTAAGAAGTACAACTAAAAATAAAATGTTCATAACTGTATTAATTTTAAGACATGGAAACATGTCAAGCTAATTAATGTCGCACACGTTGTGCTTAAAAAGTAATAAATCGGCTAACCGTTAGATTATAACTTTGAAATTAATACATATTATTATTTGGTTTAAAATTAGGCGGTATGTAGGATATGAAGCATTTAAGGGGACGTTAGCTTACACTGCGAGCTGAAAATACTAAATAACAAAATTTTAATAAAACAACCCCTAAAAATAATATATATCAACTGGCAAATATTAAAACAAGAAATATTTGAAAACAATTCGTCATTTTCTATGCAAGTCATTTAGATTTCTTAAATTTGTTTATGCTGTCTTAAATAACAAATGGTGATTTATCTAAAAATATAATTGGAATTTTAAAAATAACGGTAAAGTTTTCTGTTTCTTTAACCACAACGCCTGTGCAAAATGTGTACCGTCCAATCTGATTACTTATTTTATTAATTATGTTGCTTTCCAAAAAGTCAATAGTTATCTTAGGTATAAAATTTACAAATGAACAACGGGAGGAGCCTAACGAGACAAAATCGATGTTAACATATTATATCAATTTAGCAGCTTTTAAAATGTAGTATTGGTAACGCTGTTTTGTACCTAGTTCTCCAGCTTTGTCATGAACGATCAGTTAAAGTTCATAATAGTTGTTTTCCCAATTTGTTATATAGTCTTGCTGCCCAGGGAAACATTTTCTTACCAGCACCACATTTCTAGTGCGTCAATTTTCTCTTTGTGAAATATTTGGTAGTTAATTTAGTATTACCTAATGTGGCAACATCGTATACAAAATATTTAACAAAAAGCCAGAGGATTTTTGTGTAATTTTAATCAATTCAAACATATACTAATAAATATCCCATGATTAAGAATAATCTATAGAGCACTGGTGCAGTCAATTTTATGATATGGGTTAATAGGTGGGGGAAGAGATTAATACTGCTACGAAATTTACATATGCGATTTCTTGTTTGAAATTGTTTATGAAAAAATTTTTGATATATTTGGTACAAGAACTCAGGATCTTCTACTGGTTTAATGAATTCGGCTGGTATGCCAGGAATTTCCCCATTGGTTAGATGCATTACACATTTCTTTAAGGTTTATTGGTCATAGCTCATCATAACCTACAGTATTCGTCATCATTAAATACTTACATACCTACTTCAAAAATTCATGAATAAGAATATGATTTTCTCTTCTATCTCATTTTGGGTAGTAGCCCGTGTAGATATTTCAGAAGGGTTTATGAAGATCTTTGGTATCGTTACAATCCTCATAGCTTTGAACTACCGCAGGTATTGTTTCTATTACTCTGGTGAGCTCTTTGGATTTATCGATTGAGCTCTGAACACTGTTCTTCATTCTCTTGGGCGATTTCACCAGATTTGTTTAATTTCCTTTATCAAACCAAAACTTTCAATTGTCATAGGTATATTTTTTGGAATGAAGTGATTCAGGTAGGTAGCTCTTTTGCTGTTTTGATTATCAGAAGATGGATTTTCCCTGATGTGATTGTTTGTATCTTCCTGTAGTTGTTAAATGATTTCATTGGGTAATTTATTTTGGATTATCTGTCTCAGTGTTCATCTGAGATGTCGAGCAATCTAGGTACTTTGTTTTACTTGCAAAATTTTCAACTTAAGTCTCAATTGAATCATCAGAAGTTGGTGATCACTTCCACAGCTCGCTTTTGGTGTTAGTTATTGAAGTTGTTCAACGAGTACGATTGAGGACATAATTAAGCCTAACAGAGCACAATATTGATATCCATACCACCTTCACTTTAACAGCTTAACAGGTAAAAGAGTAAAGCTTCTTCAGCATATGGCTGACCGGCTTAGTCTGCTTAGTCTGTTGTGCTCTTTTGTGTTCCTCGTTAAACAAAATAATACAATTAAATCTCAAAAGGGTCAGAATGCAGTCTCTTAAAATTAACAAAAACAACTGCTCTCCAAACGAAATTTAAATGCATTCTAGAAGGTACAAGAAACCCAAAATAATATTCATGTAAAGTTAAAAATGAATATTTTATCAAGAATCAATTAAACCCAAGCCAGCTGGTGCGCTGCTATCTCTGACTTTGATATGACGATGGAATGGAAGGTTATGCATTGATTAATAAATAATTCTTTATTCAAATGCTACTGACTGTGATGTATATGCATCATGTAGAGTAGACCCTCAATTTTAAGAGTCAGTGACATCAAAACGTCCCATGGACGAAAACCAACAAATGCCTTCAAAATGTGCAAGGTTTTTCATTGTCAATTTATTGTTGGTATACCGGGTGGTCACGAGAACCGGCCCAGGCTTATAGCTCATTTGTTTATGAACCAACTATTTTGAAATTTGGAACATATATAGGTATATAAGACTTATTTTCCAATTTGGTACGTATACTTTTAAAATAGCCGACTTACACTTTCTCCGTAAATATCATCAAATTTGATTTTCTAAATAGAACACTCTGTATATATTATTTTTAGAATCTACACAATCTATCTGATCACGTTGCCAAATTTCAATTTAAAAAAAATTTTAATTTTAATCTGTTAAGCTCTATGGTCAGTAAAAATTCTTAAAAATAGTCATTTGTAAAATAAATGAAATACAGTCATGAATAAAAATTTTGAATATTTATTAAATATTCACGACGCTCCTGAGCAGAACAGCTGATGTGTGTAGTGACATAAATGCCTGTACCCCCACTCTTAGCTACCGTGTTGTTGCCGTAGTTCAGCATGTGCATCCATGATGTCAAGTGTGAATTTTTCCTAGTGTTTTAGATTTCAGTTTTGGTTTTACTTGGTAAACACTGCGAATACTGCGTAGAGGCATTTGTTCGTAACCAAGTCAATGTCAAGTTCACCGGTCAGTGTAACCCCAGTGGGACGAGTTTAGGGTTTTTTTGTTGAAACATTAACTATGGAATTTTGAAATTAAAACACTGCGAATTCATTAATTATGCTATTAGAAATTACAGATTCAAAATATTCAGTGTATTTTAAATTCACCATGTATATTAGTGCTAAAATGGAAATAAAACTAGAAAAATGCAAATTTTGTAACGTAATCACATAAAATTTGGTTCGTAGATATCAAAAATAATGGAACACCCTATATATTTTATAGGGTGTTCCATTTAAAAAATCAAATTTTATGTTTATGGAAACCGGAAGTCGGCCAATTAAAATGTACATGTCAATAAATTGTAAAATAAGTCTTATATACATGTTCCAAATTTTAAAACAGTTGGTTCATAACCAAAAGAGCTATCGTGGGCTAGTATGAAATATATGGGGTGCGGCAAAATATACCCAGCCAAGTTATTTTTAAATAAAAAAAATTCAACGCAAAAAAAATAATTTTTTTATGAAATCTATTTATTAAAACATGTAAAATTAATTATGAAAAACATAACTTTGCACAGTATTTCAGCTGGAATTTGCGCAATTTCACGAATTTAAATCTTCTAACGTTTGTGGGCGATTAATATAGACTTTATTTTTTAAATATTTCCACAAGAAAAAATCTGGTGCCGTCAAATCAGGGGAATAAGTCGGCCACTTCATTTTGTGAGAACAGCCTGGCAGGGAAAATGTCTCTAAGAAAAGCGATCGTTCCACGCACTGTGTGGCATGTAGCGCTATCCTGCTGAAACCAGAAGTTTCTATGCCAAATTCTTCCAACTGTGGTTGCAGAAATTCACGTATCCATTGTTCGATACCATTCTCCATTAAAAGTGCGTTGAGTTGAAATTATCGAAGAATAGTTTGGGAAATACAATACAATACAATAATTTCTGCGCGTTCTTGAGGCGAATAACGCGTCTTAACAAAATCCTGTATCTTTTTACTGTGATATAAAACTTTACTTTTCACAGATGTCAAGAAAATAACAAAATTATAATAATATTCCATAGCTGGGTATATTTTGCCGCACCCTATATATTCGTTAGATATCAACATTTGTAGCAGTTGGAAATTCATTGAGGTTCACTTTTTAACGAGTATAGCAGTCCGTAATTCCCAAGTAAGGGTCCAATCGAAGTCTAATGGGCGTATTTCTGCTGCTAACTCTAGAAAATCTGTAAATTGCTTCTGCACTATTTAGGTATTTGGTGTGTAAGTGGGTTGAATAAACTATGATAACAACCTCAAATTATGGTTATTAAACATTTTGTAAGGAAGGTTATAAAACTGTGATCGCATTTGTCAAGTATTATGCGTTTTTATCAACATTTTGATCTAAAATAGAACATAATTTAATACTTATAAGTCTTTATTTAGTTAAGTATGTCTTTAAAAAGGAAGTGGCTACTATTAAAACAAACATAGAAAGTCGAATTATACCTGTCAATATGGAAATATAGTCATCTCACAGTCATTGATGTCTGTCAATAGCCCATTTATTATTCTATGAGAACTGTATTTTTATTTGCATTGTATTCAAATCGAATTTCATAATATATATTATAAATTAAACATTCAAACAGCGTCTGTTTAGTTCGAAGAAAATTTTTTTCAAAATAAATGTTGAATTGAAAACTATTTACTTCATCTATACCTATACCAGAAAGTATTTCTTTTCGTGTGTATGTCTGGCAGAAAATCTATTCTTACAATTTACAGATGAAAATCAAACAATATGCGAAGCCAATGTTAATTTGATACTTGATATAGAAAATAATTGCACAAAAGGGTTGTTAATAGTAATGACTTGAAACAACCAAAAATGATCGACCTGAGTCTAGGTGCATCCTTGAAAAAAAATGTTTTTCCTAGAAAACAGGAAATAAAATGATACTAGTATTGTGAGAGATTGTTGGGATTCAAAAACTACAGCACAAAATACATTAGAAAAATTACCTCGTCGAAGTGGTTAAAGTTTCCGCTGGCTATCCACTTCCTATTTCATATTTCTCTCATATAAAATTACAATTAAGGTTTCAGATACAGGCCATTTTCACAATACCATAAAAAGAACTATCAAACCGCCCTTGTCCATTTATATTCGTTCAACTAATCCCTCATACCGCTAGAGGCATCTGGCGGCGAAGGGCGACATTTCACACTTATATTTATGGTATCTGCAATTCTGCAATGATAAAAATATTGTAGTGTAATTACGAGTATAAAATTGTCGATATTTGTAAGGAAATAACAAAAAAAAATTATTCAGTTTTTGTTATTTGTTATAGTCAAAATGTCATATTATTATTGGCACAATATTTTTACTTAAAGTTTAATTAGGTATAATAAATGTTTAAATGGTATATACCTATTTTAGCAATTAAACAATGAAGAATGAGATTCTAGCATATATTTTAAGTAGGTATTTTGTTTCTCTTACAAGAACTTAACTTAAGTTAAAATGTGATCCAGACAAACTTTTAGCCAAAAGTTTTGGATATTTGGCTTCACTACATAATATTGTTTATACTAATTTAGCCCTTTTTAGTTATGTGGATTAGTTAATGAACTGTACTGTACTAAGGATAAAAATTACAAACGAATCAAAACGTAGTACCTACAGACCTACATAGTATTTAGAATCTAAGTGTTCCCGTTCAAATGTCTGTTAATAATACATATAACATAATTAAAATGGAACAAAATATAAAGAGATTTTATTAAAAAAACATTAAAGAATTTATTTACAAAAATGGAATGGGCACCTGCTTCAATGTCCTTTTTGGCTCCTTTTTAACATTGTTGGCATTGAAATTTGTAGTGAGTTGTTCAATTATTTCCTACTGGAGAATTTCAGGAGTGTTGGTATTTTAAAAATTGAAGTTTTCAGTTATGGCCAAAGTTAGAAGCCTAATGGTGGCCACAAATTAGACATATTTCTACTTACATTTCTTTCACCAAAAAAAGCGGAAAAATGCGTCCTGTCGGAAAAGTCATGTTGGAATTCATCATCATGCACATAACTGATAAGAGAACACAAATTTCTTCCCGACCTTGGCCTCCGTAATTATACTTTGGAAAAATGTATCCAATACTGTCCCTTTCTTAGGTATGAGGCCCTCCAAACACGGACTCGCATTGGTTGAAGTGGTACTTCCGTAGATTGTATACATTCACTTTTGTTGAAGGAATTAATCTAGTCTGATTAATAAAACCAGCAAAATACATTATAATCAAAAATGGTTAAATGCCACTAAAATATATATATTTTTATTAAAATATGATGTAAAATTATTTAAAAGTCACAAAATTTAATCCAAATTAAAAGCAAATACACAAACAAACAGACCCTAACTAATTTCTACAAACTTTCGTAATTTAAAAATAACAACTGCAACGTGTTAATAATTTTGTTTAAAAAATGTACCTATCTTGAAAAAATATTCCAATTAAGTACGCCTTGGTACAAAGAGTTAAATATTCTGACAATACATCTTATTTTTCAAGAAAAAACTTTTGTTTCAGTGGCACCTTTAAAAATATTTTGCAACGTTATTAATTTGATAATTTACAATGTGTAATTTAGAAACTTTCTGTGTTCACAAAAAGCACGTAGTCAAGACGCGTCTTCTGACACTGCTTTAGAAAAAGACCACAAAAACGATGCAGAATCGCAGAAGAGAAACCCAAACTACAAATTAATTCTACGGGCCAAAGCGATACTATACTAGATTTATATGTTTTATCAACGCAGGTATTCATTTTTTCCAGATATGTAAGCTCTCGATTAATATTTTGATCGACTATCCCTTAGATATTCTCCAATATCATAAGCATTTGAGTTACGGAATGCACCAAAATTATTTTTATTTCAATTTTATCTTCCTTACACTTTACACAAAAGTTTTTTTCTTGCATCACCAGTTTAATTGTCAGTAGACACTTAGCAATAATGTAAAGTAAATTTAAAATATTTTATTATTATTATTATTAATATCTTCTTACCATCGGTCATAAATAAACATCTGACATGGTTCGAACACTTTATTAGATATAATCTATAGACATGGCCGGTCGATGATGGTTTGTTATTAACATTTAGAAAACCCGAAACAAGTATCTAATGATCGACAAGGGCGATAGATACATTTAGTAACTTCTCATGAGAAAAGAATAGACAGACAATGGAAAAAACTATAACAGTCACATATTTAAAATACTTAACAATGGATGTTCATCCATACCTGCATAATTGACATGGGAGAAGAACTTTTTGGACACCAATAGATCACATGTCCAAATTGTTGCTTTGTTCCTTCACATTCATTATGTTGCCACAACTATTATTATAGAAACCATGCAAGTAAATTAATAAACAGTGTTTGATGCTTGGATTTAAAATTTAAAAATATCTGCACCCAACGAATCAATAATTTTTAAACCCAAACATCACATTTTATGCAGATTCTAAAAATATCTGTATTAAAACCAACCGCTTAGAAATTGCAGAAAACATTACAGCAGGAATTCCCACAGCAACCCTTGCTATTTCAGGGGACGCCACTGTCAGGCGACGCCCGTTCAGGCGTCGTTCACTAGAGGTCGCCACTGCTACGAATCAAACTAATAAACCTTTTCATTTAAACTTATACGAAGATGCAGTCACAATACAACTTCTCGTGTGCACTGCCGTTTGAAACCGCGCTCTGCGCCTCGAGACACATGTGTTGCGAACTTTATGAACTTGAATGAACTTTTTAATAAGCGCTCCTAGGTTCTCTCTGTCGCTGGTTCTGTGACTGTTTATGTGTACGTCGACTAAAATGGTCTTCATGAATCAGAGATTTGACGGTAGGTAAGTTGTCTATTATATTGTGGAAAGCACTTAGACAAAGTGCAGTACGCAACATTTTGAATAAACGCTATATGTGTATTTGACTGATTACCTATCTTAGGTTCATGCCGAAAACGCAGGAGGTGATTTCTATAAACATTGTTATAAATTTTCTAAATTTTCGAGGCTATAAGGCGTTTAATTAAATCTTAAAGATGCGATTTTAATTTTGTGGTATTGATTTGTTTTTTATTTGAGTGCCTGCATAGATAATGTATTGACAACCGTCTTAAACGCACGCTTTACTTAAAAAATATAAGAATGATTTTTATTTCTGTACTAGACAAAAAATTTTGAGGGCCATCAAAATCGTAAAAAGTTAGTTGCGACGAGATTCTTCGTATTTTCGCTGATGGGATTTATATCCGTTACTGGTTAAAATAATTTTTGTTGTTGTTGTTGCTGGAAGTTAAACAATAAGAAGCAAATTCAAGATTCTTGTTGGTAAAAGGTTTTTGAAATACCGGAAAATTAGTTTCTGTTTAAATTTGAACGTCTTGAAATAGAAAAACCTGATTAAATGTATACAGGGTGTGCCGACATTAGCTCGCAATATTTTTCTAGACTAAGAGTAAGTACAAACTTCTATAAACATGAGTCGAAAAATACTTCCTAAGGGAGCCATATAGTCTCCTAAAGTGGGAGCTACAACAATAATTTATTCTTGATATTATAAGTATTCAAAATCATAAACTGTGACGCATTTAATTTCCAATAAACTTTACAACTATTTATGTAAAAACTGATTAATACATGGAAAAATCAAACATCAATGTGCCTTTTTTATATAACTTTTAGTTTTTATTTTAAATTTTTACTAACCAAAAAAACTAAAAAAAGATATTCTTGATTTACCTCAATAAAAGACTATAGGATAAATATTTTATAATATGCCTAAAAGTATACTGTGAAATATCTCCGTAGAGACTCCTGTTGAAACAAATCAATAGAGAGTGAACTTTCAGATATAAAGAAAATAAAATGTTTAAATCGGTGATGCTCCACAACGGGGCTTTTTATAAACGTAAAACAAAACCTTACATTTAAAAATAATAATGAAAAAAAAATAAAAGACTGGTCACAAACGTAGAAGTTGAATTGAATTTCTACATTTTTTTTTTTTAAGAAAATCCTAGACGTTCAACATAATATGATGCAACTAATTACGTATTTTGAAACGAAATAAAATGAGACCATTCCACATTCAACCTGTTCAGCTACTTAACTAAAATAATTTTGACGACTGACTTATCTTTTGTGATGAAAAATTAAGAAGGCGGTGATCCAAACTTCTCCGACAATATTATTGGACTGACGATTCTACTTTCTCAACAGCTGTTGTGTATAATCGAAAAAATGGACACGTACGTCTCAGAAAATCCACATAACTTCGGAAAAATTAAAAAACAAGGGAGAAGTCATTGTGTGGCGTAGTTTTTATAGGAGGAATATTATTGGATAAATATTTATCAACGGAGTATTAACTGGCGAGAAGTATTTAAATATGGTTCAAGATAATATCGAGGAACATTTGGATAACATTCCCATTTTGTATCACCTCGCCATAATCTAATCTTACAGCAGGACGGGGCGGGGCTCTCATTCATTGTTGGAAATGATAAATTTTTTGAATATTTAATGGAATGGTGCCCGCGACCTCATTCACTGGCCAGTAAAAAGCCCGCACTTGCTGAATTATTTTGTATGGGGTGCTGTAAAAGATGAATTCTATAAGAATATGAAAATAAATAATGAAGCAGATTTAAAATTAAACATTAGAGAAGCCATAACCTTATTAAACACTCAGAAAGTGTTCACAATAATTTTATAAAAAGATAAAAGGTATTTGATTTGTATCGAAAAACGAGGAGGGTATTTTTCTATAGAAAATGTTATACAGTAAAGTTAGATTGATTTTTTTGTGTTATTTTGTTATTTTGAAAAATAAAAAAAATAAATACTTAATTAAATAATGTCATTATTCTTTTTATCGTAACTTCATTATTTATGATCTTATAGGGATTATATTTTTCTGAAAGAAATTAAAAAAAGTCGAAAAACACAAATTTTTAAATAGTTTCCATTTGGTTGAATTAAAAATCTGTGGTCAAAATGGTAATTTACGTTAAAATTCAGTCCCGAAATCCAAATATTTCTTCAAAATTACCCAAATAAATGGGGTGGACCTCGGGGTGGACTTTTTACGTGTATTTATAAAAAGTAAAAAAAAATTGATGCAAGTGCAAAAAAATTGGTGGATATCGTAATCGTCATTTCCTCCACTTAGGGCGCCATTTTTTACATAATTAAGTACTAAATTTGTATTGAGTATTGAGAGTTATTTCGTAAATAACTTTAGTTATTATAAATAGACTTAATAATATAATAAAGTAAAATGGTAAAAGTAAATTTTACTATTAACGTCAAAAGGTGAGTCTATATCCTCTAAATAACGTCTTAAAAAGACAAAAAACTCTTTGCAGAGCTTATTTGCAAATTTAGCTGATGAAAATCAAGTACTACGAATGTAGAAGCAAATAATTTAATATTGCAATAAGCCCCACCAGATGGATTAATCCAAAAGGACTCCTCTGTTATCAGGCAGCGCACGTCACCACCCCATGGACCGGTTTCTGGCTTATTAGTCTTCTTCAGCATGGTACAGGTAACGCCTGTTGCGAAACAACAGAAAGTCCAGTTCTTGATAATCTCGATCGACATTTAGTCGGTGAGATGCAAATGGGGACCGTGTGGCCCTTTGGTGAAGCCTATTGCAATGTGGATTGTGCCCAGAACAGTTGTAAGACGTTATTTAGAGGATATAGACTCACATTTTGACGTAAATAGTAAAATTTACTATTTTATTAAATATTTACCTTTATGGATTTCTAACTTCTTTGGATTTACTTTCTATTATTCGCCTGGTCTGAGCACAATCCACATTGCAATAAGCTTCACCAGAGGGCCACACGGACCACATTTGCATCTAACCGACTAAATGTCGATCGAGATTATCAAGAACTGGACTTTCTGTTGTTTCGCAGCGGGCGTTATACCCGAGTCAAGATAGTTCAAATTTTGGGTAAACCTAGACAAAAATAATATAAAGCTAATTTTTGGTACAGATCATAATTGAGGGCTAAATAGTAATATACTAAAAGTCCTGGAGAATCCTCCTTCCGCAACCCCCTTTTTTCGCCCCCCAAACCCCCTCCTTTTAATATTTTGATGATTTTCTCGAAAACTATCCACTTTAAGGAAAAATATCAAGTGAATATTTTTGAAGCTGACAAAATTTCCCTTCCAAAGACGTATTGCGAGCCCATATAGTACCACGTGGTACACACCAGTGGCGTATCAAAAGAAAGTCTGCCCCGAGATTAATTGAAATTTCTTGAAGGACACGTCGAATTTACTGATTTTAACCAAAAACTATAAGCTTGGCGAAAAATATCGTTACCAATTTTTTTGTAGGTGATAAAATTGCAAATCCATTGATGTATAGAACGACCCCCCAGAACCAAAAATATTGAAACTGCTGCTTAATTTATACGTACATACATAACGTAAACATAAAATAAACAATTGAATTTAACATAACGTAAACATAAAATAAACAACGTAAACATAAATGTAAACTATAAAATACTATTTACACAGTCAAGCACAAACACCTCAGTAGTTTAAAACTTCGCCTCCGGGTCTCGCATCCTGTCTGGATTAGTGGGAGAGGGAGGGGGAGGAAATACGAGGGTTTCTGGAGGTGGAGGCGAGTCGTCATATGTTATTGGGTCATCCACATCCTCGTCCTCCTCGTCCAGGACGACAGGGGTGGCGTTGCTGCAACTTCGCCCTTGGTAAAAGGATAGGATAGAGCACTTGAGCCCTGCCTTTCTGCAAGTGCATGGCCCTAAGCACCCTTTCTTGCATTTGCAAGCCACCATTTTAAGCAGGGTTTGAGGAGCGGGCTCTGCGCACATTGTGACTGGCATGAGACCTTGTTCGCTGGTAGCCCATCCCCAGTCACACGGGTTTTTGTCGACCCCCAACCATATTTGCACCTGGTGATAGGTCCTCCAAGAATGATATTTTGCAGCCCCTGTGATGGGGGGGAGGCGGCCAATTTTACAAATGCTGAGTATCGCAGGGTGTTCAGCGTTCCCTCGTCTTCTCCGTAGAGGTTCATCAAGATTTTCTCGCCAGCATTTCCTACTTCTTCCTGGTTGGAGTTTGGATTAAGGAAAATGCTGGCGAGGTCTATCCAGTGGGTTTTCTTTTGAAGACGTTGCACCACTTCATCTTGCCTTGCCAGAAAAGGGTAGAGATGGTGTCACACCCACTGATGGCATGCAGGAACAAAACCGTCTGTGGTACTTGCATTTCTCTACATGTGAAGGAATTTGCTGGATATTGGGCGCACTCTGACCCATCTCTGCCGTCTTTCTGAAAGTACACGTTTGTATGTAGAGAGCTTAAGCCATTGAGAGGGACCAGTAGGTCGACGTCCTCTCCAATGATGAAAACTTGGTCGAACGATGAGTCCTTGGAGAGGGCAGTCCTCACTATCAGCATCGCCGTCTTCTTGAGTTTGATGTACCTCGATACCATGCCTCTCAAATTCAGTACGCATCATGGTGGTCAGTCGGCGTTTGTTAGATTCATTTGAGAGCAGTTTTGCTTGGGACACTTGATGGGTGTTGATTCATTAAACAAAATGTCACTGCAGGAGAGAGAAGCAGAGCGTCGCAGGCATTCAGCTGATTTAGCGCTCCTCATAGCTGCATCTTGTGGGTATCCATCAAAAACCACAGCTACGTTTTTACCAAAGCGGTTGACAACGTAGCTGACGTATCCCGCCACAATGGCTCTGACGGAATCATATTCAACATATTTCATTGTAAATAAAACAAGAAAAACGGTACCTATGTAATTTTGTTTGTTTAATGAATTTTCGGTATTTGCTTAGTATTTGTTTAGTGTATGTTTAGGTATTTGAAGCCATATGTTACATCTAAAATGTTAAATTCAAATTCTTGCACGTTTTTTTAAAGAAATATACCAACATTATTCAGTACAATGTTTTCCCAAAATCCGATGTTATACTATTGTTTCCTTATTGAGGAAACTATGAGGCCTAGAGGCACTATTTTGGGATCAAATTGAAGCTAATTCAATTATCTACAAATTCATTTTCATGACTTTTCTCTAGGAGCATTAGTTTAGTCGGTACGTGTCTGAGGAAATGACCCTACCGATAAATTTTCATTTTTTAGAATAAATTGCCCATCTTTCACTGGCTGTATCTCCGCAACCAATGGACCTAGAGAGCTGTGGTTGGGCTAACATTTAGTTTTCTTTACAAAAGTATAGAATGAAGATACCCGAAAAACGCTTCCTTAAGTTATTATTTAAAAAAAAATGCAACATGTGTCAGAATTTCGCAGTTTTTCGAGCACCACGGGAGTAGCACAGGGTTTTCGGGGTTGCAAACTTCGGTATAAACTACTCTCAGGGGTCCTAATAATATATAAAACAATCGTAGATACATGCGCGTTTGCGATGTTTGCCTTTCCTTGTGTCGATATTGACTGGCCTAATATTGGTAGTAAAAATTAATTTGCTCCAGATTTATGTAAAGCTGAGAAGTCTCGGAAAAACTTTTTTTTTTGGCTGAAGTAATTGCGATGAACTTCTAAAAGATTCGCAAGTAGACCACCTTTTAATGGTCGTTTTAGAGGAAAATATGTTTCTTCTAAAAAAATGATGCTTAGATAAAAAAACTGAGAATAAATAGCAAAAACTCGAGCAAAAAGTATATTTTTTAAAACCCTTCATTTGATACGCCACTGGGGGGTGCCATGTGCTACTGAATATGGATTGCGATACGTCATTGGAAGGGGATTTTTATCAGCTTCAAAAATGCTCACTTGACATTTTTACGTAAAGTTGATAGTTTTCGAAAAAATCACCAAAATATTAAAAGGGGGGGGTTTGGGGGGCGAAAAAAGGGGGTTGCGGAAGGAGGATTCCCCAGGACTATTAGTATATTACTATTTAGCCCTCAATTATGATCTGTACCAAAAATCAGCTTTATATTATTTTTGTCTAGGTCAAATGCTATCTTGACTCGGGTATTACCTGTACCATGCTGAAGAAGGCTAATAAGCCAGAAATCGGTCCATGGGGTGGTGACGTGCGCTGCATGATAACAGTCCTTTTGGATTAATGCATCTGGTGGGGATTATTGCAATATTAAATTATTTGCTTCTACATTCGTAGTACTTGATTTTCATCAGTTAAATGTAGAATTTGCAAATATGCTCTAAAAAGTTTTTTGTTTTCCTAAGACGTTATTTAGAGAATACAGATTCACGTTTTGACGTAAATAATAAAATTTACTTTTACTATTTTATTTTATTAAATATTTACCTCTATGGATTTCTGACTTCTTTAGATTTCATTTCTATTAATAATATAAGTTTAAATAAAGCCAAAATGATAACAACTTTGAACCAAATACTCTTTCGGTTTAACCAGAAGTGACACCAAATTTCTTATTTAAAGAGAACACTCAATATATTATTGCATTTTCTTGTTCATCGTGAAAATTTGGTTTCAGCGATATGTTCAGGTCGCATTTGTTAAAAAAATAAAACTGAAAAGCACAAATAGGCGGTGCAATATTTTATTTTCTTGTAGAAATTATCCATGTTATAAATTTCAGAAATCTATCTCATAATAACCGAATTATTTCCCCTCCCGCACAAGGTTCTCCTAGAACCTTCTGGGATAAAGGTGGTCGTAATTACATGTGGTGTATTATTTAATTCGTATGAAATACTTCCATGTCCACCAGGTATATGTGCTGTACCAAAGCTTATAATTCTTTCATTGGTTTAGTAGATATTTAGGGAAAACCATTGTCGTGCCACTTCTTTCTAAGGTAATTATTATAGATCTCCTAGGAACCATTTTCGACTCATGTTTAGGGCACAACTTTTTTCTTATTTTTGGTCATAAAGTTTCGAATACTCTGTGTAGCCTATTTTCCTAAAATGGGGCAAGGAATCTCCTTTCACATTTTTGGCATACATTTAAGAAACACCCAGTACATGGGAAGAAAAATGTTTTTTATCTACCACTTATTTCCGTATTTTTCATCGGGTTTCCTTCGTAAAAATAAGCATAAACGTAACCATTTTGCAATAGCAGATATTTTGATAAATTGTCTATCAGAAGTCTCTCTATTTCCTAATTCCTGGCGCTCAAGATTGTAAATGCTATAAACTATAAACTATTTAAAAAATTTCACTTTTAACGACTATGGTATGAATACTAAAATTTTGAAAGAAACTAAAACCTAATTTCAGCCAGCTTACGATTATTAATAATGTATGTTTCCACCAGGTTATTTTTAATGGCGATTTAAAAATTAGATAAATATTCAATTTTTGTCAATTTGGCTTCCGCAGTAAATGCTTAACATTTCTTGCTGTCAGCGAAATCAGCGACTTGCCTATTTAATTATTCCACTATTACAAAATAGCCAGTCTTCAAAATAGAAACTCAGATAAGAAATCTGTTTTATATTGGGTGACTTTTGAATCTACTCTTGTTCATTTTATATATCCTATTTTATGATGTCCAAAAAATACGTGGTGTATGCAGATGACACAACTTTCCTGGTTGAAATACCACGATTGTTAACTTATTTGGATGTTTTATAGGTACTACATAGTTGGCCAAAAATTTGTTTAATTACATGTATAATAATATGACTATAAGACTCTAAAATTAATTTCCCACCAACGTTGATTTAGTGAAAGATAATTGTAATAAATTATTAGGTGTTGTCTTAGATGACATACTTAATTGATTTTGCCTTGCAGTCACGAACTACCAAGTACTCTTTTGATTAGTAATATGAAAAAAATGATAAAGGAACTTTAAAAGCTTTAATTCACACATAAATTACATTTAGGTATTCATTGCAACGACTCCACTATGAATGCACATAAAATGTTTTGTCTGCAGAAAAAGGTAATAAGAATATACACCAATGCAGGTTTTAATGATCACTATCAAGGTCTTTTTATTCGCTTAGGATTTACATCTTTCCCTCTTTGTTCATTTGTTATATTTATTTAGCGTTAGTTCTGATTACTCTAATTATGACTGAAGTATTAGAAACCATATTAGACTAGCTCGTTTTAGGTTAAATATATATGTTAAATATTCGGCCACTATTAATATTTATTAAATTTATTCCAGATAATTTGAAATATTTCAAAAAAAATATGTTTCGGCAAGAAAACTACCAAGAAACCGCTATTTTCTAAGGTTTATAAATACTATTGGGATGATTCAAATTAAAATATGTCTATATCTGATTATGATGAAACGTTCAACAATAAATGTACTATATTCTGGCAGATCATTCAATCATTGGTGTTGCGGAAAACATCAGAATAGTAATTACTTTTAGCAACTAGATATCTTGATTATTTTCATATAGATATGACAGACCATTCATATAGGATGCAAAATATATAAATTCGTTTTTTTACTACACCTCGTATCCTTGACCATAAATTCTTAATTTCTCGTTTGAACCGGATTCCTGTAAGAAAATCTCACAAGGTTTTAATATTTAACTCAGTAACGGATGAAGAAAATCCTGTGATACCCTGTACCTATGAATCACATATTTGTTCTGTCTCGACTGACGATATATGATCCATATTTATTTAAGCAAATTGCTATCATTGTCAAAAGGTTTATCGATATTTACATGTAATAAAAAATAAAAAGCCGTATCTAAAGTAAATTACGTACTCTCCAGATATTAGTTTGTCAATAACACTTTCAAGAAATTATAAAGCACAGTATTTAAACTTCATTATCTTCTTTAATGGCTTAGATAAAAGCAACTGAATGGGAATTCGTAACAATATTATTGCAATTAAAATGTCTTTATTCGCCGTAATTCGTGAGTACAGTGCCAGAGGCAGTTTGTAGATACGAAGCACATCTTTCACTTTCTGTCATTTAGGATTACACCTATTTTCTGCTAGATGAAATTAATTGTCCGTATATACTGGGAAGGGTGATATAGTCAAATGTGTATACGATAAAGCGCTTTATAATATCATGGAATATTTTATTTTACAACTGGAAATAAAAAATAAATTACATTACAAGAAACACATAAATACCTTCAAATGACTTTTAAATTAGTTATCCACTAAGAACTTGCTTGGTCTTAGGAATTATAAATTTTGTACGCATTTAGAAGCAAAGCATGCCATCCTTAATTTTGTAAACTTTAGTTTATTCAAGAAAACCTAAAATTTCTAAAAATCTATGAATTTTTTACTGTTTTATATGACTGACAAAAACGCGATTAATTGTATAAAACTATTTCTTGGCTTAATGCATTCATAAAAGATAACGACAGACACGTGCACGGGTCATTTTCTCACCCTGTAGAAGGCAAGCTCACTCCGCATAGCTACGAGCGGATGCTGAAGCTAGCAGAGCTGGAATGCCTTAGATGTTTTTGTAGCAAAACAAATTGTTTGCGATACCAAAGGATTTATCAAAATGTTAGCGTGGCTGTAATTATTTTCAACATAAATTATCTTTCAGAGGAGATGGAACTTTGTTGTGCACTGAATGCAGCTGCATTTATGAAGTGGTGCATATGTGGAATACATCTAGAATATATTAGAGCTAGTTTAATTAAATTGGAATGCACTGTGGCGATATTAAATAACTTATTCAATTAAAAAGTGACGTAAACTCCTAAACCATTTACATATTAAAATGTAGAATTGATTAAATGTATTTGCGAGGAACTTAATTAGAAATGCCACTACGCCTGTTGCAAAATCATTTCTTAGTAGATACTATATTATTATAATACAGTAAAGAGTTAGACATTTAGGAATTTGTCGGAAGCCTTTACGTCTGGTCTTTGCCTGCTGTCCATTGAAACAGCGGCGATTCCGGTAGCATGGTGGTTCGTCATTTCATTTTCACTGACGATGCTGACGTGCGTGACGTGCTGATAAAACAAAAACAGCAGCAAAACAAAAATAGGAAATAAAACAAAATACGCATTTGACAGATAGAAATATTCACTAGCGTACAGTTAATTTCGAAATAAATTTGCCTTACTATCCATGCCATTTTTTTCTAGACGTTAGGCAGAGATATTTTAAGAGCGCATTATGTGGAATGCCTTAAAAAATGGTTTTGTTATTATGGCAGTTAGTTTGATTTATTTCAGAGTTTCCATTGAAGAAAAAAGGAGTTTTTGGTTTAGAGACCGACTAGTACCTGAACTAATTATGGAATTGGGCATGCTGATTTATGTAGGTATAGACGATATCTGGTTAGTCCAATTTCAAGATTTTTTTAGGTATGTCCAATGACGATAAGTTCTTTAATCCACATGATACTAATAAATTTCAGAAGATTTGGTATCTAGGAAGTAGTCACTGCACCAACAGTGTTGCCTAAAACTACAACAAAACATTTTTTTGATCTCAATGACTGATGGAGACGGAAAATCTAAAAGTTGAATTGTTGAAAACTTTGAAGTTGCTGTTTTGTTTTTTGATCAGGACCCATCATAATGCACCAACCAGAAGTTTTGTAGAAAACATTTATGACTGAAATTTGCCAATTATCAAAGAGAAACTGCCTCCGTTTCTTTAACATTTGTAAAATATTTTAATTTGTCACCTACACAGAAAGCAAGCATTTTGTTCCTCCATTTTAGGGTCGGAGGTATGTTCATTGCTTTTGGTAGATAATGAATATTATCTTCCACTTATGGTAGATAATGAATATCATATTCCATTTATCTTCCACTTATGGAAGATAAAGTCAATATTACATATTGCTGCTATTAACGACAGAATGTAATATTCTGATAATTTTTATATTGACATCTTAGTTACACTACTTTGCAATTTCCTCCCCCACTAAACTTCTTCTTTGGCTATCAAGAGACTATCTTGATAGCCAAAAAAATTGTTCTATTATGCCAATCTTCACCTTTTAATAGTTCTTCGCTCTATATAGAGAACAATGAGTTTTCTACAATATGAGTAAGGAAGTAGACTGAGCACAGGTAAAATAGTTTGTAACTGGATAACACTATAACAAAATTCTCTGAGATACCATATTATTAGTTGTTGGGTATTTTGCCCTTATAATTTATTAGTTGAATGATTTTATTTACAATTTTTATTATAATAAAAACAACAAACGATTTTAAGGTTTAATTAAGATTTCCTTCGAAACGTTGACTTAAAAACGTCCGTTTTTAATATGAAGAGTAGTTTACTCAAATTTTGTAATCCAATATAGTTTTGAGGCTCAACTTGTAGTTAATAAACAATTAATTATATAATTTTCATAAAGAATATTAAAATTTTAAGGTTCATTAAAAATCGTGCACCAAGGACGTCAATTAATGGCGTTATTTATTCCTTGTTTTAGTTTATATTTATCATCATTCATTCATTAATTAGCGACATAAAATATTTCACTACTTTCGTTTTAACTTTAAAGCTGAGGTAAGGGATTTTATAAGTAACTCATAGTTAACTCATTCTTAAACAACGGCTCATTGTTAGAAATCGCAAAAGGCAATCTACAAGAATGACATGATATTTTACATTGTATGGTGTTAAAACAAGGGAAGTTGTAAATTCTCGTCATCTTGTTACATCTTTTCAACTTAAGTTTTGTCTCCTAAAACATATGCATCACATTTTATATCACATGGTAGGATTTTTTTTTTGTCATAGTAATTATCTATTGCAATACGCAAAATTTGGTGGATAACTAAATTAGAGAAAGTTGCCTATTCTCACAGTTTGTGAACATTTAAGTCTCTGAGCTTCATAAAAAAATATATGATATCCAGATCCAGATCTAGTTTTTAAATTTAAATAATCCCTTCCATAAAATATTGATTTATTAAATTACCATTTTATAATATCGTTATAGTCGTTTGTTGAAAATATATTTTGCTCGTAATTTAGCTTGACTTTAGAAGCTACATTTAAGGTAAATTCAGTCACCAACTGGTTTATTCCAACGTTTGTGATAATAGTTTATATGCTTTTGAAATAAGGAATATTATCCCATTTATTAATTAAAGAAGCAAAAGTCAGTGAACGCCGTTTATTAAAACCTATTTTAAAAAATTCAGGTATTATTTTTTTATTGGTTTGAACAAAAGGCAATACTAGATAGACTAAACATTATTATTTAATTGAAAGGGACAGGATCGTAGAGTGAAAGGTAGATTTGCGTCAATTATGCACTCTGTAATTTTTAATTCTATGGCAATTAGTTTTTGTGTTATTTTATAATAATATGGTATCACAGGAGACGCTTTATAAAATTATTATTTAAACATACAATACTTCAATATTTGGGAGAAGAGGAATGTTCACTATTTTTTAATTGTAATAAAAAATGATAGTTCTAAGGCCACAAAAACACGTAGTAACCATTAAAACTCCTAAAAATCTTTTTCTCCTAAAAATAAACTAAAAATAAAATCGCTGAAACGAATGAGGCTAGCAAACGATCCCTGCAGCGAGACTAGCGCGTGTGATGTCATAATGCGTACGGGACCACAGGTGGCGAAACTCATTTACCTGCTTGCTATTATATTCTTTGTTTTAGTATTCATTTATATGCGTTATTGTTAAGATGGAAGACTCAAATAGTGTGAAAGTTAGTAGGAGAAAGTGGTGTTTTGTTTTTGGATGTACAAATACATCAATAAATAACCCGAAAAAGGTTTTTATAAGTGTACCAAATAATTTGCAAAGAAGAAAGCGGTGGTATCGTTCCCCATACTAAATAATCTATATCTTTCGCTAGAATACTCCGATTGTAAAAATTCTTTCACCAAAATTAAATTTGAACTTTTTACTACAATACCGCTCACATAACCGATATAGTATATCTAGAAATAAAAAAAGTACCTCGATGCTACATTTTCTCTACAATATTTCTGCACCCCCGCGTACTTTATTTTTTTTCTTGGAAGATCAATAACCAAAATACTATTTTAACGCTGCTATCGTAGTCGCCATACATCATATAAATATAACCTCCGTCTAAAATTTGATCCCTGTAGGTTTGATAGTTTTGGAGATAACACGAGCACGAGAAAAATTTTAAATATCGCCGAAAAGGGGTGAAACATTAATATAGGGGATGAACGCTCATATCGCAAATCGCCCTCCGGAAATGGATTCGGCAGAAAATTTTACATAACATGGACCTAATTTTAAAAGTATGTCCAAAAGTTACATAGCAACAGAGAAATAAGCGGAATTTAGTTCACTGGATCCCTGACTATAGCGCTCTTACCTATTACGCATAGTGACGTCAGATAGCGTTTCGCGCATTTAAACGAATATTGATATTCCTTTTGGGTTTTTTCTATAGAATGGATTTATCGATTTTTGTAAAACTTTGAAGATTTTATGATGTTTAAGCAAGATTTCATTTTTTTGTGAACATCCCTATTGCTTTTGAACAATAATAATTGTACTTATTATACTAAACAACGGTGCATACCTAATAGTCCCGGACAACCGTGGATGTGCTTTTACTACGAGGTACACGTACTATTTTTTCTGAAATCGCAATCGAGTTTTATTTTAAATTAATTAATTTATATAAAAGAAAAACGGTTTCCAGATGGTTGCTTAGCAACGGACTAACATACTTAGGCTATTTTGTGGTCTGAAATTGCGCCGAGAAAGTAGACATTCTTGAGCGATTTCAGATAAACATTTTTTTTTTGGAGTTTTGGTTTGACTGGGAATAAATAAATATCTAATAAAAAAATTAATACATTTGTTAATACATTTAACAAAATTTGGGTGTATATTTTTTATTCCATTTAATATATTTTATAATATTTATCTTTGTGATCCGTAACGTGGCATTTGTTTTTTAAAATTACGGTAAAACACATTTCATTACATTAATTCTAAATAAACATTTTTGCTGTAATATGCTAACAAATTTTCCGTACCATGAAATAATTTTCGATATTAATATTAAAACAAAATAGGATGTAACAACTGTATTGGGCACAAATAAGAAAAAGTATTTTATAAAAATTGTCAAATATAAAAAATTTGGTTCCTATCTCGGCTTTTATGATATCGATGATTATTTAAGGAAATTTTATAAAAACAAGAAACAAATTCGAAACACAAATGTGCGTATTAGAAATCTTTCAGTCTCACAGCACACTAAGCATGAATAACTGCCACGACATCATGGCCACCTAGATTTATTGCAATAAAATAAATTTTAACTCTTATTTTATGGGCAGCGAGCGGAGGACTGACTTCACTCACTTCATAGCGATATTAGGAGTAAAGCAACATTTACCGCGTGTAGTACATGGATGGGGACTATGCATGGAAAGACGCGGTCTCGCTTCCCTACTTCTAGCGGCTTGTATATCAGCTATATCGCAGAAGCAATACAACTGTAGGCGAGAGGTGTATTGAGGATATACCATCCTTCGGAGGGGATGTAAAGCAGTCGGTCCCTTGTCTATTAAATATTAGGCAAGTAAAAAATCCCTACTCTTAGTAAGATAAGAGGTTCGACAAAATTTCCAGGTTGGGGGTTGCTCGTCTCCTGGCGTCGGTGATTGGCCTCCGTAGCGGAAATAGGCCGACGTTAAATAAGTGATTAAAAAAAAAAAAAAAAAAACTCTTATTTTTACAACAAATGTCATGTTACCACATAGCGAAAAACGTCATTTTAATTTGAATAATTTTAAATAAGATAAAAAATGTACAGGGTACCATTTAAAATAACAAAATTATATTAATTGCGGTTAAACCAAAGGGAACGTTTGTTTGGCCAAAAAAAAAATGACAATTACAAGTACCCTGGGTCATTAGGTAGGTGATAGTAATGTGGTACGTTACTTAGAAGTTCATATTTTATGGGAAACTAAATGAAATTTTTACGGAATAAATATGTAGGTACATTAAATTGAATTTTCATTTGGGATTTTAAATGAACGTATGAAATGGCGAATGCGCCTGTATTAAATTACTGAAAATTCGAGTGCTCGTTTTTAATACCCTTCGTTCAGGTTTCATAATTTACAATTTTCCAGTTATTTAGAAAGAAAGCTATAGTAGTGAACAGCAAAAGAACAATTTTCGTCGGAAATAGATTTTTGTGGTAAAGGAATTGGAATTTTTTTGGGGATTTACATCATTTTTATGGTTCAATAATTATAGACAAAATGTGTCATGCTGAAAGGTAGTGTTTTAATCTGAATATAGTCGTGAGTATCTATTTTAAAAGGTCATTTACAGGCGGTTATTATACACACATATAATACAACATACCTACAATAGAAAGTTTAGAAAATAATTTCGTGTCAAAATTAAAGAGGAAAGTGTGCCAAAATCAGGAAGATAGTTACATATTTTCATTGGCATTGAAACACACATTGTATATATACACAAATCAATTGACATAAATACATTACTTATTTTAATAGACTGATATAACCGTGTACATTACACAAATAAATTTAAAGTAATAACATTAATTAATTATTCTAATAAAAGAGGAGTAACAACAACAACAACAACAATATGTAGTCATTAATAAATAATATGAAGTATCACAGTCTAGAAGTTCTTGAGTGTTAAAAGATGCTTTCTGTAAACAGCGTTTTATTTATTTATTTAATCAAAATACATTCAGCAGGCATGTGGCCAATTACTGGAGTATATCATAAACTACGCGCCAGATGAAGTGGGACAGCCAAAAAATGTCCTAATTTTGACTAGCTATAACTTTGACATTTTTTTGCCGATATTAGATTTTTAGCCAAAGGTCGTCCTTGGACTATGCGCCATTGGCGTCGGGTATTTTTCTTGCAATTCCTTCTCGTTGTACAGGGCGTGAATTTAGAGCCGTTAAACATTTCAAATTTTTTACCCATAATTTGGGAAATGTGAGGGGTCCTAGAATTTTTTTTTTGATGTTAGATGAATTGTTGGGCCGATACCTCGGGACGTCTTTGAGATGTTTTTGATACATTGCGTTGCTATAGAAATATCGCCATTTTATGAAATTTCGTTTTTCTTTAAAAATATGCCCTTGTTTAATTAAAAAATAACAGATACCATCTAAATTGCAACAAGGGATAATTTCTAATGAAAATTATTAACACCAGCGGCGTGCAAAAAGGGGTTTATGGGATTTAGCAGCGAAAATTGGTTTTTATTGAAAAATTTCAACAGTTTCTTTAAGCGATACAGTTAAAAAGGTGCCATAACAGTAATTAGCGTGATTTTTTGACAAATTCAGAGGCGTGCAAAAGGGGGTTTATGAAATTAATATTCCAGTTTCATTCTTTTTTCCATTCATTTAGAAGGTGCGTACATGTAATTCATTGGCGTACAAAAGAGAATACATTATACAGGGTGGTCCAAAAAGTTTGATATTTAGATATGGAAACATTTTTAATAATTTTATTAAACGTTGTTCTTTGTTCGCCCAGTGAAGATTTGTTAATAGTGGATATGTTTGACGAGCATTTAATCTGTGGCCGAGTAAGCGCCGCCTTCTGATAATTTATACCTGTAAGCAGTAGTAGGTACCATTGTTAACTTCTTTATTTATCAATTCTGCATTGGTAAATCACGACATTTGTTCCGGTTTGCAAAGCAATGTAAATGGTAAAACTTTATTTCTGAATTTTTATTTAGAAGGCGCTGAAAATGTCACCATAGAAATAAAGTTTTGAGATTAGATTTAATATTTAAGTCGAAACAAAATGCCGCGACTTATCAGTACAGATTTGGCGAATATTTTAAGATTGCGGCAGAGAAATTATACAGTAAGAGAAATTGCCGACTTACTTAATGTCAAGAAATCATCTGTAGGAAGAGCTTTGCAAAGAGAAGATACAATGGTACTGCAGCTTACCGACAACTCCTCGTCAGGACTGAGCAGTAGTACGTATTGCAATTATAAATAGAGTTTGGACCGCCAAGAAAATCCGAGCGCAGCTGCAGTTAAATGTCTCAGCAAACACTATCAGAAGACGCCTACATGACCAGGGATTAAATGCTCGTCGTCGGGCGAATTTCGCCCACTTTTAACAAATATTCACCGGGCGAACAGAAGAAGATGGGCCGAAGAACACATGCTTTGGCATCTACGTTGGAAAGACTGTCTTTTCGTTGAAGAGTGCCGTTTTAACCTCTACAATTCCGATGGCCGATTGTTAACTTGGCGGAGACGAGGAGAACGTTACTTAGAAGAAAATATGCGTCCCCAAGTTGCATTTGGCGGTGGTGGATTGACAGTTTGGGGTGGTATTCAGCAACGGAAAGACAGATCTTGTGGTATTTCGGGGCAATGTTAACGGCATAGTCTACCTGAATGAATGTCTGATTGCGGAAGTTCTACCGCATGCGCGAAATTATGGCGAAGATTTTGTTCTTGTGGACGATAATGCTCGGCCTCATCGTGCATTATTAATAAACAGGTATCTGCAAGAGCAAAATGTTAATCGTAATGAATTGCCTCCCAGATCTCCTGACATGAATCCCATTGAGCACGTCTGGAGTTGGATGAAGTTAGAGTTTTCCCGAAGGGAACGTCAGCCAGAAACTCTGGACGATCTCGAAGAGATGATTCTCGAGCTCTGGGAGTCAGTTCCTATAGAACTAATCAACAAATTAATTTTGAGCATGCCAAGTCGGTGTCAGGCAGTTATTCAGGCTAGAGGGGCCAACGTTTTACTAGAATTAATATTCTTGTTCTATATTCATGTTTTCTTTTTAATTTGTTAAATAACGTTTTTATATTCATGTACGTAAACCTATGGGTTCTTTTTTGTACGCACGCTCAAAATAAATGGAAAAAAGAATGAAACTTGTATTTTAATTTTTTTATTTACTAAACCCCCTTTTGCACGCCTCTGAATTTGTCAAAAAATCACGCTAATTACTGTTATGGCACCTTTTTAACTGTAACGCTTAATGAAACTGTTGAAATTTTTCAATAAAAACCAATTTTTGCGGTTAAATCCCATAAACCCCTTTTTGCACGCCGCTGGTGTTAATCATTTTCATTAGAAATTATCCCTTGTTGCAGTTTTGATGGTATCTGTTATTGTTTAATTAAACAAGGGCATATTTTTAAAGAAAAATGAAATTTCATAAAATGGCGATATTTCTATAGCAACGCAATGTATCAAAAACATCTCAAAGACGTCCCGAGGTATCGATCCAACAATTCATCTAACATCGAAAAAAAAATTCTAGGGCCCCTCACATTTTCCAAATTATTGGTCAAAAACTTGAAATGTTTCACGGCTCTAAATTAACACCCTGTACAACGAGTAGGAATTGCAAGAAAAATACCCGACGCCAATGACGCATAGACCAAGGATGACGCTTTCCACCTTTGGCTAAAAATGGCTAAAAATCTAATATCGGCAAACAAATGTCAAAGTTATAGCTAGTCAAAATTAGGACATTTTTTGGTTGTCCCACTTCATCTGGCGCGTAGTTTATATACAGAGAAAGTAAATACATTTAAAACAAAGTTCAATATAAAATTAATTTGTAATTTATCCTGATAGCAAATTAAGCGTTATTTGAATAGGAAGTTACCTAATATCTAATTAGGAAGTAAGCTTGAAATTTCGTTTTTAAACTGCTTTCTGGTAAGATGGAATACACCAACATTAGTAATAGTGTTGTATCTTCTACATAAAGAGGTTGTTGGACTGTTAAGGTGGTAGTGAGAGTTGGGAATTGAAAAATAAAAGGCTTGTTGATTTCTAGATACTTGTCTAGGGGAATACGTTCTAACTGACCAGGTGAATCAATCAAATGGTGTATAATTTTTTACTGGACAGATTTACAATCTCGCGCCGTTTACGAAGTGAGAAAAAGTAAAATTTTTGTAATAATAGTTGGTAGATGTAATTTCTTTCTGGGTAAAAATTGTGATTTTTGAAGAATACAAATTTTAGAATTACCTTCGGGCAAATTCGATCGCGTCAATATATTTTGCATGATAAGGGTTCGAGACAATGATACGATATTTTGACCTGACTTACTTCTGACAAGTGCAAAATAAAGCATACCTACACATTGCTTCAATTGAAGTAAATTTCCTGCAACTACGTATAATCGTATTTTAATCCATTCATGAATTTATTTAGGTCTAATCCTGTAGCTTCTCTGGGCAGTTTATTACAAAATAGAAGTCCAAATAGTAATTAGTTTCATTTCTGTTATGTGAAGGTTGCAAATATTTTATTCTAATTCTGTCGGCCTCTCATGTACCCGTATAAGCAGTGGTGATGAATGTAAAATTCATACCTAGTAAAATTTTCCTAAGTACACAGCACAGAAGTAGATATTTAGATAGGGTCTCAGATAGGGCAATGCGAGTAAGTTAAATTCGATAAATTTGTCTTTTACATTCTCTCTCTATCAAAATTTAATCATAATTTTCACTATCTTCCCTTGTAAGTCCAATAATTCTACTGGGATGTGGTGCAATGACACCAGTTAAGCAAATCAGAGGAACATTGGGATATGAAACAGGATTGGTACTTTTTTTTGGTATACAGGGTGTTTGGTAACTGGATTCACAAAACGAAATAGTACATACTATTCGAAACACTGTAAATTTTGCAGAAGTATACAATTCTCTTGTTTTGCGTTGCCACTTGTGTATCAATGTAAATTGTGGTATTTTTGAAAATCTACTCTAGTTTTTTTACGTTGTAATAACTTTTGTGAAAATTTGTTTCCTTTATTGTTATTATTACAAAGTGTTGAATAAAATTAATAAAGTAATTTTTTTTACCTCAATATTTCCTAAACGAAATATGAAATATGAAAAAAAAGTTATTCTTTGTTTTATGCTTAGAATTCGAACATTCCAGTAAATTTGCCTGAATTTCGATTCATCTTCACTCACAATTTTCTTTCTGTATCTAGACAAGGGTAATAAACAATATTTAAATAATAAAATATTGGAGATATAAAAGTTTTATATAGCTTTTTCTTTCTAATTTCTAATCTAATTTCCATTAATTCTTAGTAAGCGATTTGAAGGGTATTCCAAAATATTCTTAAAATCACTATAAACATGTTCAGATGCTATGTTATACTGATTATGACGAAAAAAAATTTTGCACTTTTTACGTTTGCCTATAACTTTTTTGTTTATTAACCGATTTTAATGAGCTAGGTGTCGTTGTTTAGAGAAAAGAATAGACTATCGAAGGAAAGTTTCAAAATGGCCAATACTTAAAAATACAAGATGGCGGCCTCGTTTGAAAATAGAAATGTAGTGAGTACTTTAAATGGCAAGAATTCAAGTAAATAGGCTGGTGAAACTCTTTTCCTACTTGTATACGGTGCAAGGAAAATCACAAATTTCCCACTCAACTCATGCAGATTTAATCAATTCAAAAAATCTCTGCAGAAACAAAAATCATAGTTGGAATAATTACCACCAACTTCAGAGGCAGTCGCTCTACATTCATTACGAGTATTCTACAAAATTCAGGCTTGGCAATGAAGAAAATCCACAATAGCGGGGACAGGAGAAAATTAACGGCTGCTTACAACCTGCGACAACACTTTTTTTGCCAACGGCAGAATCAACATTGCAGCTTATCTCCTGCAACCGCAACAGAAAAGCAGGTTTAAGATGCTCACAAATTTACGGAAATTGTCAGGGAGTACAATGTCTAAATTCATACATGGATAAAATTATCGAGGCTCTAAACGACGCAGAAGATTTAGATGATATCAATTCCTATCTTCTTTAGATACAAAGTGTGTTTCATTCAATATAATATAAAATTTTCTCGAACTACTCGAAAATCCGCACTTATTCAATGATTATGTACTCTTTCATTTTGCAGAATACACTCACAGATAAACAAGCAGAAAAGGAAACAAACGTAAAATTATTGGTAAAATAATTTAATAAAAAAGTCAAAAATTAATATTTTTCTGTAAATGAAAATATTATAATAAGTCATTTTTATTTTTTGAAAATTTCTCATGGTTCAATTGCCAATTTTTATTATGCATGTGAAAACCTAGTTCATCCCACGGTTTTTTAAGTAGGCGGCTCCGACACACCCCTTATGGTTCTGGACTCTTCAGTTTCTTGAAATATATTATGTATTTATTTTGTTTGGGTAAATTCTTTTTAAAGAAAAAATGTCGAAATGACACATCCAATAGAAAAAAGCATTAAAATGAACCTTTCTCCACAGTATAAGATATCGATTGGAAAAATCGGTTCATCTGGAGAGGAGCGATACGTAATCATACAGAGCGTCTTTTTGTCATTCTTAGCTATATTACTTGAATTGCACTTGATTCATTGGCCAATAATATTTTTATTTATTAACCGATTTTAGTGATCTAGGTGTTGTTGTTTACAGAAAAGAATGGACTATCGACGAAAAATTTCAAATTGGCCGACTTTTCAAAATATGACGCATCCAATACAAAAAAGCAATACAATGGACCTTTGTCCACAATTTAACACCTCGTTGAGAAAAACCGTCTCTCGGTAGCGGAACTATACATAATTTATACAAAGCGTCATTTTGTCATTCGTAAGCTGTAATACTTAAATTGCACTTTTTTCTTTGGTCAACAACTTTTTTGTTTATTTACCGGCTTTAATGAGTTTAGTGTCGTTAGTTACATAAAAAAATAAAGTATCGACATAAAATACAAGATGGCGACCGCGTTTGAGCCCTTTATTTGGTAGATACCTAATGGCAAAACAAATCGGTTTATAAACAAAAAAGTTATTGGCCAATAAAACCAGTGAAATTTAAATAATACAGCTAAAGAATGAGAAAAAGACCTTTTCTATGATTACGTATAGCTCCTCTCCCGATGGACCGATTTCTTTCATCGAGATCTTAAAATGTAGAGATAGGTCCATTTTATTGCCTTTCTCTACTTATTGCATGTGCCATTTCGACATTTTTTGTTCAAAAAGAGATGGCCCAAAGAAAGGGCTATTTTCAAACCCGGCCCCCATCTATAATTTTTAAAAATCGGTCATTTTGGTATCTTCCGTCGATAGTCCATTCTCTTCTGTAAGTAACGACACCTAGTTCATTAACATCGGTTAATAAACAAAAAAGTTATGGGCAAACGTAAAAAGTGCAAAATTTTTGGCCCATCCGGTATATAGAAAATAACAGGGGGCTTAAAACAGAATCCCGAGCCTTACGTCTACTCTTGAACAGGATTTAACAAAACAAGTATTACTAGTAAATTTGATGAAATTAAGCAAACGAATGTAACGAGCACCATTTCGATAAAATAATTGATAATAAAAAACTTTTTAAATCCAAATATTTTAGAAATTACCAGGCGAATACTTTGCCCAACAGTTATACTAAAACTGTTTTAGTGCAAAGCTTGTCCGTGATTTATATTTTTTTAATAGCTGATTGTTATTTTGTTTACATTATTTCTAACCCATGTTTCAATAAAAAATAAATACCTATGCCAGCTTGCTCCACTGCATCATTTAACAAATCTTGAATTTTTCCCACAACAAATCTCTACTATATTACACGTTATTCATGTACCAACCACAAACCAGATCCGAATAATAAACGCCACGAAAACAAAAACACACACACCACACATAATTAACTCTCCATTAATCTTCTCATCCTCGTTTTTTTAGATTCCTCCGTTATTCTGTAGCGGCATTACGTCCAGGGCTTAGTAAATTATAAATATTCGTGGAACATGAGTGGGATGACGGAAAGTAAACATTACTTGCTTAGCGTGAAAAACAGCAAAAGGAAATTGAAAATATGAATAAAACAGGTCACGTGGCACGCCTGTCCCATCTCTGTAGGGAAACCTACATGGCTGTGACATGCGACAAAACAAGAACACCGGGGCCCAGAAATGCTGCTGTTGCTTCCTTCAGCCGGTTGTGGCGAATGTCTTGACTTTTATTATTCGTCCTGGTCGCGGGAACGATAAAAATCCTTGGTTATATATCAGACCAATATCTTGCACCCCTCCACGTATAAACCACACACATAGATCTAAATTAATTATATAGAATCCAAAAATTCTGCAAACTGAATATCCTTATATTTTCTCTTATATTTTCAATGTTTTTCTTTATTTATTCTAAATGAAGCATTGCAAGTATGCAAATACGATTGTAACTTAGTTAACTAATTATGTACCTACATAATTTCAGTTTTTATTTTTGGTATTTTTTACATAACAATACCGAAGTCAAATGGCGTTCTAATGTTTATGTAACCACTCTTCATATTTTTTACTTAAAGTATTACGTAAAATTAAATCTGACTTCGCAATAATTATGCAAATTACTATTATTATAGGTAAAAGTGAAAGAGCAGCTTTGCTGAACTGTCTCATATTAATGATATAAGTAGGTACCTCATTTATTTGCATACCTATAGAAGAGCCAATTTAATATCTATCAATGTATTTGACATTTCATTTGTACCAAAATTACCACGCACACAATATTCTTATTTTGGATCTCATGACAAACTGTATATTCCTTTTAAAGAATTAGGTATTTCTTTACAGTTCGACACATTGCAACCAACCCACACGCATACTGTTGTATACATTATCCGTGTTGAAGTAAGTGAAGGACAGTGGGAATGTTAAATGCCGGGTACGTCTCTGGAACATCTACATCTAAAACGCGCCTCGCCATTATTGTCAACTCCCGAATTTATTAGGTTCTGCCGACACTCAATAAAACCGAATACGTGAACGGAAAGAAAAAGTCCCAAAGTCCACAGCCAATTTCAAATTTGTAAAATTCTTAGAGTGACTTGGAAGAAGCTACCAGCCCTGACACATTTCTAGTTTACAAAATACATGAACCATAGCGGTATTGCAAGGAGACGAAAATATGCTGATGTTGGAGCTATAAGTTAATTCTGATTATCCAAGAATTACTCAAGTGCTTCTTAGTTAATCTAGTAATGTTAAAAAAAATTCACAATTGAGCCTATATTTTGTTAACAAAGGAAACAATTATAATATATAGAGGTGTCGAGGGTATGAAAGTCTATTGTCTAATACGATCTTATTGACATACATACATATTATGTTCATCTAGCGCTTACGATGATCTCACAACTTAATTTGTTATTACAAAATGAAACATATCAATAATAAAAATTTAAAAAGAATTGAAGTTTCTCCCAATTTTCTTAATTATATCAAATTTTATTCCTAAAATGTTTCTATATAAATATTCTAGATGTAATTTTGAAAAACATAATCTAATGATTTCTCAAGAAGAGGCGTTGTATCTAAAAGTAAAAAATAGTCAAATAAATTTATTTCCTTCAAACTTTCTTCTGGTATTTTTGTATATATATATTTTCTGGTCTATTAAAGCAACCCAAATCTGGAAGCCTAAGGTCGCCATTAAAATTTTCTTCTTCAACCTATCTGACACGTAATCTCAAGTTTCTCAAAATGAGTTTCATCGTGTAAAAATTTTAAATTTAAAATTAAAAAATAACCAAATAATTTAAATTCATTCAAATTTTCTTATATTATCTGGTCTGCTGAAGCAACTACTATTATTCAAATGTTTTAATAAAAATATTCCAGAGGTGTGAAATCAGGAGATCTACGTGGCCATTAAATTTTTCTTCTGCAACCTATCTAAAAAGTAATCTAATGATTTCTCTAAATTAGATGGTGTCTCTTGCTGGCACCGTAAGTCATTTCTGGGATCATCGAAAGATGGTTCTTACTTATTTCATTCCATTTTTTTTGTTAATTGTGCGAGTCACCCTTTTAGATTTCTTTTTATTGGAAAATTTACACTCCAAATTGTCTAAATCATATTTTTTCCTCTCAGGGTACATCTTCCTATAGCGTTGAATGTTCAACGGCACAAACTGTTTTTGTTATTCATCGTTATCATGCAGTTTGTTATACTTAAGCTCAATAACGCTATCCTCCTCTCAGCAATATCATTAACCGCACACAATAACATATCTAATATAATTGACTTTGAAAACTGGTATTCCCTGTGATATTCCCACTGATATACATGCGTTTCCAAGAAGTCAGAAGGCAGTTCAGTTATTTAAAACAGCGATTTGTGTTGGCAGAAAGTAATTCCTTTTCATGAATAGCAGAATCAGATGAATCAAATAGTGGTAGCGCACTTCAATGCACTATCATATGCAGTAGTTCTTAGAGTCGTTATCACTTTCACTTTTGATTCAATACGCACATCCTTGTGACAAAATGATACCGCGAAAGGTACCAAATAATTCCCAAAAGTTTTTTATAGCAATGGCTGAAACATTTGACTTGTATGCTTGTATAAATCAATGCCTTTAACAATTGAAGATCCATGATTGGAGTTTGGCCTGGTTCCAAAACCAGGCCCTAGTATACAATTCAACAGTAAAGAATCTAATAGCAGGAGGTTTCCCTCTTTCATTCCTTGTTAACTTAAATGGTTTTTGGAACATTCACACTTTTGGAGGAGGGATTTTCGTTAAAAATATTATTAATAATTCCTATAGTTCCATGTAAAGATCACGTGACAAAAAAACTGAATCTCATTTTAATCGTAGAGGTAAAAAGGGAAGTAACAGCTGCTTCATCTGACAAAACATTCTCGTATTTATTTTATTCAATTTCCTGCATGAGTTATGAAATCTTCAAAAAAATTGATTTAAGAACTGTTTGATAGACCAAGGGCGTGCTTAATGACAGTTTCCAAAATAACTCTATCATATGGTGGTAACAAGCAAGCCAAAACATATCATTGTCCATTGCTCTATTATTGTGTTCTCTATTGGGGTTGTCGTATCAAAATACCATGCAAGATAAGCAAATGTCATCAACGAAGATAGCTGCATATAAGGCTGTTCCTGTTATTAGTTTCAATACACCAAAAGTTCTGGTATTAGTTTCAATACACCAAGAGTTTCTTTCTAGCTATTAAAATTGGTAGACGGTCAGCGAATTCTCTACCAGTCACGTTTTACAAGTTTTTCCCATTCCAATGAAAGATTAATGCAACTTTAGGACCGAAGCTGCGAAAGTCTCCCTTAAGCCTTCTGCTTTTCTTTGACGGTATTTCGCTTATTAACATCTAACAAGTAGAATACCGGCTAGTTTTAAATTTTAATGGATTATACCAATTGTTTTTTATGACTATAAGGTAATCACAGGAGCTGAATTTAGAAGATTGACTTTTACTAAGTCTAAATTGCTTGTAAATTTTTCATCTAATATCTGACTACTTTCTCTTCGAAGCACATCTTTCCGAAGTAGATGGTTTGGTATTAATTTTACTAGAAGCTAGTAAATGATTTAATGATAAGACCTTCGCTATTTTGTTTCTCCAGTTCCGCTCTCTGTAGAATCTTCTGTTTTCTTTTCATTTTCAGTCTTTGCTAACTTTCTGTCTACACTTTGTTAGTGAGAACCTTCATTTTGCTGTGTCAAAAAAATCCACATCTCCCTCTATAAAATTCATCTCTAAAGCTTTAGCGTGCGCTATATTAACAATATCTTTTAAATCTTCTCTCCAATTTGTTTTCCTTGCAATTATTTGAGAAAAAAGTTTTTGTTTGACATCTTTGTTCCTTTTCAGATTGTCCCACTTCTTAAATATCAACAAATTTTTTTAACAATGTTTCTATTATTAAATAGAAATACTGCTATGACGATGACTGTAGACATTGAATGCAGGATTCTCTTGTTTTGTTTTCATGTTAACTAATAAAAAAAAAATAGCGACACAATTTTTTTTCTTTGACGGAAGCTTATTCGTCTATAATTTTTTGATCAATCAACCTTTTTGACTCTTTCTATCAAGTTTACTAGCTGTAAACTGACAAGTTGGTTTTCGATTGTCTTGGGAAACTTGGCTTGCTCAGTGATGTACTTGTAACCAAAAGAAATTATATAGTCCACGTAGGCGAGGATCGTACTACCTAAAATACATAAAAAATAATCAATAATTTAACCAAAACATCCATGAAAGAAAGTTAGTTGTCATCATAACACGTAATTAGTTAAATTAAGACAAATTAATAGAAGAATTTGTATAAAAATAGGTAAATCTGTATAAAACAAACAGGAATCATGTTAATCTAGATATTAAACAGTGACTAAATAGTGAAATTTAAAACGCAGTGTTCGTATCTTCAGATAATCGGGGGATCTAAATCATGTTTATCGTAATATGGCAAATTGGGCAACACAAGAAAGGTCTTTGAACAAAGATGCTAAAAAGAAGTATTATGCAAGATATTAATTGCAAATAAAAGTAGAAAACTGGAAAATACTTACAAATCAGGAAAATCAGGAAAATTCCATCAAGATTGCTTTGGCAGATGAAAAATTTCACAAAATCTCCTTGACGATGAGAAAACAAACAGTCGGGGAGAGCGTCTTTTTAGTTCCAGAGAGAAGGACGTTTTCGGCGTGGCTCCTGAAAAATTAAACAAAATTGTAGAAAATTCTAAGAAGAATTATCTCAGACTCATAACAAGGTAAGTTTCTCCTAGAGAAAGAGGATCCCTGGAACGCCCTAAAATTATAAAACAAAAGGGAATTACAACCAACCCTAGTAAGTGAGTCCTCCTGGTAAAGTACACATTTTCGCTCATAGGCATGAAACAATAAACAGAGAAATACGATTGAATATGGTATATTCCGGGAAATAAATTTGTATCGTGTTTAGTATGAAATTTTCTTATAATAAAATGATAGGATAAAACAAAAAATATTATTAATCAACTTAAACAATAAAAAATTATATCAGTAAACTAACAAACTTCATAAATCAAATAATAATAATAAATAAATTAGTAAAAAAGTAAATTAAATAATTAAAAGAGATTAAATAGAAATTTCCCTTGAATACAGTACAAAATGTATTGAAAAATAAAAATCGACCTGACATAATTCCCACAGCCTACTTGATAGTAAGGTGGGATGTGTAATTCCTTTTCAAAAAGTCTGTTCGTTTATAATTATGTATTCTATATTTTAGTGACATACTGTATATACGTGTTTTCTAAATTTATTATCTCTGCAAAATGTTATCCATTATTTTTACAATAATACGAACAACATCAAATGATTTTAAATTATCCCGATGATCAAATATGTGAAAATTACATACAACGCTCGTAACGTACGAATAAATTGGGGAAGCTCTCATATTCCAAATATTCTGATGACTGAAAAATGTCATTACGGTCTGAAATTTGCCAGATAAAATTTCCCAGACATTGTTGACTTTATTTCAGATAAAGTGTTGGTGTAAAATCTGAAATTTAAATTTAACCAACTTACCTAATAGGTAATTCAGCGTTCGTCGCATTACTGAATATTAAATTACATTCTTTAGCAGCGAACTCCGATAAATTCCATCAAATTTCCATAACGTATCGGTTTAAATTCTTCATTCGCATTCAATCAAAAACCGTTTCCGAAAATAGAGATATTATTTTAAAGCAGGGCTGAGCCGCGTATGAAATCATAGAAATTCAAAACATCAAACCGCAAGCGAATATCAATGGGATTGCTCGAATAACTGCTAGATATCAGGTACATTGTTCATAGGCACGAACCATGACTTTAGACTTTAGTTTTCAAGCTGCAGCCCAGCGAGAAGGCGCTATTGAATTCCTTGTACTGTAAAGTTCGCGGTCACTATTGTTATATTAGTGTTAGCTATTTGAAACAATCTCTCATAATTCACAGTTCCGTGCCTTGGAAATGTGTCAGGATTAAAGATATACACCCCGGTTTGGCCGTAAACTCGAACGTGGAATCGTCAATCGATTAAGAGTTCGACTTCGATGTAAGCAAGCAGTGGCTTTAGAAGAATGAAAGTGCAAGGGGGCAATGTAATCAGTATTAACCGTGTATACTAGTGAAGTTAACTAGTAATCGAATGGTTGTTTAGACATAGATTGCGAATTTGGGGTGTGGCTTAGTATTGAAAAATATATTATGTAGAAATATGGCTAAAATATATATATGTATATACACGTAATCAATTAAAAATACTCTTATCTTAAATTGAAGTAGATAGAATGAAAGCTTTTGATGATTTAAGTAAAATTTTGATCAGACTTGATTTTTATTACTGAGATCAATTTTTTGGCCATAAATGGTAAGTAATCTAGATCAGATAATGGTGCTGCCAACAATTCGGCTGTTTACTCAACGATCTCAACGATAGTGCTATTGAAGACTCAATAGAAAATATTCAAGATGAAGAATATAATGAGATTAATCTAGTTGATCTCATCACAGAAAATATTAGAGAAGCAGAAGAAAATAATGAGGAAGAAGTAAACGAAGAGAGAAAAGACAACGAAGAGGAACATGTGGAAGGGGAGGGAGAGGACGAGAACGAGGACGAGGACAACCTGTAGAAAATATTTAAAACACGGAAAAACATGGATTAGGCCTAGGGAAACCATTTAAAAAAAATCCGCCTTGCACCCTACCTCTGAAGTGTTGTGGAAACGAATGGTTAGTTATACAACCTTTGATCTTGAATAACTGAAGATGCAAGCGTGGAATCGATGGGGACTTGTGGGACGTTGCTGCTAAGGTCAAAATAAAGGTGTAAGAAAAATTTCAGCTTACTGATTTTTTTCGGCAGATGCTGCTTTTTCCCGCCTAATGTAGCTGGGCTAGTAGGTTAAGTCGCAAAAATGTGTCTCTTCGGAAAAAGTTGTATTGGGCTATAAGGAACGAAAAAGTCTAATGTACCATGCCTTCCTTAAGTTTAATTTTGCATATAATTCGAGAACAGTAAGAAATATAGAAAAAAGCTTCAGAATTCAAAATTGCAGAGCTTGAAATGGAAGCCTCTCAGAAACATCTCAACTTTTTTCAGAGATTAAAGTTTTTTTTTCATTAAAAATAGTTTAAAAATGATAAATAAATATTTAAAAAATATTAGAAATTTTGAAGAGAAGTCTAAAAATAGTAAAGAATTTCCATTTCCATAAAGTTGATATAAAATTTAAGAGGCATAAAAATTATTTAATTTTTTAATAGATACCGGTATAACAGTGGCGTCGAGCGAAATAAATATCGCAGAAATTATAATTATTTTATCGAAATAGTAATATCGAGATGAAAAAGATAAACAGTAAAGGACTTTGTTTTAGAAAATAACCCTGAAAAATCGTTAATTTAAAAATTCAGGTGTATAATTTTTATACAAGGAGGAGAGGGTCGTACTCTACCAAAAGATAGAGAACATTGAGGTGATCAGGTTTTCGAAATACAGAGAGTTTTATATTTTTTCTCTCAATTTCTCATTGAGAAAAATTGTTCCTCAACAATTTAAGTTTTTTATTTAAACAATGAAATGGTGTCAATATTTGTTTTGAGATTTTGTATCTTTCTAGGTGTAAATTAATATTTCAATCAAAAATTTTATAAACAATATACAGAGTGGTAATTTCTGGGAATACTAGATAGGTATTAAAAAAAATTTACTATGGATTCGGCCCTGATATTTTATTAAGATCCCAGGCATTTTATGGTGAATGACTACTGTAACCAAAATGCAAAATTTCATTGGATTCCGTGTACGTATTACAGATATATGAAGAAAATTCTTCCAAATAATATAAGTATTTTGAAAACGGAGAAGTATGAGGATTTAAGACCACCTCAATGTTCTCTATCTTTTCATAAAGTACAACCCTCTCTTCACGAATCAACCTGTATATGTATTAAAAAAAAATTTCTTAAGAAAAGTTGAGATTTTTCTGAGGAGATTAAAAAAAAACAAAAATAATTAATTTTTCGATATCCTACGAAGTTTTGATCCTCTATAAACTTCATACGGTTTCTACAGCCAAACTGTCAGAAATAAGGTGTAAAACCGTAAATGCATATAACCTTTTTTAAGCAAAATTTTAAGCTAAGAAGTAATTTTTATCTGAATCTGATTTTTATCCCTCACCGTTCTTTAAATTAGACGCAAAAATAACTATTTAATTTTTTTCTACCCTGAAGGAAATGGTCGGAATAGACTTCAATTAAAACGAACTATTTTACAGTAAATAATTGTATTTTTAAATAATAATTATGTTTGCACTACCATGATATTGGCTGTCGGCTTTACAAATTTAATGTATTATTAAATAAGATTTTTTTCATTCGAGATATATGAAGCGCAAATGCCGCTAAATATCACGTGCATGAGTATACCCCGTAAAATATATGTAAGTAATATCGACACAATTTTCAAACCAAATACATAATGGCAGAATTATTTTTAGGCCGCCTTGTGCGGCACTGAAATATTTTCAGTAATTTGCCTAATTTCTCTGGAGGCAGTTTATGAAAATTGCCGGCTCAATTTATTAAATTCCTTTACATTTTGGCACTTCTTGAGGTTATTACGTGTAATTTGAAGCCATTTTTCATAAATGTTGTACTTTAAAGAATAAATTGCCTGTAAAATCATAAATAATTCTCCTGATTTATTTTTACGCAATAAATTTTCTTTATGTAACATGAATTGTGGTTTTAATAATTTCAGTTTCTAATGTGCGTGTACATGAAACGTTGGATACTTATATTAAATAATATGTAAATAGGATGGAAAATTACTTTTTCGGTTTTTAAATGTAGATACTATTTATTCTGAGTTCAGGTTAATATTGAGTAATCATTATTTTTGAAACCATTTATGAACCTTATGATATACATGGAGGTCTGAAATTACACCAGGAAAGTAGCCAGCGGATACTACGCCTAAAACTCAAAACTTTTTGTCATACAGGGTATTAAGAAACAGTAGGTCAAGCCAACCACAGATTCTTTGGACGAAAATAATGCGACTTTTATAGTGTGATATTTTATTTTGGCTCGTATTTTTCCTTATTACCCTGTATGTTAAAGTTTAAATTTTGAAAATTATTTTAATAACTAAGTCATTTTTAAGGATTTTTTTTTGAAATTTTGCACAGACTTTTATCTTACGCAGATACACTTTTTGTGTAATTATGATTTAAAAATCAAAGCGCAAACGTGGAAAAAGGGGGTTGTGGTACCTCCCTAACTTTTTCATGCGTACGCCTATGGTCTCTAAATATTTATTTTTAGATTAAATACTTATTTCTCTAACTTTCCTTACTCTTATAAAATTTTAAAAGAACATTATACTTGAATTAATAATCAGATTATCCGCAGTTCGGCCAATCAATTTCTGAGTTATCAGTTTAAGGAATTTACCCCAATGGTAAACATTTTATTCCTTATTAACAAACACATACCTCAAGTTTTGAAAATTTAGAAACTACAAACAGCAGGGCGAACTATGTTTCTGGTTCACTCGGTATTTAAGTATATAGGACTGAATTAATCATAAATTACCATCTGATTTTAAAACCCGTCTTTGAAACACTGCGTAAAAATTATAATTCATCACGCTTTGTTTTCAACAGGAAATTAATTCCAACAGACAACTCTGGTGATAATAATAATTCCAAATCAGAAGTGCTAAACAAAGGATGTATTGATTACGTCTATAAATCCAGCATTACTTGCAGTTAATTTCTTAATGCCTCTCTCGGTCGAGGTCTATTGAAGTGGATTTCTAGATGTTAGGGCGTCGGTGTGGAGAAGCAGCGGAGCTAAATTCGAGATTCAAGTGGAAATTAGAAATGATTGTCTCTGTAGTGTCCGGTGCAATCGGCGCCATCGGGCGCATTTTCATTGATTTAACCTACGGCGACCCCAATCATATCGTCATAAATAATACAATCATCTCTCGCAGAGATCCAGCTATTATCATATTTAACTGACTATTATAAAATGCATTTGTGTTGGTTAGTGTTAATGAAATCGCTACCAGCTGACCGAATTGCTACTTATGGGTGAGGAATGAAATATAATAATTATAGCTAAATTATTAGATTTTTTGGAATTAATATGAAACTTAATATGTCAGCACCTAAGTTTAAGAACTTTAACAATAATATGAAATTAACAATAAATCCAATATTCTATTTATCCATCACTAAGCATTCTGAAATATCCGTCCTTTCTGCTGAAAGAAAATCCAATGCAACTACCTATGTTGTACAGCATGGTGTTTGATTAACACTGCACGGAATTCTGAATAGAATCTTCTCCCGAAGGATTTGCCATTATTGGTATACATTGATCAGGTTCCATTATTAATTATTAGTGTGTATGTAACTGATAGGCAAACCTTATTTAATTAGATTAAGTATCAAGGGAATTAATAGAGAGAACGACCAACTGTATCCCAGCGTACACAGAATATTGATGCAGAAGGTAATCCTGAAAATGGTTAATGCAAGTTGTTTAGTTTTATGTATATGGGTTATTGAAAATAATTATATTTGCTTTTTGAAGAGTTTCTCCCGTATTTTCTTAATTTCAATTCGAATAGTAGATTTCGTACCGTATGGTCATTTCTATAAAATGTAGTAATTTAAATGCCGGTAGAAGTTATTATAAAATCGCTACATTCAAAAATGTTTTATAATTTTATGTATTTATATTTTCTTGTATGCTCAGTATTAAAGTAATTGAGGTAATGCTTTCCAACATTTTAAATTCCTCTCTTCGTAAAATATCATCACGTTTCAGGAATTGCGGCGTGTGATAATGTGGCATAGAAAACATAATAAAGATGATCCTTGTTCACAGTTTCTGTGCCATTAGATATTGATTTGTGTCAGCTTAGTATATTATTTATAATAGTATTTTCGAATGCCATAAAAAGAGTGTAATAACTATTACTACTCTCTTCGACAAAAATGGACAAATTCTTTTATAACAGAAAGTAGACTCGTCTATCGTCCACTGACCGTGGAACGACCGATCAATTAAGCAGAGCCCTACGTCTCGGAGTCGTCGATTGTACTACCGCAAACATCTTTACAATGCGAACACAAGTCGACATATACTCACCAACTTAAGTGCTTGGTGTTTGTACTTGTTAAACTTACAAAGTGAAACAAACTACATCTCAAACTCGAGTGCATGCATAAATCATTTGGGGTTATTTAAGCTGAGGAAGAGAATAACGCTGCAGTTTTGTTACTTTTAAATTTTCCGCTCAAGTATTTCGTGTTAGTGTCAGGGTTTATTTCCGTTTCGGAAAATCAAATATTTGAACTATGGAGTGGAATGGATAAGTTGTTTTGATTGAAACTTGAAAGACTTAATTATCGAAATGGGGATGTAAACTTACAAACAGGTATCATGATAACGATAATTTAAACAAATGCTGAGTTCAAACAAACATCGTTTCGGTTTAATAAAGCCGTCAGTTTTGGATGTCTCTTTATAGTTATCTTGGTAAACAAAGTCATAAATTATTATTTTACTGTCTTCGGTAAACTTGAGCGTGTTATTCTAGTTCAAATATATGGTAAAGGAGTTTCATAGTTGAGTATTTGTATAGACTGTTACTGCGATATTCACCACAATGGACGATTATGACTGATTTTTTGTTGATGAAACAAATGTGTTCTGCTACACGTTTTTTTATATCCAAATTATTTAAAAAAATTAGAAGGTAAAGTATTTACAGGAAAGAAATAGTGATAAATTACTCTAAACAGCTTTTGGGGAAGTAAACATGCCACATTGTTTATTTTGGAGAGACATGCAGAAAATATAGAAACAAATGGTAATGAATTTTGGAGGTACGTAGAAACAAAAAATCTCAGTATTAAAGTAACCCACATTATGAGAAAGGTTAGTCAGTAAAGGGGAGGTAATTGAAAGTTTCTCAGAATATTATTAGTCAGCATATTGGGATGAAGCCACATTTGAATTAGATTTAGATAGAAGTACATACTAATGATTATGGATACTTAAATTAAAAAAATATTATTTGGACGAATTTCAAATATTCTTAAATAAACCAAAAAAATGTTCGACCTGATAAAATTATATTCCAAAAAAATATGGAAGATGTCCAAATTATTTAGAGCCTATTACAAACTACGTTCCTCCAAAGTTCATCGACCAATTTATATCCACACAAAGATTCCCAATTAAATGCAAATCTTGCTGACTTGCTCTCCCTCCTAAAACGGCTGGTTTTACATGTTTCTCGGTGTTATAACGTTATTATTCCCGTCCTCCTCTAATGATCGCTCGTAAAATGGTGGTCAGTAAGTCCTGGGGGTCATCAGATTGCAACTGGCCGGTGTCAAACAAGCTGTAGAATTGGAAATGGGGCCGTATAGATAGCAGGTTATCGGGTATGACCGCGACACCGACACGCTGCTTCCGTGGATTCCCTGCCAAATGGCGTGAATGGGAAAAACTGCAATACTGAAAATAGCTTAGGCGAACAATTTAAAATATCAGTCTATATTATGTATAGGGGTATGCAAATATTTTGAGGTTTCGTTAATTTGTGTTTATGTAACTAAATAAAATTTCTGATTTGTTAATAAAATAATCTTTTTTATATGTATGCGCACCCTAGACAAAAATTTAAGCGTTTGAGTACGTTCATTAACATAACTAAAAAAAGAAACACGTGATGTCTTTAGTTGAATATACGAAGCCTATTCTTCAGCACAACTAATTCCAGACAGCCAATACGACTTAAGGATAGTTGAAAAATCAATAGCAGCAAACAATGAAAAGAGGTGATTATGCTGTAAAAAAAGTCAAGCACTTTACTTTCAAAGTACTGAAATCTATTGTTAACGTTATTAATTATTAAAGGTAGTTTGATCAAGTAAAGTTTTTAAAACTAGATCGATTATCTCCCCATCTATATAAATTCTACTGCAAATTACAGTTAAAATTATATATTCTTTAATGTCTTTATTTGTAGATTTGTAGCATTTCATCAAACAAATAGTTAGTACATGTTTGTAATGCGTCTTTAAACATGGCTATCAGATAGAGAAATATGACGTGAATTTTTATTTTCTAATTAATAATATGTGTCGTCTAGACGTTTGTTTTCATTTTTATTTTTAGGTTCAAATAGTGATAAATTCTAAATAATACGGCAATAAATTCGCAGGTCATTTGACTGGATCAATAAGGCCCATTTAGTTTCTTTGTAGTTAAAGGCAATGAAGTTATAGCGTGTTTAGCACCTAAATATCACATAAATTGATTATCCAACAGTTGCGTTCACACTGATTTGAGGATAATTAGTAAAACGTTAGGCAGACGCAAGCATACCTATTTATGACATGGAACTTGAATGTTGAAACCAATAATAAATAGACTTAAAAACCAGTTTGTTATATAGGTCAGTTCGTTATACACTATTGGTAAGGTCCAATCTAGGTTGCCGATATAAATGCATCAGACGGAGATAACTTAAAGCATTTACAAGTTAAACAGACAACGCACTCTCCTACCTCCCACCTTCCATTCCTTACAACACGCGGTCGAAGGGGACGACGGAATCGGCCGAATGTGTCGAACGGCCGCGATGTCGCGCCCAACAATTATTCATCAATAAGCCTTTCTCCTGCGAAGTACAAACTGTTATTTTTAGAATACAAGTTTTTATTTCGTTTTTAGGTTTAAGGCTAATAAATAACATCAACTCTTAAACCGCTGTTGTATTGTCAAATGCAACAGCGATAAACATGATAAAAGAATGAAAACATCGTAAAAATATCGCACGGCCGTAAACATCAGATACTCGCTTCACCGAAGCTCCTTACTTACTAAACATAATTCTCGGCTCGGTTTAGGTCGGCTGAACCGCTGTCGTCGCGCGCCACATCAACACACATACCCCTCTTTAGTAGGAGTATAGGAATGGTTAGGCGTCTCTTGTTAACTAACAGATTTCGCACTCTAAATTGAACCTTGCCAATAGTGTATAGAAGTTGCAGGTTGCAGTACTATGACACGACCTTTCCAGACCCTACGCCGTGATTTATATTTAAAGGACGTCAGCAATGTCTTAAAGACTCAGCGATGGTGGACTCTTTCGGCAGGTTTTTGTGATTATCTAAAGAATTTTTAAGGGAATGTATTTGCAAGAAAACTGAATAGTATCTACTTGTTGTTGACAAGGACCAATAATTGTTCTTCACTGTTTCTATAACATATATAGCTTTCTTCCCAATTGTCTCAAATATTTGGAGTAATTTGATCGATGGCTTTCTGCCACATCCATAACTTATATAGCTGAACACCAACTTCATTTTTAGAGCAATTCGTCCACATTCTACATCAATTATTGACCTTTGATGGTTTCATTTCATTTTCCAAGAAGAAGAAACAACGAACCTAATGCTGACAATTCCCATATTTTAATCTGCAAAATTGTTGAATTAATGTTAACAACTGAAATTAGAAATTGATTTGAATTTGCTACCATGTATAATGTATAATGTTCTCTAAGTTACTGCTGGATCTAGAAACAAGATTTAACGAATAAACATCATTCCCATAAAACACACTTTGAAATGGTATACAAGCTGTGCTGTTAATTTATTCTTGGCACGACTTTTAATATTATACACAGGAAAATGTTGCATTAACCTAGCATCTCTAATTAATAATTAGTGCGCTACACTGTATTCCAGAGATAGTGCACTTTTTCTCGGCACTTCATAAAATGGTAAGCGAACCGCAAATTCTAGTGTACATGGAAATGGTCTGAAACTTTAATTAAAAGATTTTAAATGAGAGGAATTGAATTTCAAAGCAGCTAGTGCACTAGTTGCGCCATTATCGGGACGGAGGATCTTCTGCATTTCGACGCAATTCCGAGTCATTTATTCGCAGACCGTCTGGATGATGCAACGCGATGTTGATCAATGAGTATACGATCGCGGCCTAAATATCATTCTTTGGGTGATCATTGAAATTCTATTTGCGTTGAAAACAATAATTATTAACTTTTTGTAAGGGGATAATTAAATTTTATTAAGAAGAAGTAACCATTTTAATATTTTGCAAATTGATTATTTCCCCTTGATTAATACGCAAATAAAATGTCAGGATACCATCAATTAACTCATTAGGATCCAACCTATACTCTCATGCTGTAACTTACCGAAACTACAAGGGAAACAACAAAGCGGTTACAGATTGTTAGAAGGCTCAATTTGGGGCCCCATTTTCCGTCAGATTTCACTATACACGCTCCTGTTTGCCGGAAGGCCTGGCTTAAACCTTCCGGCAAACCGTAGTATTCATTTCTACCTTCAAGCAAAGTTAGAAAATGTAAAGGGACGTGACGTAAGCGCAAAAGTTTCAGAACAGGCGATTTAAACTACTAACCAGGCTTGACAAAGTGATCTAGGACATTTATGGGGATTAAAATAAAAAACGCCCTGTCACTGCCCTCGCTTCAGATTAGTTTTCTTTCACAGAAAGGAGTTCAATTCATGATAAGGTAAACAAGTAAACTCCAATGAGATACAAACAATTGGAACATCGCCAAAGCTTGTATCTTAAAAAAATCATTGACAAAATGGGTTTGTTAGTTTTCTGATCATTCTTTTCAGAATTGTTGTGTTAGCTTTTTTATAACAATATTTCAGAACAGAGACCATAAGATGGCGAGTCACTGACTAACAGTTTCTTGTGTGGATTATTAAACAACGGTTTAGAACGTTCTTAGATTGTTCCAAAATTATTGACTACAGGTATATGAAATGCTTTTGAGAATTGCTTTCAACTAATGAGAAAAAAGAGATATCAAAGTACTATTTCAGAGATTTTTATATAGACCTTAAACAAGATTTAATAATATCATTTCGTAATCAGTGTGGATATGCTGGGAACACTAAAGACTTAAATGGAACAACCAATGAAATTGAAGACTAAAAATGGAAGCATCAAGAAGAAAAAGCAGCCCAGGAACAATACCAAGAACACATACGTCAAGTAGAATTCAAAAAATGAAATAAATGAAAGGGAAGCTTAAGGAATGAAAGAAATTATTTCTCTCATTGAGAGCAGTCTCCAAAATTCTTGGTATATAAAACACTTTTGTGAGTGGAGCTGAATCAGAATATAGTGAGAAGAATGAGATACAAACTGATAAATCAGATATTTTCTAATTTCGTCAAAGGAAAATTTATATAATTTTCAGAAATATTGAATAGTTAGTTAGTTAGATTAGAGACTGAGTTTTTTGGTCCACTTAGAAAGAACATTTAAGCCATTCTTGAGAGAAAAGGGAGGATATTAGGGACGTGTAAGAAATGGCTCGAAATGGTATTTATTAATAGAATATAATTATTTTACATTATCGTGTATCAGATAGTTTGGAAATTGAAATCTATAGTTTTCAGTAAGTTCCATATATTTTTCTTCGCATACCCTCCACGTATGTATTGGGAATAAGAATCAGTTGCCTATTAAAACGTCTCCATTTGTTTGCACTTTCCTGGATGGCTAGTAATTGTTTAGCTGTGTGGTCCTACACAAAAGATGAATGGCTTTTTTTAGAACGAGTAGCACAAAGAATGTGTTTCGAAACCTTCCGCATAGCTACCCAATCATCTTAATGGAAACGCGATCTAGCTGTCGTGAAATCGTGATGAAACTCTTAATATATTACAAATTAAACGTCATGTGTGAGTGACTCTCAGGGCTCATTTCAGACCAGCCCTTTGTCAGCAGCTATGCAGACCGACTGCAATATTAGACTGGAAGTTAGCATTAACCTTTGTACTCACATATATAATGCACCCCAGACAAAAGGTCCGCTTAAAATCACAAATTACAAAATTCTTAGTACATTATAAATATTTATAAAGCCGGCTGAAAACTACTCGTTTCAGCGCTCCGGTTAATGAACAAATTATAGCATAATGGAGTACGAGAGAAAACAAATTGTGGATGACACCAACATTCAGTTCATGTTTCCGACTTTAGAAACGGAGGAAATAGAATAATGCGGCGTTTTGATAAGAAAAAACTAAATACGGGAACAGTGTTTTAAATGCAGATTACATTATTTATTTTAACATACTTCGTTGTTAAAACAAATAGATTTGTTTCACACACGAATCTACAGCGAACTGCTAACGCTTATGTGCATTTAAATGTTTTGTAGGCTCAGTACCTATGTAGGATTTTCCAAAAGATCCAAGCTTTGTTGGAGTAATAGAGTATAAACCTCTCGATTTTGGTGTCTAAAGAGTCACCTTTGTTAGTATGGTGATGGATTCAAATGCGATGTGATACGTGCGAAGAGTCAATTATTATTAGGGTTTGTCTAGTGATACTTCAATATAAGGATACTTTCTCAAAATCCAATATTCCAACTAAAAAATTTCTGAACCAAAAGGCTAGGAAATGGGCAGCAAATTGGATATTTTTACCTACCTTCTGTTATCCAGCAGCTCCCTTCACATCCATAAGAGCGCCTGATGGTTAGGTTATCCTTTCTTCTCCTTCAGCAGCGCCTCACTAGTGGCAGTTTCACACCTTACACATCAAGAAGCGTTACACTTCACCGAGGTATAAATGATTATTCATCTCTTCCTTCATCGAAGACAAGAAATATCCACCTGAAGATCTTAATGATTCAAGTTTTTACTGACTTGCTACTATGGTGATTAAATGATTTAAAATTATCTAGCACTGATCTACTTAGTAAATAGAACCGGGCTCCTCAGTTCCCAATTTGGACTTATTGCTGCCATATCATTTCCTGGGACCCTAATGCGTCTCTTGTAATTCAAAGTTTACCACCAAGTGCCTGAAAATCTATCTCTCGCCATAGTTGTAAGAAGTAACGAATCTTTTCCGAGAGGAAATCATTTTAAGAACCTTCTGTCAGTTTGGACTCATATCATTTCTGGCCCCTTCCTTACCTGTTTCTACTACCTTGCCAGTCTAAAACAGTAACTCCACCACCACCAATGTTTTTTCTATTGTTGCTAAATCACTAAATAAACTCAAACTCACTCAGAAAATTTGGTATCGGAGTTTAGAAGGCTATGACTTTTGGTATTTGTAAATTTTCATTCATCTCATATCTACTAACTTCTTTTACATAAATAACTGAAATGGCGTCTATTAAAATTCTTCCAAAATTTGTTTTTGTGAGTATAAAATTGACAATGAATTATAGACAATTTTCTGATTATAAATGTTTAAAAACAAGACAAATAAGTATAGGTTTGGTAGATTTGCATATTTAGTTAGACTATAATACTTACATCGTATTAAGAAACTAAAACTAATAATTTAGAGCACTGCCTTTATAATTAAAAGAATCTTATTATTTTCTGTGGGGTGCTGTCACTTTAAGCCCTGCAGTCTCAGATAAACACCCTACGTACACCTTTATGACAAAGTTTCCCCTCATATTTATTAACTTGCGTCACAAAATGCAAATTAGCGTGTTACTAAGATTTCAACGTGGCTGCGCTATACATAATTAAAGTCTAGACTTTAGTCTGCAGGTAACCGAGGTAAGTCCACTATCGATCTTTATGGAGTTACTTGATGTATCGCCGATTAGATGGTAATTAAGGACGTGGGAGAAAATCGGCTAGTTAATGGAAAGGAGATCCAACAGCCGTGATGAAACTGCTGAGAGTTTTAGAGTTTCAAAATCTACGAGACTTGCAATATGAGCGGCGGCTCTGGATTATCTGTTAAAGTGGAGCAAGCTCAAGGGTATTATAAGAAAATTTACTTTTATATAATAATAATAATAGTAATAATATACTTTTTCGTATCTATTTTACGTTTATACATATTCTGATGTTCTGTTTTAATAGATTCACAGTAAAATAATTAATGTAATATTGTCCGTATTTCCTAACAGTTTTTGAAAAATTGCACAAGACAAATATCAAGATTTCCAGAATTGGAGGCGAATCATTTGTGCTATTTGCACATTCCCATCGACATGCGTTTGAACACACAGCATTATATTTAATATTGTATTAGTTCTATTACTGACGACCCAGTTGTTACAGACTAATAGTAAAACAAAGAATATAGGTACAACAAACATGTGCTTCAACATACAGCACAATAACATAATATCTGTGTATGTAATTAATTGAATTTCCTTTGAATAGTATTGACGCTACATATTATCTCTCCATCAAAGGTTTCCGTAAACGCTAAATACAATTTTCATTATCGAAATTAATTTAAACACTTTAGATGAAAATTTGATTAACAATATTTGTGTTACAACCTAAAAGTTTTCTTTTCAAGATTAGCATGTAATTACTTTTAAATTGAAATTTACGGCACGCTTTGTGTGGCGTGCATTGGGCATTGGGTATTAAAAAGGAGAAAATGTAAATCTATTTTTGTATTCCCTTCTCATAATGTCTAACAATATTTCCTGAAAATGAATAATTCACTCGAATATAATGGGTCTCAATTTTCTATTCTGTTGTATATTTATAGGCTATAACTAGATATGCATTGTTTATTTTTTATCATTTCGTGTAACTGCTTCATGAAAGTTATTTTAGGCAGCACTTATTTTTCGGCTTACTCAGGTTATTATACCTACTCAAAATTGTAATTAATTCGCTAATAGGCAATGTGCCATCAACAGACTATCATTACACTATAAAAAACACCTACGGGTATCCTTTTTTTCCTCAGGGAATTGTGAAACATATTTATAGCTATAATATCGCCCATAATAGGGAAATTATGGAGAGACCAAGGAATCATTAGTACGTTGTCGGTAATCTTCCTATGAATCTCAAACGTCACTAATTCAGCAACACATAGGTTATCTCCAAGGCAAGTGCGTTTATGTAATGTTAAAAAAATGATGAGCACTACATAGCAAACATAAAATCAAAATGGGCCCTGAAACTGATCCTTGTTGTGCTCCATTGGAAACTTGCAAATAAATTTCTTCCACTGACGTTTTTCATCCAGTAAAGGTTTCTTGTAGTTTTATATGTTCCGTGGTCTACAATAAGTAACAAATACACCATTAGTAGATAATTTTTTGTGGATTCCAATAAAGACCCAGAATTACTAAATGAGATGTATTTCCACATAGGTAACATTTCAGAGTACTTTTCTCATATATGACACGTGGTTTGAAGTACGTGCTTCAGCGCAAAGTAAGATATTACTTTTTTTATAAATCGATGTATTGAATCACACCGTTTTCACACTTTTTCCTTTTCATCATAAATTTCATTGGAACATTCATAAATCTAAGAATTGCATTGTGCTTTTTGCCGTGTTCACGTCAATAGTAGTGCAATACCGATATCATTCTAGTAGTATAACAAGCTTTTATTATTCTTTGTGATTTGTTTTATAGCTTGTTCAATATTCCGCTTACTGAAACGAAATGTATTGAGAATTCTAGTTTTTAATTACAGTACTAAATTTTCATTCCTAAGGGATCGAAATTTTTATATTCTATATAATCATTTTTATTTTGAGATATTTCGAAACGCTGATTTTATTAAGAAACAGTTTGTTGCTTTAGTTATTATTTTCATGTTATGCAGATGAATTTAACACAATATCGATGCAGTGATTTTCTAGTTTGTAATTGTGCTACGCTATTGTTCATTTTTGGACGAATTTCAAAAAAACTTCGTAAAACTTCCTCAGTATTACATACGAATATCATATTATATCAAGGGAAGCTTCTACGATATACCGGGATTTGCTTTTTTCGAGAAAAGAATATTTTTTAACATTTGCTCTAATATTCCTTATTCAAATTTATTTTTTAATTCCTATCTCTTCTATTTCTAAAATTACTTATGTTTGTAGAAATAGTTGTTCTAAAGAACGAAAACAAATTTTTTATCTAACTAATTGGAATCGGCTAAATTCGTAAAAAATTGCCATTTTCGTTGACAAACGAACAAGCCATCAAGCCATCTCGGTCTATCATCTGCGTAGGGCAATAATGCCTTTAATAGACAAGCGTAAATTAGTATGATTTCTTCGCATATTATTATGTGTTAATAATGGATGGATCCATACGATGGATTTGAGTATTTTGGTAAATAAAATATATTAATGAATTATATTTTTGAAGAAATATATGAATAATTATTATATTTTATTTATGATTTTATTTTATTTCTTTTATTATTCACAACAGAATTATTATTAGATATAATACGGCAAACTTAGAAAGAATCCTCAATAGGAAAGTTAATTGAATAGTTAGTCAAGTCCAAGCCTTCATTTTAATAATCTCAGAATCTCATGTAAAAGCGACGTTAAATGTTAAATAAAACGACAAAGTCTTACTGGTCTTCTTCTTTTGTTTCTTTTTCTTCATCTTCATTTTTGTTATAGAATGATACATAAGGGCATCGTTGAAAAACAACATACATTAAATATTAGACGAAACGTCAATCTTTCTTTTTCTTCCTCTTCCCCCTTATCGCTTTTGTTTATTCTGGTTCTTCGTCTTTTCTTTTTCTTCGTCTTCGTCCTCGTCTTCGTCTTCTTCTTCCTCTTCCTCTTCCTCTTCTTCTTCCTCTTCGTCTTCTTCTCTTTCTCCCTCTTCTCCTCCTCCTCCTCCTCCCCATGTTTTTCTTCTTCTTCTTCGTCTTCTTCTTCTTCCTCTTCTTCTTCTTCCCTTTCCTCTTCCTCTTCTTCTCCTTTGCAAAACAAAATACGAGACAAAATATATTTGAGAACTAAATTTCTAAACGATTAATTATTATATTTTATTGATGATATAATTTTATTTATTTTATTATTCACGACATAATTACTAATATAATATTGCAAACTTAGAAAGAATCTTTAATAGGAAAGCTAATTGACCAGTTAGTCAAATCTATGTTTTCAATTTAATTATAGAATCTCACGTAAAAGCATCGCTGAAAAACAGCACATATTAAATGATAGATTAAACGTCACAATGTTCCTTTCTTTTTGTTTTCTCTTCTTCTTCTGCTTCTTTTTCTTCGCCTTCATTTTTGTTTTACAACTTTGCATAAAAATGTTGCTGATAAACAACATACATTAAATGTTAAGCAGATGGTCAGTATCTTCTTGTTTCTTTTTCTTCTGTCTTCTCTTCTTCTTCGTCTTTGTTAAAGAATTTTACGTAAAAGTATGACTGAAAAACAACATACAAGTATTAGACAAAACGTCACTGTTTTCTTTTTCTTTATCTTTCACCTTGTCTTATTTTTCTTCTTCTTCTTTTTTGTTTCTTCTTCTTCCATTTTGTTATAGAATTTACTGTAACATCATCGCTGGAATTAACATACATTAAATATTAGACAAAACATCAGTCTTTACTTTTCCTCTTCCTCTTTATCGCCTTTGTTTATTCTGATTCCTGATTTTCTTTTCTTTACTTCTTCTTCTTCTTCTTCTTCTTCTTCTTCTTCTTCTTCTTCGTCTTCTTCTTTGCATCACTATCTTCATCTATGCAACGCAGTATCCTGTAGACACAGCAATAATATTAACAGGAATATTATGGTCACATCGAAATTATCAAATCTACAGTTACGAGTTTAACGGACTGGACTGTGTGCTCCTAAATAATTCATAGAATTTTAGCATCAGCCATTATTGGCTTATCCCAGCTGTCGTACTGGTTGAAAACAATTAGACGAGGACACATTTGAAAATTTCGATGCACAAAATGTGAGCCCCAAAGCTCCTGTGAAAACTTAAAAAAGAACATAAGAAACTCATCAATCGATAGCTTTTACAAATTAATGCACTAAAATCATTTTGAGAGGTAAACTAATCAACTCAATGGTTTTACCCAATAAAAGTTTGGGCTGTCCTAATTTCTTGATGAGTGATTTATTGGGGCTCTTAGGAGAAGCTGCTTCAATTGTATAGCAACGAGGCTCTGTACGAGAACCAAACATAATATGGTGAAAATTACACTGACCTCAAACTCCCCGCTCTCCAGACATAAATCCTTGATTATTTTTTGTGAATTTCAAAAACTGGAGTTCTTGACCTCAACCTGGGAAAATTAGTGAGTTGTAAAGGATGGTGTGTGTGTTCCACCATAACAAAATTAGGAATATATCTGTACTAATTGTTCTCATTCGCAAATTTCGGGAATGTAAATAATTTTAGCGTGAGCCTTTACCGATATAAATATATATTTTTTTAATTAAAAATTCCCCTCGCTGTTTAATTAAAAATACAGGTATTTAAAATATTTGTAAATATTTTAAGTAATATTTACAAAATATAATAATGCTTTTTGGGGCTAGAGAAGGCAACTGCAAGTGCTTGGGCAAGACCCGTGTAGAAGCAGAAAGGGGAGACTGTTGAATGCAAATGGTGTGAGAGACGGAATATTGCCATTATGTATTCAGTTGCGTTGCTCGTCATTGTGTGGGAGTCGAGTGAACATCTCATGACTGTCTCGTTAAGATGGAAAGGTACTGTGTGCTAGATGTCGTTGCAAATTATCCCGACTAATTAGGATAGACATCCGTTGCTGTTTGTTCGTTATTTGTTTTTGCTATCAGGAAAATCTAAACGGCGTATGATATAGGCTGATTTATGTCTTGCAGACGGAACTGCAGCGATTTGAGTTCTTTTATTTTGCTTGTATGATCGCAAAGGTTATACCGGTCGTGACTTGTAAATCTAGGTTAAATACGTTATGTGAAATGTTTTATACTGAATGATCTCCTTCATACAGGGTGTTTCAAATTCCAAGGCAAAGTATTTGCTCTTTATAATACCAGATTGCACTTTAAGCACTTTTAATCAAAACGTATGTGAAACAACACAAATTTTACATCTGTGAAAGAAAAAGTCGATCACTTGACTAGAAAAAATTCTTGTTTTTGACATGTTTAATCATTTGCTTCAAAATTGAAGGTTCTGAGTTATGAGGAACGTTTTTCGCATATGCATAAGAGTAGACAGTTCTGCACGTTTTACATAAAGACTCTTGACCGAATCGCGTCGCTTAGTTCAGAAAATAAACCTAGCTTGACGACGTGTTAATAGATTCACTTGGTTACATCTCCGTGAGGCTTACATAATTTATATACCCCACTTATTTTACCCAGCATTATTCCCTGCACACATGAAATTGAATAAATGAAAATTATTATCCTCACACTTAAACGCCACTGTTTCCTTTGTCCCTAACAAAGTAACCATTATAAAAGAACACACATTGGATTGTCACATAAATATAAAATATAGCATTTTAAAATTAAATAATATATTTTTCTGAGATGTGACTCGGTCTTTGTACCAATAAAAATACGTTTAATGGCTAATTAAGTACGTTAATAAATTGACAACGCTGTAAAATAAAATACTAGAAGTGTACTTAAAAGGAAAGACACAGGTGTTTTAAAATACTGAAGTGGAAATAAATTAAAGAATCTCAGAACCCAATAAGGGCACAGACAGTGGCATTTCGTGTACATTTTCATTCTCCCTGTTAATCCTTAGGTTTTTAAGTTGATTTATATCGAATATTTTTAAACCGGTCTGATAGAACATTTCAATTTACTAAGCTTTTATGAAATTGAAAAAGGCATCTCTAGAGGCTTGTCTGAAATTAATTGAATTATTCGAAGAGATTTCTTTTACTCTATATACATTTCCGTGATATGTTTTTAGAATTTAAATCACTTCGAACTTTCTAAGGTAGGTATACAAGTAAAAGTCCTGCATGGTTCTTTTTATCCAACCTCACCCTTCGGCTGAGGAATTTATTAGTGAAATGAGGGCCAAAGCCAATAATGTAATAAAATGTGTACCAATGCTGTTGATTTTCTAATAAAAAGCTATTCTGACTTTTCTGTGGCCTCAATTAAGTCAGAGGTAATATTGAATCCTCATAAAAATAATCCTCGATTACGAGAGAATTCCTCTACCACGGAAACCACGCACGAATGAGCGTTACATAATAAACTTGCAGTTAGTGGTTAACAATTTTTATTTAAAAAAAATCCTGTTTGCTGATGAGGCAAGATATGGAGAATTTTTATAATGAGCTGTTGAAAATCCTCATACTATCCTGGAACGTGACTTTCAGCAGTAGAATTCAAGATTAATGTTTAGGCAGAAATATCAGTGCCACTTTAATCGAACCTGTTATTTTGTCACGCCTTCTGAACATTTAAAATTAGCTTCACTTATTATAAAATACGCTCCTTGAATTTTTGGAATATATACCAGTATAATTTGTTTCAGGTAAGATGGCGCCACGCCATGATGTAATGAATCCATCTTTATGAGGATTAGTAGAGGAAATAAGGCTTTTGCAGATTAGTCACCAGAATTGAATACATGTGATTTTATTGCACAAGAATCTTAAACATCACGAAGGACGAATTATTGGTATATTTTTTCGAATTTTTTAAATTATTTCGTGAATTTCGAATTTTGTTATTTTATGGGTAAATCGTATGAAATACAACCTATTTACAAAGTGTCCTTCTTCTTGTTTATGGCCTCTATAGATTATTCTCATATAAGTGAATGAATGAAATAATTTAGTTATTAAAAAAAAATTAGCCGGGGCTTCCACCTTCACGTGGGTTACTTTGCAAGAATGAATTTTTTATATGAACATTGAACTTTTGAGTATTTTATTCAAGAGAAATGTCATTAACGACGTTTCAGCGGACTTGTTTTTGAGTATTGATTACTAAAAAACTGCATTCGATTTGTCAGTTTATCCACCTACTGAGGTTAAGTTCGTGTTTTAAAGTTATGATATTATTGTTTGTATTAAATGAGCAATTTAGGAACATTTTGTAGCGGCACGTTCTGGCATTCTCAAATTCAAACAACGATTTCGCGCAATAAGCACAAAAACTCAACAACAAAGCTTTACGGGTTCTGTGAAATTACCAGAAGCTAAATCCTTTTATTTATTACCTTCTGGCTGTTCAGTACAACTACAAAGCGGATTTTTGAAAACATCCAAAACACGAGTATAATGGGATTTTGCTATTTTATTTCTCATATTGTATTGTATGATTGCGTCGATATTGAAACTTCAATTCATATCCACGTTTAACGATATTGCAAGCAATAATAAATCTGTCCTTAGCACTCCTTGTAGTCACGATAAATCGAAAGGCAACAAAAATGTAGTATTGTAGCTAAATTTTACATTTGTATACCATTAGTAAAGAAATAAGTTGTGACAAGTTTCCATAAAATTCAAGATGGCCGCCGCGTTCGAAAATAGCCCTTTCTCTGGTAGATGCTGAAGATACCTAATGTCCTCCATTTTTTAAAAATAATTTTTTAACTAAGTTTCCGATGGACCAATTTTTTTCATTGAGGTCTTAAAATGTAGAGAAGAGTTAATTTTATTGCCTTTCTGTATTAGATGTGTCATTTTGACATTTTTTCTTAAAAAGGAATGGGTAAAAAAAACTATTTCCAAACGCGGCCGCCATCTTGCAACTTAAAAAATCGGCTACTTTGAAATTTTTCTTCGATAGTCCATTCTTTTATGTAACCGACGTCACCAGGATCATTAAAATCGGTTAATAAACAAAAAAGTTATTGGTTAATGAAACAAGTGCACAAGGCTCATCTAGCGCCTTCTGGGATAAAGGGGGTCGTAATTACATGTTGTGTATTTATTATTATTTATTATTAATACGGCTTAAGAATGACAAAAAGTCGCTTTGTATGATTACGTATAATTCCTACTTCGATAGACCGATTCCGAGGTCTTAAAATGTAAAGTAAGGTCCATTTTACTGCTTTTTTCTATTGGATATGCCATTTCGACATTTTTTCATTCAAAAAGAATTGGCATAAATAAAGGGCTATTTCCAAACCCGACCAACATCTTGCATTCAAAAAAATCGGCCGAATTGAAATTTGTTGTTGATAGGTAGTCCATTATTTTCTGTAAGCAATGAATTAATTACATTCGAGGATGAACAAACAGCCTTCAACCCACTCCAAAATATGTGACTCTCGGCTGCGCCTCGAGTGAACATTTTTCTTGTAGATTAAAGGCTTGTTAATCCCATTATATAATTAATAACTAAATATGTAATAATAATAATAATAATAATAATAATAATAATAATAATAATAATAATAATAATAATAATAATAGGAAGAACTGATGCCGCTCTGGAAGACTCGCTTTACCATAAGATCGGGTAATGACCGAGTCCAGACGGAGCTGGTATCCTTCAAGAGGGGAGTATTTCAGGGAGACTCCCTCAGCCCCCTCTTGTTTTGCATCTCATTACTGCCATTATCCGTTTCGTTAAGAAAAACCCGTGGCTACAACTGCGGTACCCCCAGTAACAGGAGGCATAAGGTCACCCATTTGTTTTATATGGATGATCTTAAACTTTATGCCTCCGGAGAGAGGGATTTACATCAGTCCCTCAGGATAGTACAGGAGTACACACAGGCGGTCGGGATGGAGTTCGGGTTGGACAAATGTGCACTGGTCCATCTCAAGAAAGGACGATGCGGAGACTATGGAGAGGACGCGCAGCTCGTGGACGGAAGCATCTTACATCATCTAGATGCCGGAGAGTCGTACACTTACTTGGGTGTTGAGCAACGCTCCACCCAGGAAGTAAGTGTAGTGAAAAACGCTCTCCGCGGCAAGTACCAGCACCGACTCCGACAGATCTGGTCTTCAGAACTGTCGGGGAAGAACAAGGTGTCTGCGACCAATATGCTTGCCGTTCCGATCCTTCTCTACTCCTTTGGAGTAGTGAAATGGACTCGAGAGGAGCTGCGACAACTCGACGTAGGAACCCGCAAAAAGATGCATCTCAATAGGAGTTTGCATCCTAAATCGTCCGTTCCACGGTTATATCTCCCACGGTATCAGGGAGGCCGTGGACTCTTGAGTTTGGAGAGTCTCCATAACAGGTTGGTTCTGGATGGGGCCTGTAAGGTTATCAGGAGTTCGGATCCCCTCCTCTGCATGGTCCGAGACCATGAAAAAGCAGGGGTAGGAGCTTTTTTGTTTAGGGCAGCACGGAGAGCAGCCGATGAACTTGGTCTCATTTTCGACGCTGAACAGGTAAATCGCGACTCTGTCACCGAGTTGGAACCTGTTCGGCGAAAAGCCCAAATTAAAGCTGCAGAACACAACATCTTTCTGCAGCTTCATACGGATAAGCCAATGCATGGGGTCTTTTATAAAAATATGGAAGACCTTGGCTTATCCAAAAGGTTGACCTTTGCCTTCTTAAGGTCAGCAGGGCTGAAATCTGAGACTGAGGGATTCATTATGGCTTGCCAGGATGGTGTATTTAACACACTCGTCTATCGAAGTCGTGTCATGGGTATGGAGGTCCCTGATGTCAGCTGCAGGGCCTGCCGCAGGGCGCCGGAGACTGTAATGCATTTGTTGTCGGCTTGTCCGACATATGCAGTCTCGGCCTATATCCAGAGGCACAACGCAGCATTACGAGTGCTTTATTATCATTTAAGGCACTCGTATAAGATAGACGAGACACCAGTGCTGCCTTACGCTCCGGGGGATATTGAGTCCGTTGTGGGAAATGAGAAGTGTCTAATTTATTGGAACTACTCGTTTCCCACCGTCAGGCAAATTCAAGCCAACAAGCCTGACATAGTCCTCCTCGACCACCAATTCAAGACAATGTATGTCATAGAGTTCTCGGCTCCTGCGGAGAACAACATTGTCTTGAAGGAGGAGGAAAAACGGACAAAGTATCGAGATTTGCTCTTCGAACTCCGCACACTCTATCCAGACCATACGGTTAAGATAGTGGTGCTGATTATAGGAGCCCTCGGTGGAATTAGACACACGCTGCTTTCAGAACTGAAGATCATACCGGCATGCCGCAACTCGGCAGAGATCTTAGCCGGCAGAATGCAGAAGGCAGTCATCCTCGGTTCGTTACGTCTGCTCAGGGCACACGATTCTCGGACCCAGTAGTCACTTACCCCACGGGCGTGGGGAGTGGTTGCCGGTACTACCAGCTCCCATCTGTGAGTGTCGGAGCCACAGAGAAGGGTGACTGGCTTTTACAAATAAAAAAAAAAAAAAAATAATAATAATATATGTCTTTATTTTTTCATATTTAAATTACTTGTACTTAAGACAATAATAATTAAAAGTTTAGTTTCCATTGCCTTATGTTATTAATTTTTAGATAGTTTAGTTAGTTTTATTAATTTCAGTTCCAAATATCGTAACAAATAACATTATCTTTTAAAAATATATAGTCTTATGTTTGGCAAATATTATTTTGTTTACAAAAATGATAAAATGAACTAACAAGAAGTAATCTGGTCATTGAATTAAAATTAGATATTGTCTAAAATTTGGTGAACATTTATTATTTTTGAGAATAAAAAAGTTGCATATTTTCATTAAATTTGGTAGGCTGTTAAATACTACCCAAATAATATCATCGAATAACTAATTAATTAATAGGTACTAACAAGATCCTTAAATAAGTCATCTGGTGGTTGTAGGTCCGTTATACCTTATTTGTTTACGCCAAACAATACTTATATGAAATTGAGAGAAATCTTTACTAAATAATGGATTTAAATAATCCAAAATAACTATCCTTTTAATTACCTTTATTCCCTGCCACTGGTTATAGTCAAATCGCAACTGCTGCGGGGTTACCAAGGACCTTATTGTTTTAAATTGTCAGCTCGAAATTGAATTGGATGAGGGGTCCCGTAATACTAACCCCTCATAAAACTGCCAGTTATAAACTAATAAAATTACAGGTTTTAGACATTTCCCCACTGAAATTATGCGCGTGATCGATATAGCTGTTTGGTTTCATTCTCGGGTGAATAAAATAAAATTTTCGGATACAAATTTCAATAAAATACGTATAAAGATTTCGTAATATTTTAAACTGGATATGATAATTTGGGTTTTTATAATATAACTTTTAAGAAACTTGCCATCAGAATTTTAAAGTATTTTCGTATACGTAACGAAAAAGTTACGTGTTTTATAAGAGATGGAGCTTGCACAGGTTATTTTATAGGCTGTTGATCCAAAAATGAGTTTATACAAGTCAAAAATAGAATAAGTAGCTGTTATAGAACAGCATACAGTTTTATGGTTTTATGCTCAAGACAAATGCATGAGGCAACATTTACTAGAACTGCTTTAAGGGAATGAAAAGAAATCGTATCTGTAATGTTAGTCGAGCTTTATGTTTCATAAATACAACACAAATGTAAAGCGTGAGAAGTTATGATAAAATAAATTTTGTATTTCGGTAAGAAACATTTTTTGAAAAAAAATTCAGGCATTATAATAATTGCATAGGTATCCTGAATCAGCCAGCCTTGTCTCTTCCAGTACAACCTTTTCAAAATGGCACAAGTGGTTGACTTATTTAAAGGGTATTTTAATTTCCTACATACTTTTGTTTTACCATATTTCTATCTATCCGCCAATCTCGGATACAGATTAATCGAATTTGAAAAACTTGACATGCGTATAAAGAATTAAAATTCCTTTGAAACAACGTGCAACTCTACCCTATGTGTGGCTTAAAAATTTTCGGATGGGTTAATTTAAAGAGGATAAGGTTAAGAAAATCAGAAGTTTTTCCAAAAAAATATCTGCTATTCAGAATTTACTCCATCATCATAAGTTTTCATATTGTATATTATCACTGCTATTATGGGTCATATTATAAATAAATATAGCTCTACATTAAAATATACTTTAAACCATTAAAAGAGTTTTATATTGTAGAAATTAAATGTCCCCTTGTATGGCAACGAAGCAATTTGCATCGGGATTTGCATATACTTAAATCAAATTGAAATATTGATCTCTGGACTACAATTTTGTTTACTTAATTTTGCTGCTATATAATGTGCAATAAACACAAATAAATCGAAGGGCTACTTAAAAGTTAAACTGTAGCAAAAAGTTATAAGGTTTATTTTTGTTTAAAACTCTTAATTGCAGCTCAAATTAAAGAAATTTCATTATCATGAAAATTTGCATATTTTATATTTTTAAATAAAGTCATTTTTGAGACATAATTATATAACTGTAGTTTAACATTGGTTCTTTATATTTTTTTGACAATACATTCAATAGAAGATATTATGCACAAAAATATCACATATTTTCATTTTCAACATATTTCTCTTCAGATCTGTTGGATATGGCATTCTTAATAAAAAACATAAATTTCTACAATTTTTCCAGTTTGTTTTATCCTTATCTAATAATTTTCCTAATGAATCATTGAGAGTTAATGGTAGATAAAAAACAATATTAATTACTATATATTATTGTTTTTAAATGTGCTCGATTATGACAAATATTTGAATGAATTTTAATTCAGTTACAAATTCAATTTCACTGTGGACCTTGATAATAATCATCTCACAATACTCGAAACCAATTTTAATGAAACTTCTCCCTCTTTTTGCCTTATCATTGATCAATTGATTACAAACACGTCAATGAATATTCATTTTGGCTTTTTGCATATGCTAACATAACAAAATACCTTCACAGTTCCGCAAAATACCGTGAAAATTAATTTGGAGTTACAAAGCAGATGTGACTCTTGTAAATTGAGAAGACCGCAATCACATCCAGTATACATCTACTGCTAAAAATAAATATTTTTATGTGTATTAATAATTAATTTTGCTATATATTAAAAAGTACAAAAAGAAAATTTAGGATTTTTATCGATTTCCGACGGTTCCGACAGATTTAATAACGAAACTCCAAACTACTAATTTTTGTGGGAACTTTATTTATAGTTTTTTTATTTGTCTATTTTGCAGACCCCAATTAGTTATGCCGAATTTCCTCCTTTGAGGGTTATATTATATTATTAATAAATATAAAATTTTACAAATTCTTGTCGTATTTATTATAACAAAAATTGTAAATTACGGGAAATGGAAAAACAATTTGCAAATTTTTAATCTCAGAGTCTTACTTCTGTGTTATCTGATTGTGAATAAACTCCTTGCAAAAATGGCATAGGGGGAGTATATGCGTAAGGATATGCAGACGATGTCAGCTTCCTAATAGAATTTGAGGAATTACAGAAATGATTAAAAAAATCATCAACAAGGTAGTTGAAAGGTTTAACCAGGATCGGCTGCCTGTGGATCTACAAAAAACCATTGTGGTCACATTAATACAGGAAAGAAAACTTAAAACTCCTCAACTATTTTATTGGAAATACATGAATGAATGTAAATTTAAAAATTCAAGTTGTATTCTTCTCAAAATTGGAAATCATTTTTTTTTCAGTTTCTTTGCTGGGATGGGAACTAAAAACAATCATAAACTTTCCTATATGAAATTTGTACATACCTTGAACTAGACAATAGTATATTCAGCTTCTCTTACTAGGTACGTTAAAAATATATTATTATTTTCTCTTTGGATTATTGTAATGCCTCCTCTCTTTGTTACTGTACTGGAATTTTCGCCACATCCTTTATCTGTATATTTACATTGTCGCCTACTGAATAAAAATTTATACATTGTAAAACGGAAACAAATACCGATTCATTCATTGAATACAGTTTGTTGGGAATGGTACTTATAAGCATTATTTTAAATGTTATTGTTTCCTCATATCTATTTCTGGAATGGTGTGAGGAAAGCATGTAATCGAATTTTATGATTCTTCTAAGAATAACGACGCGTTATTTGGAATAAGTTGATTTATGGCTAAGTACATTAATTGCTGTGGTAGTGTCACTGTACAAGATAAGGGCGGCCCTTCTGAGATAAAACCAAATTAATCTTTGATAAAACCGTACCGTTTTACTCATGCATAGCGAGGTAATATTAATGTGATGTTAGTTTAAATGATCCTAGCATTGGATATTTTATGAGTAAAAAACTAAATTATGGTAACAATTTTCGTCACTGGAAATTATGGGTGGGAGAAAGGGATGCGTATCTGTGTTTATTCAAATGTGCATCTCCTCATAAGCAGATTTAGCTTTGGATTTGAAAGTTATCTAATTTATATAGTTTTTGATTTTTTAACTTTATATTTCATTTACAGTAATAATTAAATACGGTCCTGTCTATTTGATAAATGGAAAAGATTCTGAATATGATTGAAAAAATATGTTTTTATATTCGTTTAATTTGAAATTTTTAATTCCAATCTTCCAATTTGATGTTAATAAACTTAACGCTTTAGATATTTAACTTAATTCCAAAGAAGTAGAAATCAATTCATCTGAATACTTTTGAACTGATTTTAATTACATGTTAAAATTTTCCTATATTTGTGCGAAAGTTTTTATTTTAGATGGAAAACAAGGAAGCATAATAATGATTTGCAATAATTAATTTTAAAATGTAATATACCTTTTAGTACCTACCTGCCCATTAAATATTTTATAATATAATGTTTCGTAAAGATGAAAAAATATTGAACCCTCATAGGCAATAATTAAACAAGATGAATTAAGTAGTAAGTTTTTACACCAACACGGAACATATTGAGATATATTCTCATGGGGTTTTGATCTAATATTTGAATAAAAATCTTGACCAACAAAGTAGGTACTAATTTTGATACACATTTTTAAACTATATTATTTAACATTACTTAATATTAAATATATTTCCAGTAATTGTAAAAATTCATTAAGATGATACCCTCCCTAATATAAATGTGCTGAAAAAGGTGTGGAGGACCTGGGAAGAGATAAATCCAACACAATATATTGTTACAAGTGAAGAACACGCATTATATTTATTTATCTTTAGACATTATAATAAAATATCAAGATCAAGTTACATAGAAACGCAGTCACGTGAGATCTCTTAAATCATTCTTATTATTTGGAAATATGACATGGACATGAGATATGATCATGTTCTGGTGCCTGACACAACCAACCCACCAAACTTGGAAACAACATCGATCCGTATTTCGTAAAAAGTGAATCAGTAGGCCACGAGCTCATCGCAGTATTAGGTATATTTTACGAAAAGAATAATTGTCAGAAGAGGTAGCAGAAATAGATGCGTTTTGCGAAGTAGATTGGCATCTTTGAGAAATTGAATTAGATGATTCCGGCGTGAAAAAATTACAGAATAGTCCTTGGCGTAAAGTAATAAAATTGAGGTTCGTGTGCTCCTTGATGAAGGAGTATAGGGAATGATACCATCCGTTTGAGAAAAATATGTAGATTATGAATCGCGATGGTTGCCATCTCATAGCCGCGACCGATTTTTTTTTTAGGGGGTCTTGTACAATATAAATAGAAAAATTCGATTTGATTCGATTATTTACTGATTTTTATTTTTTTTTTATGTGTGTACACATAATAATAGTATATTAAAGTATAAGTGGATTTTAAGATTTAAAACACGCGCGATTTTTCGAGCACGACGGCGGCGCAGCAAAATAGAGCAAGTATTTTAAAGACCAGTTATCCACGAATACTTTACGCTATTTTTTTTATTGGTACACTTTGAAATCATAAATAATTACTAAAAAAATGTAAATAAGAACTAATAATGTAAAATACCTTTAGTTGTCAACGAAATGAGAAAAACAAAAATTAATTTGCAATCTGTCATATAAGATTGATTGTTGTCATCACAGTTAAAGTTTTTAAAACATTTGTCAGTAATATTTTATTTGACGTTACAAGGTACTTCTGTCAGATCAATAATAAAGAAGTTGACATTTACACTTCACGTTTCTCGGATTATTGAAGTTGCCATGGTAACTTTAAAACACCCGCGTTTTTTGTAGTTGAATTTTGCTAGAAAAAGCACACAATATTTGTATTTATACAAAAGTAAAAAAACTCTTCTAAAATTAAATTAAACAAAATAAACAAATTTTGAATAAAAACAATTAATACATAACACATCTAAAATCTTATGGGGAAAAATAATACAAAACAAACTAGAACAAATTTTCAAATTTCCACCACCAACCTCAACACATTTTTTTGCATGTAACTGTAAATTATTTATACCATCTATCATAAGTTACTTCAGTGGACTCCTCTTCTATGCGTTTCTTTTAATTCTTCTCTGGTTGCAACTTCGGTAGCATACACTTTTTGTTTTAAATAGGAGTTAGATCTGGGAACCTTGCAGGCCAGCACGATGGTACATCTCCTCACAACCTAAGAGAGAGAGGGGGCAGCATTTAAATGATCATTACCCCAATAGGCGAATTAGTCGTAATGGCCCAATTTCCTGGCCTGCAAGGTCCCCAGATTTGACTTCAGTAGACTATTTTTTATAGGGCTATTTAAAGGTAAAAAGTGTATATATGCTACCTATAACCGAAGTTGCAACCAGAGAAGAATTAAGAATGCATAGAAGAGGATGCACTGAACTGAAGAATAATTCACGATCAGATGCTATAAAAAAAATTTATGTGCCAGAAAATGTATTGAGGTTGGTGGTGAACGTTTGAAAATTTGTTGTAGTTTGTTTTGTATTATTTTTGTCCATTGGATTTTAGATGTGTTATTGTAATTTGTATTAATTGTATTTATTTAAAACTTGTTATGTGTTTAATTTAATTTTAGATGCGTTATTTTACTCTTGTATAATTACTAATATTGTGTATTTATTCTAACAAAATTCATTTGTGGTTTTTAATCTTTTTTGTTTGTAAATATAAAAAATACTACATAAATTTAACAAAAAGATCCGACCCTAATATTTAATGAATTATAGTATTTTAAGTTAAATTCTAACAATAGGCAGTAAAATAAAATATTTTCACACACTATTAAAGTCGCCCATATACAGGGTGTCCCGAAATAACGTGAAACCCCTTAAGGGTAGATTCCTCATCAAAAAATAAGTATAGTCTTTTATATACAGTAAGGTCGAAAACGGCCTCCTTAAGCCGCTAGACCTCCTCAAAGGGGGGCAGCAAAAAGTGATTTTTTGGCAGATTTGATTCATGACATTATGGTAACAGTGACACATGCCTACTTATTCTTTTTGTATCAAACTCCGTTTTCAATTTAACAGAAACGGCTATTATGTAAGGGGTCAGAAAATATTTTTTTATTTGAAATTGATGAGATTCACGATAAATTTTCAAGAGTTGAAAGTAGTAGAATACATGTGGCTTTCTGAAAAAAATTTAATTTGAAAAAAAAATTCATCTGTTTAAAAGTTCTGACTAAAAATTCAATAGGGGTTGTTTATTTAACTTAATTAAAAAGTAAGTAGAAAAATAAAAATGCATTGAAAAGAAGACCTTCCATAAGTACAAAGTCGTACCCAAATTTCATTCCGCCAACTTTAGTCACTTTCGAGAAAAAAAAATAAAATCACTTTTTGGTGCCCCCCTTTGAGGAGGTTTAGCGGCTCAAGGAGGCCGTTTTCGACCTTACTGTACATAAAAGACTATACTTATTTTTTGACGAGAAATCTACCTTTAAGAGGACATTATTTCGGGACACCCTGTATATTGCTTATGTTTTTGTTGCAGGAGGACACGTAAATATTTCTAAAATGGACTTATCGTGAAACGTACCTGTTAATTCTTGAACCATTAAATATGTGCCAAAAAAACTAAATACGTGGTTTATGTACACTATTAGTGTACTTTAAAAGTTACCATTGAAAACTGCCAAAATCCATATAAAGGGTGATGTTTTTAGGTAACTTCCCCTACTAAAAATATTTGCCCTCGGCACTGTTAACTTTTTCTTTTGTTCACTGAATGATATAAACATCCATTAGTGAAACACATCTGCCAGATTTGGTTCAATTCCGTGAAGCCATTAAAAAAATATGGCCGATTGAAATTTTTCCAAAAAATAGAAAACATGCTATATATCAGAAACGAGGGGCATTATGGGATGAAATAAGGGTCATTCTGAAACCGCCTTGGACTTCTCTACTTCCCACTATCGTATGACCAGTCACTCAGGAAACACCCTGTATTTATAGCACAATGAAATCTTTTTATTATTATCATATTACCATATTCTGAATTACATCCCAACATGAAACGTCTGATAAAATTGCAGAAAATCAGTATTACATTTTAACTCAGAATATAATTATATGACTGATGGTCGAAATGGTAGCGTATCTGCCTCTCACCCAAAAGTCCCGGGTTCGATTCCCGGTCGTGGCAATGGGAAATACTGTGAGAGGGATTTTTCCATTATACACGGATATTGGATGTGTGTCCCTTGTCTTTAAATTGTAGCCCCTTCCCGCACAAGGCTCCTAGAGCCTTCTGGGATAAAGGGGGTCGTAATTACATGTGGTGTATTTATTTATTTATTTATTTATCATTGGCTGTGTATGGCCATTAACTAGAGTTAGTAGTAATGCATCACAACAAAAATATGACAGATGAAAGTGTTAATTATTTTTTTAAATTTTTTTAACACAAAACCCCCTAAAAAAAAATCCGGTCGCGCCTATGAGGTAGCAACCATCATGATTCGTAATCTATAAATTTTTCTGAAAACAACGGTACCACCCACTATACTCCTTCATCAAAGAACACACGAGATTACTTTACGCCAAGCACTAGAAAGATGTGTTGCGATATTTTAAAAAAAGTAAATGGTGGGAAAAGTCGAGGATTAATAATGCTCCCATCTCATCATGACTAGAGGCCGCTACGATGGCTCTGAAAAGCCACAGCAAAAATTTTAAGAACTAGAAATTTCTACTTTAAAACTAGAAATTTCTACTTTAAAACTAGAAATTTCTACTTTAAAACTAGAAATTTCTACTTTAAAACTAGAAATTTCTACTTTTAAACTAGAAATTTCTGCTTTAAAACTAGAAATTTCTACTTTAAATCCGGATATGTCTACTTTAAAACAAGAAATTTCTGCTTTAAAACTAGAAATTGTTGAAACCAGAAATGTCTACTTTTGAACTAGAAATTTCTGCTTTAAAACTAGAAATGTATACTTTAAATCTAGAAATGTCTACTTTGAAACTAGAAGTTTCTGCTTTAAAACCAGAAATTGCTAAAACTAGAAATCTCTGTTTTAAAACTAGAAATTGTTGAAACCAGAAATGTCTACTTTAAAACTAGAAATTTCTGCTTTAAAACTACAAATTTCTACTTTAAATCTAGAAACGTCTACTTTAAAACTAGAAATTTCTGTTTTAAAACCAGAAATTGCTGAAACTAGAAATTTCTACTTTTAAACTAGAAATTTCGAATTTTACAGCTAATAATTTCAAAATTAAATCTGGAAATTTCTGCTTTAGAGCCAGAAATATCTACTTTAAATCTAGAAATGTGTTCTTTAAAACTAGAAATTGCTGAAACTAGAAATTTCTATTTTTAAACTGGAAATTTCTGCTTTAAGACTAGAAATTTCTACTTTAAATCTATTTTGTAAGTTTTTTTCAATAAAATCGTGGACCTTAAAAATCCTTCATATTCTCCTTCCAAATTTTTCTTGTATGAAGTCATGGTTATCATTATTCCTGTCATGATAGGCGCTATTGTCTTCGACATCCGTCATAATTTCATAGCTTGTATTACGATTCGTTTTGACAAAATTCAAAAATTGATGAGCAAATTCGCGTTCGACAAAAAAATCTGCATTTTATAACTGCGATTTTGTTACCTGGAAAGGGTTTCGCTTTAATAAATCTGAAGTTTATGTAGTTATTTATTATATAAAAAAAGTTTATATTTACAAGGTATTTAAAGAAAATAATCAGTTTTGGTAAGTTAATTCCAACCGAAAAGAATTTATATTTAACTTCAATATAAGCTGTTTTTTCGGTCTACGTCAAATATTTATAATTTAATGCATTTTCTAGGAGCAATTTTAAATTAAAACAAAATTAAGAAAAAAGTTATTGCATTTTCACCAAGTAAATTATTAACAATTTTCAAAGTGTTACTTTTATAGTTCATAAGAAATATTATGCTTAAAGGCATTTTTTTAAAATAATTATTTTACTAAACATAAATTTCGTACAACGTTTAAAAAATACTCCTGTTAAATGCTATAGAATGTAACGAAAGTAAAAAAAATGAGAGAAATGAAAGCTCAAGTCTTTCCTTTAAATTTTATATTTTTTTCAATTTTCTCATTATTTTTTTATAATTAAGTGTTTTATACGTCAATGCGCATGTAAATGGTACGTACCGTGAAGATGTCGCGCAGTTTACATTTCAATTCAATACATCGTTTGAATCGCATTTTATGGGAAAACTTCTGCTCTTACGAAACAAGGATTTATTTGCATAAAAAAACAGAATTTAAAGTGACTGAATTCAATTATTCTTTTAATTATTTTTTTTAAAGATACTGTTTTCATAAATAATTAAGACATTATTAACAATTTTACTGGAGAAAAATCTAAATAAACTATGTATTTCACTATGTTCTAATAATAGTTTTTCAGTTTTCTATTAAAAATCTTTATTAGAGTTAATATTTTTTGAAAAGTTTAATAAACAATAGCTGTCAACGTGAATATCTGGATGCATCATACCTCAGATTTTATGATTTTTGGTCTGGCTCTCAGCATTCTGCTATAGCAATTCTGTTTCACTTATTTCCTTTACTTTCGGCATTTCTTAAAATTAAACGTAGAAAACACTGAACGACGTTAGCTTGCGTGGAAAATTTAAATTTCAAATTTCCATATTGTGGTATTATTGCTTCGTGTAAATAAAGGGATTTACTTAAATAAGGGTCAACGAAAATAACTCCCCTGTGAATGGTTTAAGTTTGTAGGCCAAGGTACTCTTTGCAAATGTAAAACAGTGTATCAAGAAGAAACTCATTTGCTGGTCCTATTATTATGCTGTTAAATTTTTAAAGTTTCATTTTCTTATTTTTTTATTTTGAATAGGCAATTCAACGAACTTTCAAATCGAGAACAAAAACAGTTTAAAAGCAATATTCTTCATCAATATTTTGTTTCCCTCATTTAATTTCTTCTTTAAATAATATTACGCTATTAAGCTGCATTTTGATTATAAACGAGCAAATTGTGATGAAAAACAAAATCAAAGATATTGTGACAAATCTTGATTATAAATAGATGATGAACGCTGTAAAATTTTGTCAGTAAATTAACATTAACACTTTTACACTTCCTTTAGAAGATCCTTCCTTATTATTCGAACTTTTTTTCGATTAAAAAATTATTTTAAACTGTTTGTTTAATTCCCACTTACTTGTTTTTCCCACTATCAAATAGAAACTACAATTATTACAACTCAACAGCTAGTTACCATTTACACTTCTGACAATTACTACTTGTAACTACTTGGCCAATTAAAATTTCCTGCTACTTAATTGAAAATGTGATTAGCAGTTATTGAATTTTATGGCTTATACTAACTTGCTTACGATTATAGACACAGCTATTTGATAATTCACCAACTAACTTCCTAATTATATACTTTTAATGCATCGTAGAAGTTTGCTAAGTTATAAAATTTATATTGTAGTTAAACTGAATCGTTTACATAACTAATTTAGTAGTAATTAGTTAATTACAAACTGTAATTAATTATTTTACTTGCTTGTTTTTAATATGATGTTTAATAACTGTAAGCAAATTAAAGACGTACTGAATTAGGATTAAGGTAATTTTGACATATAATGTGGGCTTGCGAATATTTAGATAATAAAGAACTAGTAATGTAGATAACGCTTTATAGTGTATGATAAATTAAGAAATATTTGCTTAGAGAATATGAAATAAATGCATGTAGTTTTAGTGTTAACGTCGACATATCAAAATGCATATTTTATACACAAAATTGACAAAATAATAGAAACCGTAAATTTAATTGATTGCAACCACGTGGTATTTTTTTAAATATTCACAGTAATAGAAATGTGTGATATATGGCAATAGTTTTAGTTACTTTCGGGATTACACGGACTTTTGTTCGTATCTTCTTTACCAGAAATTATAAGAGTTAAGCAAAATAGCTGTCTTGTATCCAGAACATCAGTTAGCTCATGGTGGATTATAATAGATTTTTGTTGTAAATTATTTACAAAATCCATTTTTTTCACAACCACTAATTCTTTTTTTATTAAACTTCCCATCCCAAATTATGTATGCCTATAATACAATTTAAATTCAACTGAAGCTTGTATAATGGTGGTTTATCTAATATTTGTTTAAAATATTTGATTTTGGCAATATTGATCTAATTTTATTAACTACAGTTTTAATTTCAAATGAAAAATTTATCTATTATTCTTAGGTAATTGTCATATTGTATCAGCCATTGAATTGGCAGATTTTGACATCAAATTCAAAATCAGCGATACTGAAAATATCCAGGTTATATGAGTATGAAATAAAAATATAAAGAAATCATTTATTGTAGAATTACTGAATTTTTCATCGTTAAGAAATAAAATTGTGATTGCTCCATCTGACGGCAACGACCTCTATATTATAATATTTGATTTTCGTATATTTTGGACAGGTAATCCCGTAGTCCATTTTACCGCAGAACGATTAGTTATCGATATATTAAGTCGTAAAAACGGTAAAAATGGCCTTTTTTGCACCTTGATGTTAGAATATCTCAAAATCCTAACATGATGGAGCAAAACGGACTCAGTATCGAATTCAGCACGTTAAAATCCTTCAGGATAACCTACTTTGGACCCGAGGTCAAAAAAATCTTTTTTGTGGGCCTGTCACTTTTACATAATAATTGAACAGTATCGGACCAAAAACTGTTTTCCTATGAAATATATTGTTTTGTATTGCGTAAATAACTTTACCTATGAGCGTGCGGTAAAGTATACTTTACCGCACACCTTTTGATGTGGTAAGTAGCACTTTACCGCATAGTGTGCGGTAAAGTAGATTTTAGTACATATTTATAATAAAAAAAATCTATTTTCTTTTAGAAATACAAACCAAATTTAAGATTTTCTGTTTATTAAATATAAAAGTCATTTATCTACCACTTTCTTCATGAAGGTGGACAGAAGTCACTTTTCTAGACATCCTTTTTACATAAACAACAGAACTATGTCGTTTTCCTTGATTGCTACTTCTTAATTTTCTTGTACTCATAACCTCATTGAACTACATTTAAAAAGTGGCTTTTGTGGAGCAATCAGAACAAAAGTAAAAACATACCATGAACCTTGTATCTTTTATTATAGCTTATAAGAGAGATCAAAAGAAAAAACTAGTTGCCCTAGCAGAAAGTTACTAATCAGACAATCATTTTTGGATCCATAACTGTCGGTATCATTTTCATTTACAGTTTTAATTTAATATTTCCAAATCTACTAATTTTCTCGTACCTAATCAATGTATTTTCAGGCAGACTGACACATCTATTATTTAAAATGCTACGCCGATACTTTGTTCCGTTCTGTTTGCAAATTTAATACAATGGCAAAATGGCAAAAATTTGTTCGACGCAGAGCCAATATCGACAAGCAAATGTAGTTAATTTATAACAGCTCCAGAGACGACAAAGTTTTATGATTGATGGTTGAGTGTATATCGAACGCAATGAACATGTATTTGGCGCTCTAAAATATATTACAAGCGCTTGAATATAAAAAGTTGGTATAAAACTAAATGGCAGTGTAATGGCGTCATATTTTATGGCTCGGTGGTTAAAACTAATTGTGGTTTTATGAAATTGAATTACTTTATGGGTGAGTTTATGTGGATGAGGTCGTTTCTTCCCCGTAAAGTGGCTTTAATATTATATTTTGTAATTCGCAGATCATAGCCAGTATATATATTTATTAGGTATGTGTTTGCTGTAATTTTCATCGCCAGTCTTTTTGTTGCAATTTTGATCGCCAGCAAGATGATAAGATTCTAACACCTTAAAACAGGAAGAAAATCTAGACAATTCTAAAAAATTCTAATTAATAAAACAAAAAAATACAAAAAAATTGATTAAACCATGAATAATATTCTTTAGGTCTTACATGATTTTTATTTTTATTATAGTCCCAAAAAAATCAGCCTTTGATGGTAAGTGTAAACTAAACGACTGACTGAAATCCTTTTTATAAATGGTTTTGTATCCTACAACAAAAATAACCATAGTTTGTTACTATATATTCTTGATTATTTTGCGAAATATTTGAGAGAAAGTTTCAAAAAATTGTAGTTTATCGTTAGAGAATTTTGATTAAAAATCTGTCGTTGTTGTGTATACAAGGAACTAGGGTTACAATTTTGTCTTACAAATTTATACCAGTAAACAGACAAAACGACAAACATCGCGGAAGATAAATCAAGTCGTTAACTCCGGAAGGAGTAAGTGATCGAATGACAGAAAACGGGAATATATCAAGTCAGATAGAACATCCATCATGAAGAGAACAACTGTTGCTCGAGACTTATCGAGGTAGGTCTGGACGCTCAGTGATAGTCGTCCTCCGTGGGGGTTCTCCAAGGGTCCATTTGATGTAGGTCAGATTTATCGGATAGCGAGGGTAAATACAATTATAAACATAATTTGGTTTATAAGATGTTTATTACGGGTGTTGTAGCAATTGCATAATATTATACCAGTATAACAGAAAAGCTTAAAATAGTTTACTTTCTATAATAAATTCAAAATTTATTACGAGGTTTATTTTTTAAATTTATCATTGATAAGTTTAAAATGAAATCCTGTTGATAGAAGCCATTACTCAACTGAAAAATGACCTCTTTCAACAGGATTTCGGTATTGCAATGGAGCCTCCATATCTCCAATATTAAGTGATCTGTTTGTGGAAGATTTTGAAACGATGATATTTTTGCAATTTGGCCCCAAGGAATCGATTTATTAAACAGTTTTTAAAGAACCATCTATTAAATTCACATTAAAAATAAAAAATCGTCATGAATTTTATTGTAAAAATAATAATGCAAATTCACGTATTTTAATGTTGCAAATAATTAAGGAACAATAGTTATTTTTTTGAGATGCTGTGACTTTTCAGAATACCATAGAGAGAAATTTGAACTAACAATTTGTATAATATTTCTGTAACCGACAGAAACATTTAATTAGTTCTTCTCCCTCAACAAACTAATTATTGTGCTGCCCCAGATAACACTACGAAATAAATTATCCCTCTCACAAACGTAGAATAGATATCATATTCTCACACCAGAGTTATACAATGCGCTCATTCCAATGTTTTCATATGAAACATGATATTTTATTTAACGTGATTATTATCTGGTGAGGCAACAGGGAGATAATAGAAACATCATAACGTGATTACAGTATCTGACGTTGAAAACCACACCATTAATTTATCATACCTATTATGGAGGAATATTTATTCGCCTGAGAATATGTGATGTTTAGTTAGACAAGTCTGTAATAAAATATATAAATCACTTTGCACAGAGAGCAAAAGAAACTGTTTTTAGTTCTTTTTAAAATGTACTAAAGTTACATAATTATCTTAATTTCAAGTATTTTAAATTTTTTCGTCCAGTAACCACATTTTCTTGTCATTCTTGAGGTAGTGATAATTTATAAATTTGATTAACATCATTATTCTATAGATCTCGGAATATATTTGATAGATCTATATTGAAATCAAAATATACAGTCCTAAAGTCTAGAACGCCCCAAATTAATTTCTTTCTGCAAGAACTCTCAGACACGTCAATTTTTTATTCTATTTTTCTATGTTAAATTTTTTTTTTCTTAAATGGCAGTCACAATTTTTTATTCGAAATTCACAAAAAATACATTTTTTTACGTATTTTTGACCAAAAATTTTAGTTACACAATAAAATTTTCGTGGTAAATTCAACTTAATTTAAAAGACCTAAAAATATTTTCCAAATTAAACCGAGCAGGCTTTGAAATTTGAAATAAAACAATTAAAACACAACAATTATCATTAAATGTAAACACACAGACAGAAATAAAATAACAGGCGAAATGCAACCCATAGGCAACAGATTGATTTATTTTTACACATTCATCTGTTTGGAAGTATCGTGCAAAGAGCAGATCACTGAAACGATTTTTAAGTAACTCAATACCGATTACACTGTCACTGGCGTGAAATATGTGTCTGATTTAGCCTTGTTATTAAACTAAAATTACTCTAGCTCACGATCACCTCTTCATGCTGGGAGAGTTTGCTACAATAAATATCTGTAAATATCAAGGTAGAAGGCGACCGTGTGACCGGAGGAGTGCGACATTTGAAACTTTACCACTTTTAGATTTATACTCATGAGAATGGGAACACGTGACTAGGAAAGAGGGTTTTAACTATTTAATTTCGAGAAAGTCTTCAGATAATTTCTGACTTTCGTGTAAGAGATAAAGCTGATAAAGCTATTGTTTTTATATTACTTAGAATGAAGGCTTAGTTTAGAATATTCGTTTAATTTTTAATATCGTATTATTCGTTCATTGGTAAAAAGTTAGTTGATCCAGTAGGTACATAACGAACTTAGGAAGAAGGTGGTGGTGGAGGAATTGTGATTAGGCAAAATGTCAGAAAATTTATGTCACTTGATAAAGCAGTTATACGCATATTTTGAAGTATAAAGAGGTTTATCTAGTGTTATTATGTATTTGATATAGTGAACCAATATGAGCGATACCAGTTCAGTATAATTTTTCACAGATGAAATCAAAAATGATATAAAGATCAAAAATAATACTTGATCAGTTCAGTGGGGAATATTGTTATCTCAACAGTCTTTGATAAGATGTGACTTCCTTAAAGATGTACATCTTTAGTTTTGTCAAAGTTTACAATGTACCTATGTATATAGGTAAATAAGAATATAACATTATAAGTTGATTTGACACACTATAGGTACTTAAGTAATTATATTAAATATCTCCACGTAAAATTGTAGACGTGTTACTCCACTAATCGCACCGTCACTTTTAAAACTCAATAACAAGTACTTAGTTTTAATATATTCCTAACTGAAAACTTTATAGTGATATTAAAAGAAAATGTCTCCAAGTGTACCTTATAAGAGTTAATTTACAACTCAAAGTTTCAGAAAGCTGACCTCGTTTTCGAGGTACCTGTGTGTATTACGGTTTTTGTAGCTTTGCTGTAAATCTCTTTGTGGATTTTATCTTCTTTAAGCCCCTTTCACGATCTAGATATTCTTATTTCCGCTTTTAGAACTCTGAATTGCACCACTAACTTTTAATAATCCCACATTAAAATTATCTTGTTTCACCGCTTAGATTTTGTTTAGTTTAATTAAAAACGGTAATATTTAAAATTTGCTTAGCGCATTTCGGTAGCATTATTAACAATTCTTGTGCGATTTTGTTTAACTTTAGAACTGCAATATTTATTAAAAATCATGAGGTAGGTATACCTATAAGGTTTTAATTCGCTTATTTTGTATAAATACAAAGAAAAATCCTTCCATTCATTAAGAATGTACTTACGTAATTATCTCAAAGTTGGCAATTACATATAAAACGTTACCTCAAAATAAATATATTTCATTATAAAAAGGATGAAGGAAGACAATTATTGTTAGTTATTGGGCATCGTCGGTTTTTTTAAAGGATATTTTAAATTAATGAAAGTTGGCTTATTATAGGATTATTATTATTATTTAAACGTAACAAAAATTAAAATCAATATGACAATTTGTTCCGTTTTGTCATTTTCAACTCAATACTCGAGGCATAACCTCAATATTGGGGTTAAGAGTGCTCATCACTTCTTAGTTATCAACTAGGCGTGTGTAATTAGAGCGTTAATAAGCTCAATTGTTTTATGCAACTGGAGTAAAAATCCTACGTTGTCACTATAGTATAGAGAAAAATTCAATTTTAATTAATGACTTGGGCATAAATGTTAAAATACAATTGCGAAAATTTTAATAATGGGCGTTGAAAACAATTTGGATTTTAAAATGGGTTGAAGGAGTCATTAATTTCAAATTTCAGTTAGAACTTGCCCAATAGTGCTAATAGAACTCACCGTTGAACATACAATATAAATTGTCTAAACTGTCCTCGTAAAACTTCTTGTTTCGTCTTTATGACACTTATCTTTGCGGTTTCTTCTCAAAGACCCGTTTGTCCCCCCCGTTCTATCTTTAATGCCATCTTAAATCCGACATTTTTCATCAAATCATGCTTCATATTGGATATTATTGGCATAATTAATTAATCTTCTTATGAATACATACTACATAAACTAGTTATATATCTTGGTTTATTTAACCCTCCGTGATACAACAATAAAATTGGTAGAGCCAAATTGTCGGTTTTCCTTAGTACCATTTTAAAAAGAAGTTAGTGAGATCGAATAAAGGTTTTAATAGACACGAGTTGCTATTTTGGGTAAATATTTTAAATTATTTGTGGGCTAAACAGAGGTGATGAACAAGTGCTCCTTATAGATTAAGGGAAAACAAATGACAAAAGACAACCTAACAAGGAGAGTTCATCGGAGCTGTCTCCTCTAAACGACCTTCCAAGGAAATATCACCTGACAAGACAAATATTATTACAAGGCTCTGTGAAACTTCTAGCAAATTCTGTAAAATATCCTAAGTGACCTATGGAAAAAATAACGATACAGGACAGCAACAGAAAATCAATCATATTAACTAAAGGACGATGAAAAAGTTGATGGAAGATACTAGGTTACAGAGGCGTGGAAAAAACTTAAAAAAAAAATGTTTTCTTAACCGCCTCTCAATTTACCGAAGTAACCCCCGGAAAACCCTAGGATTTTGTGTTGGGTAAAGAGAGACGAGGCCCTACAGTTTATTGTGGAGTCCGAACCACATCTAGGGCTCCGATAATTCTCTATCCATCTAAAGTCCGAAGCAAATCAGAAATAAATTTTTAATTTGCCCCAGGATGGATTCGAACCATCGGTCTTTGCAACCGAGTAAGTACGCATTTACCCGCTTATTGCTGCCCCCCTTTGAGGAGGTCTAGCGGCTCAAGGAGGCCGTTTTCGACCTTACTGTATATAAAAGATATACTTATTTTTTGATGAGGAATCTACCCTTAAGGAGTTTTCACGTTATTTCGGGACACCCTGTATATTCATATTCAAGCAAGAGCTTAATAGGTAATTTTTATCATTAATTGACTGAATGTTAAATGTTTCAAATTTTCCAGCATCTTCTGAAATGTCTTCTACGAGTATATGTTTGTCCTCGAAAAAAATAATAGTCTTGTATTATCAGGCCCTCCATTCACTTTTCTGGATTTTTGATCGTCTCCTCATACATATCCCCTTCTACTCCTGCCTTATATTGCTTTGTTTCTGCTTTTGTTGTTTGCATGTTTTTTATTTCCTCAACAATAAAATTTCTGTTTGGGTGGTTAGTTTCTAGATATTCTTTTAGGTCCTCTGACGTAGTATCAGGTTCTGCAATCTGCATGGCCCACATAAAACCAGGCTTTTCTTTCTGCTGCCCGAAAATGTATTGCTTTCGTTTTGTCAGTTTTTGCCACTCCAACTATCGTTTTCTTTTTATTTCTTTGTACTAAGCGCCATTTATTATCATTTACGCTTTCACTTTGTTGCTTTTTCTCAGTTTCCTCTTCTCCATTCTTCTTCTTCTGGACTTCGTCTGCTTTTCCATACTTTTTTGAACGCATGTCAACTGGTTCAATTGTCCTGCTGCTACTTCCAGCCGTATTCGTGATATGTGATAATGATTCATTTGCTACACCCGCTACATTGCGACTAACTTCACTATTGTTTGTCCACTTGTTTTTTTCCACAATTTTCTTTTCCAAGCAAATTCTTGATCTTCTGTTCTTTTTTCCATTTGTTTAATGAGTTGCTGGTTGAGTTTTAATTGTGCACTGCAGTTATTATTTTCTGTCAACATTCTGATGCATTCATCATTTTGACAGCTTGTTGGAGCTCTCGAATTTTCTTGAAAACCCAATAATAAATGGTTTTGAGGAAGTTCAGACGACAAATTTTTCAATAGCTTTAATACAAAGATTCTAACAAATAATTACTCCGAAGAAACAGATCGCCTAAATCAAATTAGGTTTACAGTCAAAGGATCCATGAAATTAGAAGTTTTTAGTTTTCGGTTTTATTGATTTTCCTTTTATGGGTTTAAGGATTCCGAATTTATGTATCTTTGATTTTTGATTTTATTAATGATATTTTCTGTGTCTTCGTGTACGTTTTCAAGCACATTTTGTTCTTTGATTTTAATAAGCTTAAATCTGGTCAGTATAGGTATGATAAAATTAGGACATGTGAGGTTAGGTATTTAGGTATATGCATTAGGCATATGAGTCATGGCTAAGTAAGAAAGAAAAACACTGCATCATATGATGTTGATATTTTGACCTTAAAATCCTTCATGGACCGAAATAAAAAAAAACGTGTCTGATGTTTTTATGTTATGATTATGCTAATTGTTAATTTTAACTAATATTTTCTACTTTCTTCTTTATATTTTCTTACTTTGTTATGGTTTTTGTGAAAAAAAAAGCGTCTATTAGTATAACATCTTTAAGAAATAAAAGTAATTTTGAGACACAAATTTTGCTCACCTTTTTTTAAGTATTCGGTTATGCCGCATCCTCTCTCTATTTTTATTTTACAGATGTTTCAAATGTTTTGGATTATGTTTCATTTGATGCATCATAGGTTACTTTTGTGCAGAACATCAATCAGTAAATAATTATATTCAGTACCTATTTTATTTAAATCATTTTACGAAAATTTTATGACATAATATTGTGGTATAGTAGTGTTCACGTAATTTAAGATGAATGTAAATATTCACTTTAAACATCCTACTATTAAACGTTTGTGTTAAATTTACGAGTATCCGCTTTCATCGCGACCATCAAAAAGCCCAGAGATATTGCACCGCACAGACAAATCTTCCCACAAACTACACTTAAAGCTGAAACTTTACAGCAACACCGATTTATCAGTAATATTGTTTCAGTTCACATAGTTCTTACTCCTTTCTCTCTTAATCAAAGAAGGCGAAAATTGGTTCCAAGGCAGGACAAGAATTTTATATCGTATTTACGGGGAAAGTTTTTATGCAGCGCCCACTTAAATTTTCCCCAGGGTGAAGGATGAGACGGGAACTGAATTTGATTTTATGGAATGTCCGTGAATCAAACTGCATCATCTACGAATGCCAATAAATGTTTAAAATGATTGACAAATTTGTTAACTTATAAATTCACCATTTCGATATAATCTATTTGAAATGTAAATTATTTATATTTTATAACCTAACCTAACATTTGACTTTTGTTATTATTGAGAAGCAAAGTCAAATTTAATACAATTATATTATAATCATATTTGTGATAATATGTGGAAGTGAAAATTGAGTTTGAACCCGATTTATTATCAATTGTCAGGCTGCGAATAGAAGCTTTTTTATAAATACGCTATTTAACTATCACCAGCCAGGTACGAGCTTATTAAATATTTATACAAAATTTCCATCAGTAATTAGTCCTTTACACACGGTTTTTCTTTCCCTATTTAGGGAAATGGCTAATTAGAATATTCGACCAAACAAAATTTTAATTAATTACTTCTGGAAAGCAGAAAATAAATTCAACTGTTGTATTAAACTTTCCAGGCATTGTGGAGGTGAATAATTAATCACTGTATATTTATTTTATATTTAGTATAGACGAAAGCTAATTTAAATTAAATAGAAATTGCGATTAAGATTATTGGCTTATATTAGCTAATTAGTACGTTAATGGTTGACGATGCTTCTAACAAGAAAACAGTAAATATAAATGTTTAGTAACCAATTTCTTGAAAATTGAGTAATTTATTGAAAGAAATTCGTTCCTTATACGTTAAAATCGTTGAATGAGTTATCGAAGCAATATTTTCTTATTTTTACTTGAAGCTACTTTATCGTTTTTTTAAAAAATTTCATATAATATGTATTTATTTTTTTCTTTAGAGTGACTTAGCAAGTAAATTATACAAAGAACAACCTGCGAGTGTCATATTTATGTACAAATACTGTTATCAATTTATATAGTAAAATGTCTTGGTTAAAACCTAATTTTACTTAATATCAGGCAATACATTCCTTCGCCCGAGCTGTGCTGCATTACTTATACTAGTCGAAATTTAATTAGTAAAAACTCGACTTGAGAATTATCGACAAGAGTATTTGATTAAGAAATTCGGCCAAGCTATTTCAATAAACTGGCGAATCCTAGCCGGATTATAAAAACGTATCGATACGTCTCCAGAAAAAAACTATCCTAGATTTTCCAGCGTAAACCAAGAAGAGATAGGATACCAACTTAATTAAAAATGCTATCAACGAAGCTGGTCGTAGCTGGGTCTGCACTATGCAGGTTTAATCTCCCAAGCAGGTTTATGAAGAACGTTTTAAAAGTAATTTCATTGCAGCGGATGTTTTGTGTACTTTAAAGTTATTAAATAAAGGATTACCTAACTGTGAACGTATAACATAATTATAATGGTAAAAATCATAGATTAAGAAGGATTCTTGTGCCAAATCGCAATTCAAAAATTAATTATGGCGTACCTAATATTTAACACTGGGTAATCTTTTTAGTATCGTTTCATATTTTTACTAATAAAGACACTATTTTAATAACTTTAATATGAATTCTTGAATTGCCAAACACGTACTAATTTCAGCTAAGTCTACTTGTTTCTTAGATTGATCCTACCTCATCCTAATATATTAGTTATGTTCAAATTAGTCGAGTTCTTTTATCATCTATATAAAGTTCTAAGATCGGATCTAAGAATCAGCGCACTAATTATTAGTCTTTCAAAGGCTGAGTTTGGATGGAGTGCATGAACATCAGCAAAACTGTTCGTAAAAAGATTACACAAAGTCATTGATATAAAGAAAGAAAAGATTGAGCGATAAGACTGATCCTTGTAGAACATCAGAATTGATAGAAGGTTTCTCTGAGATTCACTGTCGATTAAAATGTGAAGTAAACAGTTAAAAAGAAAACTCGATGTATACAAATACAACTGACGTGACAAATCATAGGATTTATTTAAAACTGTTTGGAATTATTTGGGCATCTCGGCTTGCTCGTTCTATTTTTATATAACATGTGTAAGATGATTTTCAGTTCACTGTCTGATAGTATTGATGTTATTTGAGATAGTTTTATATAATGGTATGGGACAGTTGTCTTCAATTTGTGGGAGTTTAATACGAGCAATAATCCAGTAGAATGGAAAGATATCCTATTTGTAGAAAAAATTCTGAGGAGCAAAATAGTTAACTTTTAAGATATACATGTTTCAGGTATGCGGTGGCTCAATCTAGGTTTACAATGATATAACTTCTTTCTTCATAGTTCAAAAATAAATGCCTATACTCTCTAAGTTTGGTTCTTCTAACTTAACATGTCCTGATTTAAGTCGGTGTTTGTTTCACTTTTGCAACTTTGACGTAGGGAAGCATTTTTTATTAACAATATTTCTCGACACTCGTCATAATTTGGTCTCCAGTATTCACCCCTCATTTATTTGAAGCATTAAACAGACACCCCGTATACGACTAGTGGTCTTCATTTAAATGTTACACAACATATCTTAGGCACTCGAACAATATTCGAGGCGTGGGAGCTGTAGTTATTTCTGGTAAATGGAAGTACTAATTAACTAAAGAACACATCATCTTGATTTTTAGAGAGGAGCAATTATATTTATGATATTTTTAAACTCTTTACTGGCAGCTAGCTAGAACTGACAACATAATTTACACTATACTACCGTTGATTAAAATACCGACAATAATATATCGAATCAATTTAAAATTAAAATTCCGCTAGATGTAGATCAAAAGGCAATTTTGAGTATCTTCTTCCTCTGTTTAGTTTCAAAGTAAAAGTGGAAATTGGTTGAGATAAAAAGAATTGCAAAACATTTTCTTGTTCAAGCTTCAAAAGTTTTCCTTGAATTCGCTATATTGCCACAACCGATGAACCGATTTAACTCGTGATCTTAAAATGCAGAGCGAAGTTGATTATTTCGGAATATGCTAATGATTCTGCCGTTTTGACAACTTTTAATTTAAAAAAACGAGCACAAAAGAAGGCGTATTTTCAGTTGTGCTCGCCATCTTGAATTTTGACATTCTGGGAATGTATTCTATTACCTATATACTAACACCAAGTTCATTGAAATTGAGAAGTGGCTGGGGTCAAATATCAAAATTTGTTTTTTTTGTTCCAGATTTAAAAATGACAAATAGACCTTTTTTGAATTCACTATATCGTCACAACCGGTAAACCGATTTGACTCGTCGAGGTCGTAAAATGCAGTCGAAAGATCATTATTTCAGAACCTGTTAATAGTTTCGCAATTTGACCATTTTTAATTTAAAAAAATAGCCCAAAAGTAGGCCTATTTTCAATTGTGTCCGCCATCTTGAATTTTGAAATTTCGGCGTTATGGTCTTTATAGTCTATATTTAATCAACGTGAAATTTGTTAAATCGGCCAAATAATAAACATTTGACAAAGAAAATCAAAAGTACGTTTATTTCTGGCCCACCCGGCATGTTATTCATTAATATATCTATCTAATAAATAATAATGATTGTAATTAGTCAGTTATACCCGATATCTACAAATCGAATCAGGAAAACCACATAGAGATTTTTCTAACTCCTCACTGACAATCGCTTTCTGATAAGAGAAATCATTTTAAGGCAAATTTAATTACAAATTTATTACTGAAAGCCGCTTAGATCCGCATAATTTATATTCGTTAAAATTTGTCGTGGCAACATTTTACTTAAGGATTTGTATAGCTAAAAAGAAAGCATTCATATATTAATTCTTACAACTTTGATAATAAAATTAATCTTGTTCAGAAAATCTCTAATCGACTTGATAATTACAGTATATTTCTTTGCTCAGCAAATATTATGTTAAATAGTAATGATAAATATTCTGTAGTGATACATAATTAACTCAAACTTCAAGGTTGTTGTTTGTTTTAGCTTCATCTACTATTTTTTCATTTCCTTCTATCTCGGGTCATTTTATTCCAGTTTTTGACCATTTTATCCATATTCACCTTTATCTGATCCTCCAATCTAATTCTCGGTCTTCCTTTCTTTCTGTTTTCAAACGGTTTCTAATTCGTAATTCTCTTAATCATTGAGTGATTTTTCCTTCTATTAACATCTCCAAACCACCTGATTATTTTCGACTTTATTACTTACCCTAACTATGGTTTCTTCCTTTCCCTTGTGGTACATCCTTTATAGTCATCTTCTCCCATTTTTACTCCACCATATTCTCTGATTATTTTTTTTCCAAATTCTGCATAGATCTGCATAGATTGCCACAGATCTAGTTGCTGTTTTGCATATTTTCAATTTTATATTCTAGCTTCCTCCTGTTCTTCATTTATATTTTGTATTTATTATGTTCTGCATTCTCTCCTCTGTTTCTGTATGCTTTTGATTTTCTCTATTGATGTTGCATCCAAGATATTTAAATTTTGCACTGATTCAAACTTAAATTCGCCCAATATAATTTATCTGCTTCGGTTTTTGTTTCCCCTCTTCCAATTTTCATAGATTTTGTCTTTTCTATATTTATTTCTAGTCCTCTTTTCTTTGCTGCTGATAATATTTTCGTTAACTTTTCGATGAGTATTCTTTTGTTTTTCTCTATTAGTGCATAGGCTGTTAGTTGAACTGCTCCTTCTCTTAAACTTTTTCTATTGAACTTGCTTTGGCAACTATTTCCAATACACCGCTAAACAACACTGCAGACTACCCACCTCCTTGTCTCACACTTTTCTCTATGTTAATTTCTTTCTATATACCATCCTGTGCTTTAGAATCTGTCATCGATATTTTCATTAATTTTATCAATTTCCTCGGAATCCCTATGATTTGGACATCCTCCGACAGTGTGTTTCCTTTCTGAGAATCAAACGCCTGCTTATTGTCTATGAAGAGGAGATGTGTCTCATTATTGTTTTAAGTATGACGTTTTTCTACGATGTCTTTTACATAGTATATTGCATCTTTAGTGGATCTTCCTGGTCTAAATCTGTGTAAGTTTTTATTCTTTCCAGAATTATACATGTTGTGTAGCTTACGATAAATAAAGTGACCCCTCTATAATTCTCAGTCTCTAGGGTTTTCCTTCTTCAGAACAGCTCAGACTTCCATTAGCTAGAGATTTGGAAATAATAGACATACTAATTATACGATATTGTAAACAGAGAAAATTATTATCTCGCAGTAGTAGTTTATGCTAAGCTCTAACCGACTTTCGTAAATTATTATACGTCAAGTTACACAAACAGAAGTTACCTTTAGCCAATAACAAATTAAACCATCGTTCTCATATTAGAAATACAGTGATTCAATTAGTATGAGATCCAGCGTCATATTAATTAAATATCTACTTCGTTCAGCGATTCGATTACATTAAAGTGAAGTTGTATTACGTATATTTTAATTGTTTTAAATTGAAATTATTTCACGGATGTTTTGTTTTAATAATTAACCGTCAGTAACAGTAATTATAAAAATAGCTCTTGCGAACTGAAACGTTCCAGTTAATACAGTGCAGTAATTAATTCAATACGGATTCGTATTTTATAATGGCAAATAAAAATAATTATTTGTATAAGTAATCATTGTTAAGTTTTGATTGGAAATAAACACCAGTTGATGCAAATATATTTCTGTAACAATTTTTTGTGCATATACTAGATCTCTATATTGAGAGATATCAAAGCGTGAGATAATACCAAAAGGACCAAAGGAGTTGGTAGCATCAGCTGAGGTTTTAGAGAACGCTTATCTGAAGTGCTTACCGTTTTAACAGTGATAAGCGACGAAGAAGCATTACAGTTTAATATTTGTTTGCAAAAGACGAGGTCAGCTGCCGTTTAGGAAATACTCTGGAAGCCTTATGTATCAGGGCAAATCCGGGATCAATTGGTTGGGCTTGGGAGTACTGGAACCCTTCCTTGAATAGGAGTATATGCTGGGATCAAAAGAGCTTCCACAAATGAACAGATTAATATTTTGTTTGTTGGAAGCGATTTGGTAGTAGGTGAAGAGATGTATACTGGATTAATACAATAATAATTACAATTCACTCCTCCTACAACGAGCCCATTTTTTCAGAGTTGCTTTTATATGTAGGTCTTTTCCAGGTTATAAAATCCAAGTTTTTTCATTTCTATTAATATATTTGGACCAAGTATGAAATTTTTAAGTCATTTAAAAAATACTTTTTTGTTTTTCTTTTTAAAATAGCAACTGTTTTTTCTCTTTAATATTTGCTAAAACCTTAATCTCATCTGCACAAAAATATGCTGATTTGTTTGCAGATGAAAAAGGTTATGATATTCTCGTCTCACGATATCTGAATTTAAAAGTATTTGATCATATATTTTATTTATTGCTTATAATCCAGATTTGGGAATATGTAAACACGTTAATCGATTTTATGCAATGTCCTTAATTATGGTTTGAATTATTACACATTTTAAATTTTTACCGAAACATAAAGCTCCCTCCAATTAATAATTATTTTATTAAAACATATAACATCAAAACCGCCTCTGCATGCCGCTATATTATCACCGTTCCCTTGCATGTTTCAAACTAATACATGAATTCACTTTACAGATGTCATTTTTTCTGTACTGATTTTAATCGCCACTGCTTGTATACTATCACGATATGTGACTGCATATTTTGCTAGCTCAGAAAGTTTCAGATTAATATGCCATTGTGGTATATTGTATCACGGAATAAAATGTCGCAATAAGCTGGAAAATTACTAATGTAATAATAATTTTCATTACGGGCGACATGCAACAGTTACTGTTTTATTAGTTAATGCATTAACTGACGTAAATGATGGCCGCTATGGGCTTATCGAAGTTATAAAATAAATACAAGTGAATAATAATGTGGAATTATGTTTCAGAAAACAAATATCTAATGAGCTAATGTAACTTTACTATACCAAACTAAAACATGCTCATATAGAATCCAGTTTAGTTGCCCTTTCAACGTCATACGTCATTTGGTAGGCCCTGGTAGTGGAAATAGGCCAACGTAAAATAAGTGTATATAAAAAAGAAGTAGAACAATGTCATTTATTAGAAATTTATTAAAAAAAAAAATTCCAGAAAAAGAAATTTGGAGGAATCAGATTGGGTAACTAAAGAGTCCAAACAACTCAAGAAGCTTAAACTAACAAAGAGTGTTTAATCCCATAAGCAAATTGATTTTATCAACGACGACGGTTTGATTTTTTACTTAAAAACTAGCATATGTATATTTTGTTAGAAAAATTAATCTACAATAAAAATAAAAGAATAAGTAGATATTGTAGTGATATAAAATCACATATAATAAAAAAGAATGAATTTTAATCAAGTAAAAGAATAAAATATAAAAGTTTTCCTAATTTAAATGCCATTGCAGGGTTTATATTATAATGTTTCACTAACGTAACATACAAAGTTAAAGTCATTTCGTAGTTGAATTTTTCTTATCGTTCACTGTAGTAATCAATGTTGCATAGATGGGCAGTATATCAAATCAAATCCATATGTAGAATATTAAAAACCAAAATCCAAAATGAAACGTTCCAGGGTAAAACCTAAATCAGAATAGAAATTGTTAGAAATTATGAAATATGTTACATAGAATTAGGAAATAAATTTAAGTAAAGGTGTTAAGTGAAAAGAATAGAACTGAAGGTTCTAAAAGTGAATTAAAAAAAGTGTCGTGCAACCAAAATGAGCAGAAGTGAAGCAAAAGGGACACAAGTCCATAATTAAATACATAGGTCAACGCGAGGGTCAACGATAATGACAGAAAAATAAAAATAATGACAGATTTTACATGAAACGTTAAAAAAAAAAGAATTCAAAGCAACAAAATAATGACAATTATTAAAAATTAATAAAAAAAAAAGTAGTAAAAAAATAAGATAACATTTACTTACCAGTCATAGAAAGTTAACAGTAATGGGGAAGTCAGCCATGAGATTAAAAAAACTTGGTATCCAAGGAAAAGAAAAGAAGGTTGTTGTTGAAACCCTCTCTGCAGAAAAAGCATCGTGCTTGGAGAAGAAAAATAGAGGAAAACCAAAAATTGAAGTAATTATTGTAAAAAGCAGTGTTTATTGAAAATCCATCCTGGATCGGGAAGAATTTGAATGTCAAGATATGAAAAGTCAAAAAGAAGGTGTATGCAGCCAGGTGTACCTGAAACAGATAAGAAAATTAACATAACCAGTTTGAAAAACAGAAAGAAAATACAGGAAAAGTAAGAAATTAATGTTGCATATAAATTGAACATGATAAGAATCATTTTATTAATATAATCAAAGTCATTTACTTACCGAGACATATAAGAAGTTTCTGTTGAAAAAGGAAACAGTTTCAATTGCTAATTGAAAACCATAAACATTCCTAATTAATCGAAAAATATTCAAAAAGAACATTACAAGGAAGCACTATTAAGTGTGTTGTATTGTAGTTAATAAGTATAGACATAACCTTAAATATTAAGCAGCAGGCAATTTAAAAATTCAAAGCCAGAGTCTTGAACTGTTTATGAGCACTTAATCAATTATTATGCCAGAATTCTTAAATAGCCACTCGTATTCTTCATTTTAAGTTAGCAGGGATAGTATTAGTTGTACACAAAACTCAACGATAACTAACGTTTCGATTTGTGAATGTTAAAAAACTGCAATTTATTTCAAGGATAAATTAAAAGCATAGTTAAAAAGATAAGGCAGGGATCTTTTATTTATTTGTCCATACTAAAGTATATGCAACATGGTATACAGTTAACAGTTAATAAAATTTATGCAGTAAGTTAGACAACACAAGATACAAATTAAATAAAATCCATTTAGACAAATATCAAGTAAATAAATAAAATTTTAATACATTCAAGGAACCCAGATGAGCCTGAGAAAAAAGTAAAGTAAGTGAAATATATATTATTTGCTATACATGGAAAAATAGTAGGTACATGGAAAAATTAAAATAAAAGTAAATTCCGAAAACAAAGAATAAAATTTTAACATTAAAAGATAACGTAGCAATATATTCAAATATTGAAAACACTAATATGTTAAGGCTAATGCTTCTTGATACCTATATTGTCCTATATCCTATTTATAGTACAAACATTGCACGCTGATATAAATCCTACATCACAACATACAAAAATCAAACGTATATTTTATGTTCAAATAAATCCCTGCAGCGCTATAAAACAAAATTGTTATAAGTGGTTTCCAACTAATAATTTAAAAAGAACGTAAATTACGATTTTTTTTAGATACCGTCAAAAGGTATTTGTTTTATGATGGTAAAATATTTTTAGCTACAAGTAGTTTGCCATCTGCATTTAAGCATCCATCCACTCGTAAATTCTTACTCAACAATTTAATAAAAACAAGTGGAGTCAAAAACATCGCATAGGAATTTATTTGTTTTGAGGATATGCATAATAATATCATAAATTTTACTATAAAATGTATTCCTCGATATTCCTCTGGCTTCCCTTTCACTCATAAATTCGTAACACGGACTTCAGTTTGCATACAAATGATTTATGTTATAATTTAATAATTTTTTAATCGGTAAGCAACACTTACCTATATTACTTTAGCCTACCTTTACAATAAATTATGCTAAAAGTGTTTTCTCCTCTGGTCACTTGACAATCAGTTTCTTTCATAAATAGTAATATTATCTGATCTTCGATAATAAATTTTAAATACTGACTCAGTAACGCTATTAATGGATTGGGTTCGACCATTTCATTTCAAGTCAACCTGGATCGCTTTCTGGGTTATTTTATTACTTGTGGTACACGCTTCTGATTAGGAGAAGATAAGGAGGACATATATCTCACTTATTGACTTATTATGGAATTTGGTTAGGCATAGAGAAGGGGTCCACTATGTCAAGGAAAACGTCTTCAGTATCTATTTAGGGCTGTGAAATCGGAAAAGCATAAGATGATGCAAACGTCAAGCCTTCCACGGTTTTGTTTCATTTCTGTATAATTGTTTCTAAGATATCTCCATAGAAATAAATTGTAAGGCGGAGATCTATAAACTTAGATCTATTCTCTAATGTAAACCCTAAGAGGTAGTTAATAAAAAAATTTGCATCTATAAAATGTTCTCCATTCAACGTTACCTAATTATTTCCTGAAAAATTTCAATAATCGGTCTACTTATTTTCAGGAAATCTCTAAACAACCTCACGTTAAGCTGAGGCATTTTTCTCAACGTTAAAAAATTTAGAACTTCTTCTTCACTATTGTTTCTAGTTTTTCAGTTTCTGGAGCATTATTATTTCTTTAATTTTTCTCATTATTTCGGGCATTATATTACGGAGTTTCAATCCATTTATTTATCATATTTGTATTATGTCACTGCAAATTTTGATCCCCACAAGAAATTTACCATTAGTAATAGATTCTGTTTTAATCAGTTTTCATTCTAAAACACAATAGACTTAATTTAGGGAAATATATACTTGGACCGCATCAGTCGACTGCTTTTTGCACTAACACGTCCTTAAAGGCCACAAAACAACGTAATAAATTTTTTTGCCGAAATATTCCATTTGCAAAGGTTTTAATAATACCCAAGTACAACGACGACCAGAGGACAGCTAGAGAAATAGTAAACCCTAATTCAACATGTTAATACAATGGTCCTTCTAGGTCGTTATGTTTTTGCTCGCCACCATGTAATAAATGAGATTACAGGAACAATAGCTATAATATTACTTTAAATTCCAACTACACACAAAGAATTAACACCACAAAGGGCTCATTTAAAATACGTCGTGTATACACGTATCTACCATATATTATATTATGCAAGGTTGTATTCAAGTCTAGAAACGGGATGTTTTTGAAATAGTCGAAATACTAAAATTCTCTGACGATGCTACAATGAGACATTTCATACGCCACGCCGGCTGTTGAAATATTTATTGCAGCGATAACTGTGTCCTATGAGGCTCTGAAGGAGAGCTGATGATTTGTAAAAGAGTTCCCGCGCTCTTCAGCGTGGATTATTTTGAGTGATTAACGTTACGGTGGTCTTGCTCTGAAGCGGAGAGGAAAACCTGAAAAGGTTTTTTAAAACGACAAGCATTCAAAATAATCAACCCTGGGAACTTCCTTGCAACAAATATTTTTCTGAATATTTTAAGACGATCTTTTTAGAGAAAATATTTTGATCTTTCTGCCACTTCTGGTTATACTGAAAATCTACATCAATTTTCTTATTTTAAATGAAACAATATTTTGTTTGGGTCAAGCTATTTTAATGCTTCCAAACACTCATTACTGGTAATAACAGCAGTAGACATATCAGAACGGATAAGGTTGGGAGATATTGGAGGTCACTTCATTGGATCCATGCGTTAAATCCATCCGTCCTTAAAGAGTTGAGAGTAAACCTCAAGGGTACAATTATCAGTAAATATTTACTACCAAGAAAAAATACAGACATACAATTTATCAAATTACTTGCCTTTGTCAATTAAATATTTTTTTGTAATTTGACAGTATAAATGTATTATTAAAAAGATATTGCTTTGAAAATATCTTTATGAATATTTAATTCACCAATGACTGAATTGTCAAGGGAAAAGCTTGGAAGTTGCCTATCTTTTATTTTTATTGAAAGTTGGGTCGTCAGCCTCCTGTCATATCTCCTACAAAATCGTTCACACACGCAAAGATTACACATCCTGAAAAAACACTCCTTTGACAAAACATCTCATATGAATAATTAGTAAGCAGGCTCGTTTTGTTCCAGGATAAGGAAGATGCAAGCCCCCGTTCCTGATGCACAAGCCCAACCGTCCCCCAGCACTTCCAGAACACACTAGACGGAACGGAGCCGAAGAGGTACGAAGAGGAGGCAACAATGTGCCTCTAAAAAGCTTTGAGTGTTTTCAGAAACAGTCGCGATCGCAGTGCAGTGCGTGATAGTGCGATGTGCGTGCCATGAGGACGCTTGCGACACGATAATAACGACGTCGACGTCGGTAGGCATGGACACTATCGGTCCATCTACGGGCGCCGTAGCGGCGTCTACCTTAATCCTGTTGATCCTGGCTGGAGGACCTCTTTCAGCCGCTTTGGAATTAGGTAAATTAATGTTTCGTTAATTTATTCTACTTAGGAGGGAATTTCACGCGACGTTTAACATAATATAAATGGCTAGAAAAATTTTGGCTACATAAACTGATTAGGGATTTCTGAACGAAATATTCTTTTACACAGAAAATATATTCACATATCAATTTAAAATTGAGTGCATATAAGAATCTTAACGATACTTATTACTATTTAACCACAATATCTAAAAATGTTTATTATAAGCAAAATACCTGTTCTGTAAAATTGTTAGTGTTGATAGGAAGATAACTAACTGAAAATTGGTACAGGAAAAAACCCTGCAGGCCTGCAATTAAATTTTATGTTATCCACAATGCTTCTGAAATAATTATCAACATTAATATTATCGAAAAATTAGACATGTAGAATTTCGTAAAATATGAATAATATAGTAAAAAAACAACTTAGTAGTAACAAGAAAATGTAATGCAATTTTGTTAGTAACGAACCTTAAAATTTAATAAAGTTTAATTTGAAAATAAAATACCTTAAATTTGCAATTTATTAAAAACCTCAAGCAAGTTTTATTTTGAGTAATAATTTTTAAGAACAATAACAAAATGGATTATTGTAAGTAATTTAAAAATAAATAAATTCATACCTCTTAAATTCTTCAAATATTAGAGGTATGAATTATTCAGTAAAATTCAAGATTAGTCAAAATTTTTTTATTAAAAAATATTTATCTTAAGAATTTATATTTATCAGATATCAGTGTTGCAAAAAAAACTCAAACATGCAGAACTGATCCAAGACATTACAAACTTACGAAGTTTTAGATCTAGTCTTTGGTAAATTTGTCGCAATATGAAAAAATTAATTAAATTCGGAGGGTTTGATTTAAGGGTGGTGCAATTATTTACCATCCGTTGAGCTTTCTCTTAAGAATCTATCTATCTATCAGATGCAAGTCTCGATTCTACCACACCCCGCACAGGCCAGTTTGACACCGAAACTACCGCGACTGCAGGTTGCAGCAGGTGTATGTGTTTTTGCAAATTCATGCGAGATGGCAGCACTTTTAGGACATAGACATGCATCATCAAGAGATACTTGTAAAAACATATTTCAAGAATATAAAATATTAACACTTCCGTCACGTTCCATTTTTGAATTGTGTTTATATGTTTTTAAAAATTAAAATAAATTTGATTGTAATAAAGACCTACACGGTGTAAATACCAGGCAAGAATATAATTTTTATATACCTTTTAATAAATTGAATATATCTGCAAAATCACTTGGTTCTCTAGGGCCTAGAGTTTTCAATAGGCTACCTGAAGAAATAAAACATTTTAGCAAACTGTCGCTATTTAGACAGCATCTCAAATTATTTTTAATTTATCACACTTTTTATAAACTCGAAGAATATTTTTAATATGTAAAGGATTTTACCGGGATTTTGTATACATATACAATATGTATATTTTTTGTTGTATTGTTTATATGTATTTTACATGTAAGTGTGACTATTTCTTACAATATTTACTGTATTGTCTTTAATGGAAAAATAAAGTTTATTATTATTATGTTTATTACTTTTTGTTTTTTAAATAAATTAATTTACAGCTCATACCAGGAGTTGGGGAAAATTAATTTAAAAGTTAGAAGCAATGAATTATGTCGGATTGTTAGTAAATTTGACCAGAAAAAATATAAAATGAATGAAAAAAAATTTTTTTTCGAATAAAAAAATAACATTCCTACATTTTATAAGTACATATAAACATATATAAGATTAATCTCATAAAAATTGCGCACGATTTAAGTGCATATTATTATATAAGACTCTTAATAGAAATAATAGTTTCGTTTACTATTTATTTATTTATTTATTTTGCGATTTCAATTAAAACTAACCCTCACTCTTGAATTAATATACCGGGTGTCACAGAAAGTAACCATCCCACATTTTTTTACAGTTTCTTGTCTTAAATCAAATTTTAGAATTTAAAGCTATTATTTGGTCAACCAAGGTCAAAGAAATTACTTCCAAATTACAAGAAGTGGCTCTATTATAATAGCTCACGTTCCTATCAAACTGTAATTACTTTTTCGAACAGCTTTTTTCCTGTTTAAAATTGAATCATATGACCTTGAAAATTGCACTTATTTGTTGTTTCTATTAAGTTTGTCCACGAACAAATTTTAAAACAATCACAGTTGGCTCTGCATTTCATCAAAGTTGCGTTTATCAGTACCTTATTTAATTCTAAATTGTACTTTATTCAAGAATTTGCTCTGTAAATAGTTATTTATGTCTTTTTAAGACATTAAAGGAAAAGGGCTCGCATTTTTGACATAAATAATAAAATTAATTTTACCCAGATAATTTTTAATTTAGCAGCAAAAGTTTTTAATTTGTTGTTCATTCGATATACCAATGACAAATATTTTCTAAATTGAAGTATTCTGATACGGTTTATGGTCCTACAATATTAGATGTCTTGATTGCAAACGAGTTTAATTTTAATTGGAACGTTTGTCTGTGAATTCCATTTAATTGTGTTTTGACAGTGCCATTCCAAAAATTTCCAAATTAGTTAGCTAAAACAAAAATAAGAATCAATCACTTCATTTCTTTTGTCTAACACACAAATTACTAATATGGAAAATTTCAGTTGATTGGTAATGAAAGTGTGCCTCTCTATCGGACAGCTTAGACTTTACATTTAAGGATTATGATTAATTAAGCTAAACAATCTTTGTTCTGACAATTTTGCATATGTGCAGGGTGTCATATCTAATTCCCCCCCCCCTCCTCTATTTCCTTATTTGTGAAGATATTTTAAAATTTTAAAATGTATCTCTAGTAGAAATTTTCCGATTTTTCCCATATTATATTCAATATTAGCTAATGCCAATATATACAGGGTAGTGGAAAAAGTTGGTATTTTAATGCAACATCCCGTATATTAAAATTTATTGACAGGTTTGTAGTATTCTTTAAGCTGATTTCAAAAATGTATAATTATCTTGAAAGTAGATCAACATAGGACGAGATATTCAAGGATAAACATAAAAAATGCTTGTTTTCACTCTTTTGAGGTGGCTTTGCAATCTGTCTTAATTGTTGATTTTTGGCTGTCAAAATAATTGACTGTGAATGTTATTGTGAAGGTAATTTTTAAACTGTTCATATTGCTTATTTTGTTTATATCGTTGTGTTGTATACAGGGTGTCTCATAAGTAATGGTACACAGAGCAATGGCAGATTCCTTACGTAAATATATTATGATTTAACCAAACTTACCTTGGTCCAAAAGTTGATATTAACAGAGGGTATCAAAGTAAAATTTTCGTTTTGTTTTTTTTTTAATAATTTCAGATTTTTTAAATTTATTACATTCCAACACTAAAAAACAGAGTAGGTACGAGGAACAATGACTTTTAAATAAATGAATCTAAAATTTGAGAAACAGTTTATATTTAAATACAAATTTCATTTAAAAAATTTATAAATAACAATAATTAATAGAAAAAAAAATTGTCTTTGGTGACAAATATTCGGGGTGACTTCCGCTTACTTCATTACATTTGGCAATGCGCTTATTAAATGATCGCCTTATTTTAAATAATAAGTGTTCGTTTTGAAATAATTCTCTAATTCTCTGCAATAATTCTTCTCGAGTATTTGTTGTATACACAAAAGAATCAAATATCTCGAAAACAGTTACTCGTAGCGAAAAAGACAGGGAAAAGGGAATTTTTATTTTAAAAAATCCCTAAGAACATTATGACGTATAAACGACACGCAAACTACCGTAGGTGGCGCCCTCTACAAATAACAGCAAAACTATGAATAGATTTGAATCCCTCGCCTCAAAAATATCCAATCATCCAATTTTTTTATATTTCAATTTTTAAAGAAATTATTTAAAAAAACCAAAACAAAAATTTTACTTTGACACCCCGTATCTCTAGTTAATATCAACTTTTGCACTAAGGTAAGTGTAAGGAAGCAGAGGGGGGGGGGGGCAAATTTAGAGTTGACACCCTATACTTATATAGGAAACATTGGCAGTTTGAATATTATTAGCAACGAATAAAGATGATTTATTATTATTATTATTATTGTTATTATTAACACATATTCGTATCGGTTCTTTTTTATAAGAAAATTTTAGTAAATTGTATCCTCGATTTTATCCATAATAACTAATTACCTGAAATACAATAAACATATCATCATCACGTGATTCATTAAGTTCATGCAGCCGGAAACCGGAAAGAGTATATTTTTATACGTGCTTCTGATATTCTAAGCGATCGTTAGGAGATGATTGCATGCTTTGTTTAAAGAAACTAAAACAGACCAGTATTATTGAATTCTAATTTAGTACGCTTAGGTATGTGGCTTTGGCTGTGATGACTTTTAATATGTGTAATAGATTTTTATTACATGTGGTCTGAAGACTTAATTGAAATTAAGTTTATACTACTATAATAACTTATAATAGAAATTTCTGTTAAAAATATATTATAAATTAAATGTTAAATATATCCCTTCTGAGTATTGTTACAAACTAGGTTACAAAGTAATAAAATATTTCACAGAATATAACACAATTTTACCACTCAAGTCTATAGGTATCGTACTTTATATTAATTTAAATATGTGTGGAACTGATGGCTGCCAGAAACGATTTTACGCCGCAAGACATTTCCGGTTTGGAAGAATCAATCCAATATCGATTCATACGCACATAATATTTAGAACTACGCTACTTAAACGTATCTGATGCATCAAATGTTTGTATACAAAATAACGATAAGGATAAGGAATTGATAAAAACATTTTTCAGTTTAAACACTTCTTGAAATGGATAATATTAAAAAATGCTTTTCTCGACAGTGAAACTAGTGTCATAATTTCAGAAAAGGCTAAGCTAAAAATTAAAGTTGATATTAGTACATTCACACTGTTGTTGGAGGTTGTGAAGTGTTTACTTCGTGCTGATGAAAGTCAATAATCAGAAACCGCTTCATGTATGGTAATTTTGCATTGCTTGAAATGAGTGTTTTTCTAAACTTAAAAATGTTTCTTAAGGAGCTTTTTTTTGGGTATATCATTTGTGCTACTAGTTCATAATCATATGTGGCTGCTTTTGACAACAGCAAAGGCTGAGAACAGTCTTTTGGTATTTTATTTCATAATAATTTTGTCACACAAAATTGGATGTGTACTATCCAGCAAAATATTTAAGAAAAAATGGTATTACACCTCATGAAATGTGACAGTAAAACTTTTATATTCGCAAGTTTATAACTTACAATCCTCGCATAGATAGGTTTTAAAATTGTTCGTTGTGTTCTATAAATCTTAAAATATTTCATTTACTTTTTCTCGTACCTATATCTTGAAATAATATCAAACACTATTAATTAAATATCCTGACAAATTATTTTATTTCTAGCCATACAATCATAAAATCAAAAGTAGAAAGTAAATTAGGTCACGTTAAAATTTATAAATAAAAGTTATCTGCCAACAACTTTTCATGTACCTACTTACAAAGTTTTATCATGCCTTACATTGTTGAAAATTCTAACTGGTACTGAATAAATTGTTTTTACTAGATACTTCTTACGTACTGAATTAGCTAGATTACTGTTGTGTTTATGCTTTATAACTCCCCTTGCCATAAAACCTGTAGCCCTCAACTGGCACACGCGAATGCAGTTGTTACATGATTTAGACTCATGGTATAGTAACTATAAAATGAGAGCTACTTAATTATGAAGGCTAATAATAGTTTTTTACTGGAGCTTATGCAAATTTCCAGTGCAATAAGTGATTTAGTATGTAACATGCACATGTGGAAACAATAATTTTTCGAACGATAAAATAATTGAATTTTGAAAAAGGTGCGGTCAAAATAATGTAATATTTCGATTTTCTATATTCCAGCTTGTATAAAAGTTTACAAGGACAATGATTTATTGATTACTATATAATTAATTTGAAATAAATGAATCATAATTTTGCTTGTACAGGGTGTAAACGCAAATTTTGCCCCCCTTCTATTTCCTTATTTGTGAATATATTTTAAAATTTCAAAATGTACCCTAATCAGACATTTTCCGAATTTTTCAAATATAATATTCAAAATTACCGAGCGCCGATACATACAGGGTGGTGAAAAAAAGTTGTTTTTTTAATGAAGAAATTATTTGTTTTCACACTTTCGAGGTGGCTTGGCATTCTGACTTAATTGTTGATTTTTAGCTATCAAAATAATTGACTGTGAATAATATTGTGAATGTAATTTTTACATTGTTCATATTGTATATACAATGTTTTGTTGTAATAATAATAATAATAAAATTTATCTTTTGTGTAATGAAAATCAAGCTGCATCATGTAGGGAATTTGTTAGAAGACTCCCCAGACTTCGGGTCTCTGCAAAACACACTTTCAAATTGTGTATAATAAATTTCGAGCAAATCATGGTGGTTTTTGTTTTGTATTTTGTTAAATTATGTGAAGTTTATTTTTCTGTTACCTAATTGTTATTTTTATATTTTCTTAAAAATCTTTTCTGTGTTAATAAAATTTTATCTTAGAGAGATACTTAAGTATTTGATATTTATTGCTAAATTATTGACACCCTGTACATTCCCATACTATCAATTTTATTTGATTATATTTTCGTTGCCAATTCGAAGTTTTTTCTTTTTGGTCACTTACATTTCTATCATATTTTCACGGCTTATAATTTTAAAAAATACCTGAGATGTTCTATCTGGATTTCAGGTTTGTGACGACTTTTTATAGTTGAATGTTTAGGTAATAGACGTCATTAACTTATTTATTGGACATGTTGTTTTGGTATATTATTTCATTGATAAAAATTGTCTTCACTTATTACAAAATAGGTTGCCGGAATAGGTCGTTGATTTTTATAGACAATTTAAAAGGGTTTTGATATGTACTTTATACAAGATGAAGCTCATTATGTAAAAAATCATTCCATTTCACGAATATTGTTCTAACAAGGGAATTTGTAGAGAAATGACGCTCCTGCAAATCTCTTTTATAAGAAACTTACTTTAATAAGAAACTTATGAATGAAAAATAAAGTTTACACTCCTTCTCTGAATATCTAGAAAGAACTTTGGATTAAAATTATAAATAAGTCAGATATGATTAGAAATAATGAGACATTTTATGGAATATATTTTAATTTTCTATCAATAAAAAATTCAAAATGGCACATTTTTATATTTTTTTAAATGACTATTAAAGATTAGTAAAAACATGAATGTAAATTAAAAGTATCCTTCCGGTTTATGTGGAAACAATGGTCTCTTTTTTTAAACAAAATCATAAATTTGTAAATATAATAGTCGCACAAATTTCCTACATATAAATACACTTCTCCAAGAAATTAACGCACCACCATAAAATAACCAATAGTTTGAAGTTAATTTTTGTCTAGACCTCTTGTCCGAGTTTGATGATTTTTCTTTTGTATGATAGGCTCTTTATTCAAAAATTGAATGTGATTCTATTTTTTCCGACAATTTTTTTTTTATTGATTACAGGGTGTCACAATTGAGACAATTGTTTCTCTGGTACTAATAAAGATAGAAAAGTGAATAAAAAAAGAGAATGTTAAGAAAAGATAAGTCTAGAGTACGATATGAATTCTAAGTTGCTGGTGTAACTGTTGAACTTCACAGGGCGTTACAAATTTCATGGAAAAAACACGTCTCAATTGTGACACCCTGTAATCAATAAAAAAAAAAATTGTCGGAAAAAATAGAATCACATTCAATTTTTGAATGAAGAGCCTATCATACAAAAGAAAAATCTTCGAAATCGGACGGACAAGAGGTTTAGACAAAAATTAACTTCAAACTTTTGGTTATTTTATGATGGTGCGTTAATTTCTTGGAGAAGTGTAGGTATAATGAAAAATTTTTCATTCTCTTAGATTTTCCCAACCAACATTTATTGTCAAGATTACGTTAATTAAATGAAATTTATATGCATATTCTTGCTAACATTTATTATAAAGAAATTTCTGACGTTATTTTCGATTTTAAATGATAATCACGAGAAAAAAATGTGTTTTGTGTATCATTTTCGTAAATTTTCATTTTAATTTTTGGACCCTATAAAGGGTTATATGATAAGGGCAGTCTAAATATTAATAAAACAATCTTAGCAAATATCCGCGTTAGTTGAACTTGCTTCTGTAGGCCTCAAGCAATAATATAAAAAAAAAATTGGATGGACTTAAAACGGCCTCAAATGTTGGTATGGCCGGGCTAAAAGTGCATGCTTATGACAATGAAAAGAGTAAAAATATGCTTAGTCCAAGTTTTCGGCTTGAAAATTAGAGGTACTTATAGGTGATTAAATTTTATCACAAAATGTTTTCAAATTATGGCGAAGTCGCCGGTCACGTTAAATTATTGTTTTCAGCATTATTACTATAACATATAATATTAATCATTGATAACACCATTACCACTACACATTTACAGTAATTTAATACTACATTTATTTAATCGTCTCGGGAAAGAATGGAGCGGCTTGGATGAATGATGATAGGATTACCCCTCAACCAAGAAACACAAAACTATTCCCTGAGATATGCAGAAAGATATGCAGTGGTCAGTCGCAATTATCTCAATTGTGTTCATTTTGCTACCATTGTTAAATGTTTTTCCTACTCTATTGCGTATATCCTAGCATGGACAACCTTGTTTTCTATATATATTTTTTTTAATATCTCATGGCGACAATTTTTTTTTCCACAGTGACTATCTGCTTTATATGAACTGTTTATCAATTGTAGTGGTAATTCAAATGTCATAACGCAAAAGTGTCGAGTCATGTTGACCTAAGACAAAAATTTCACGATGCAAAAGGCTGAAATTTATACCTAATATGGAATAGCCTAAACCAGGAAACCAATCGAATCACTTTACCGATTATTAATAATATCTTGAATTAGTATCTAGTTATAACTACTTTTGTACGATACTGAAGTTCTTAATAAAAATATTAATAAAACAAAATTTTTCAATAAAGATAATAACAAACCGTTTGGCAATTTTAAACTACAGAAAAATTTTCTCGTGTATTATATTTAAAAATTTCTATTTGTAGTCTAGGTACTACTTTTCGTAATATAATATATTCTGCTGTTACGCAAGACATCAGACTATTTAATTACACTAACAGGCGAAAAGCAATATCCATTATGTATTACAATAATAAAATCTGTAAATGTATGTAATTATAATTACGAACTAATGAAACAACTCTAATAACACTGAGTATCCCCGGTTGATTTATGAAGTTGTGTCACCGTCCCAGAAACAATAAAACTTTTATGTCCCCAGCTCTCCCTGTGAGCCTAAAATAAAAATTGTTTATATTCTGTATGATACGAGAAATATTAGGTAACTCCAGACCTGCGTGCATATACATACAATAACGCAGAAGTAGCAGTAGATTTCGGTATGATTATCACGCACGCGAGCTGACGACCTCAGACGCAATTGGGTGCGTGTAGCTTCATGCCAATGCGTGAATGTTTTAAACAATACCCAAGCTAATACTATTGAAAGAATGTGCCAGTGAATGATTTATTGTTGTATTCTCAGCTCTTTTGTTTTGACTTCTGTTTACGGTTACGTTTTGTTTATTGATTTAAGATTGATTGTCTGGCTGTAACAAATGGTGTGCGATTTTTCCAACAGGCAAATGAAACATCGCAGCGTTTTAATGCCATTACCTGATAGCTACACGCATGAAAACTTACTTTAAACATTTCACAAAGCTGGTTCTTTACGATTTTGATCCGATAAAAGACTTTTATGACAGGAAGGTTATCTCACCAGAATTTAAATAATCCAGTATTCATTTAAATGGTCCATAAACAGTTTTAATTGCAATCCTCTTTGAAAATTTACGGCTATGCGCGTTTACAATTGTCAAAAATTATGATAGTAAGTCATTAAGAATAATCGGTTATACATAGTAGGTACCTACTTTTCTTAGGTCGCGGGTCATTTTAAACATCCACTTTCATTTCCTTTTACAATTAACAGAAAACTGAAGTCGTTCGTTGCATAATTTCGCCATAATTTTTACCACCAGCTTATATTGTCTCTTAATTACATTGTTTAGAATTCCCCAAACAGCAGGTTACGATTTAAACCGTACTCTATTATGCCAAACTTTTCACTCAGTGTATATTTAATGCCACGTAATTGAAACTTTTGTTTTAAAACTAGTGGCGCCCTACATATTTTCCAAAACGTGAAATAAAATCATCTCATGTGTGGAAGCCGAATTAAATTAATTCGAAATGCATTCTACAAGGACCGAGGAACTTCGCACCGACCGGGCGTCATAATAAATCCAATTTCGTAACAAGTAAACTAATTTTCGAACTCCATATCAGTTAAACACGACGCGTGTGCGATGCATTTCGTGAGGTTTTTAGCTAAAAGCTGTATTTTAGGGTAGTGCATAAAGTACGTAACTAACTTCTTTTAAATTTAAGTTTTTGATTGCAGTAGTTCATTTATCACAGTTAGTTTTTTACAACTTTTTGGGAGTTTCATTTTAAACTATAATATAAAAATATAACAAAACATTGTAAAAAGTAGCGGCGCACTGTCAAATATATGAAAAGACTAGGAGAATATAAAATACAAATGGAATTAAATATTATTATTTAAAAAAACAATATCAATAAAAGAAGGAATAACAAGACTTTAAAAAAAACCGCATGCCTTTTCTATGAAGATTAATTTGAATTTTCCATTTTCCAGGAATTTATGTATGTTGATCTATAGAAAAACTTAATATAATTGCTCTTTTTCAGGAGCCCACCATTCAGATTTTTTTAGTAAAGGTAGGCATAATTTGCTCAGATCCAATAATTTCTTCTTTATTTCTATCAATCACCACGTTTTCTTCCTCAACAACGACGTCTTTAATTTCTTCCTATTTAGCTCCAAAGGAGTCGCTTTCTTCGAATACCACGATTTGGGAGGAATATCTCTATTTTAAAATCATTAACAGCATTGCTAACTCCAGTTTGAGCCTTCCAATAATTGTTTATCAAAAAATATAGTAATACCAAAATATAACCACAACTTGAACTTTGAACTGGACAATGACCCACCTAGCCTCATTGACATTAAATATCTTGTCAGTTCAATATTCGTGTTCCAAAATCCTGCTTTCTGGAAAGTATATGGGAATAATTGAAGAACAAGTTAGAGAAGGATTTTAAAATTTGATTTCTTTAATAATATGATGTGGCCAAAATACTTTGGTTGTAAGGCCAATAACCAGGCAAAAAATAATTTGATGTTGATCAATAAATATCAATAAAACATTCTATTTACGCTTGGTCAGTGGTTTACCAACATTTAATTATATCACCATAAAGCTGTCTTTAAATTATCATAAAATCGATGAGAATAAATTTCTTACTTTTTTAAATCGCTACAAATCATTTTATTAATTTTCATCGTGTTGTGTCGAAACCAGACCAATTACCCCTAAAGAAACATGTATGGCAGATACAGACAATGCATAAAATTGAATATTCACAGATTTCAAAGCAATAAGACTTTATATCGAATATCTGGCACAGCATTTTGCAAAGTTGATAGCCGAGAACACTGAGGCAGCACTAAAATAAGAGGCTTTATGTACTTCGATGTCTAAACAGACAGTAGACTATAAGAATATTCATTTGCAGTTTCCCATTTTCAATGTGGAAACCTGAGAATAAAATACAATTTGAAGATGTTAAGGTTACTATTGCTTTCAACGGTTACGTCTCCAAGGAAAATTGTGCGATACATTTTATTTAAAAGTTTAGATTCGTGTACAGGTATTTTATTGAAATTGAAAAGGAATTTAAGCGTATATTTTAACATTTTTAAGCGTTTGGTACGTATTCCATTTCAGGGAGGCCGAAATTTATTCGCCCAAATATCAGAGTTGAAATTGTGCCCCATTTTATATTATCAAGAATCTATAGCTATCATTTCAGATTCTTAGAAACTATATTTTACTATTTTGTTCCTTCGTAGATACGGGGTTCTAAAATAACGAATTATAGACCGGTCGCCAAATAAGAAACTCAAAAATTTCTTAGGTATTGTTTTTTTTTTCAACGTAAGTAATTTTGTATGGTAGTCTGTTTCATGATGACAGATTTATTAATTGCGTAGAAAATGAAAAATCGTTTTAAAAATCCAATTTGCTTTTTATGTAAAAATAAGTTTTCTCAGAATCGAGAAAACAAATTTTAATCAATCAATTTAAAGAATCTGCACCATTTTTATCTGCGTTCTGGTCTTCATAACTATTCTCTTCTTTATTCTCAGCTACAGTTACCTTAAATTTTCACACTTGTAGAATCCATAAAGTGTGGATCCAAATCTGTAAAACTGGTACAAGTACATGAGCAGCCAAAACAATTTGATGTCAAAATAACATTTATTTCCTAGTTTTTTTTAACAAACGTTATAGTCATGAAATTTGAAATACCTGAAACCCATTTCTATTAAAATTATAATATAAAATAACCAAAAATGACAAAGTTTCATCGCACATTCTCTTGTAGTTGATTATGCCCTAAACTCAAAAAGCTCCATTTAACTTAGTGTTCTATTATTTACTGCAAATAAACTGCGAAACACCCTCCTATAACGGGATAATCCTAGGCAACATCCTTTTTCTGATGGGCGAACGCCATAGATAAATTTTTCAATCCAATAAGTAAGAAGAAATTATTTATTAGCAATTCTCTGCTTTAAAAGGGACTGCTGGGTGAGCCTTTGAGAAGTCGGTCTCAAATACCAAGAGATCGAAAGTCACCTTGGATGAATAGCCTTTACTATTATGCAATGTTGATGCCAGTGGTCTGTGGGGTTAATACACAAAACGACAAAGTTTTGGATGGGCCTGAAATACTAATGAGTTAAGGATTTCTATCAAGAATTGATTTTCTAGATTTAGTTTCTAGATTTCTGATGCAGAGGTATACGGGGCGTTCGTATGTTAGTATAGACTAATATATCTAGCTAGTGGTGCAAAGTGCTGAAGCACTTATTTTTGGAAAACGTTCCTTGAGCACGAATAAATATGAATGCGCATAAGCGAAAATTTAGCATCAACGCATCGTAACGCGAAAACGTTATTAGATTATTTATTTCTTATTTTTTATTTTTGTCAAAATGCCTGTATACTTAAAATGCTCCAAGCACGAACAAGTAGTACTAAGCATAAATAAAAAAAATTATTAACAGCACATCTGAATATACAAATAAAACGGTTCCATGTTGATTCATTGTTTAAAGGAGAATACTCTCTACCCACTATATAAAAGGAACATTTCGTCCTAGGCATCAAAAGGTGCAAGCGAAATTCTTCAGTGGTTCATTAATAAAACTACATGTTCGGTATCACCATTAGCGACTCTAAATATTAGTTGATGAATTTAGAAAACATTTGTTGGCATTAGTTATGTTGGGTAATAAACCCTTAAATAACATTCTGCTGTATCTGACAATGTACTTATTTATATATCAAGGGCGTAAAGTAAGCGTTTATGGCCGCTGGCGGAAAATAATAGCCCGAGGCTTTAGCCGAGGGATATCACACGCCAAGGGCCATAATAGTTACTTATGTATCAAGGGCGTAAGGTAAGCGTCTATGTCCCGCGACGTGAAGCTATTACAAGTCAAGAGCCATGAATGCTTATTACGCCCATGATACATAAAAAAATTTATGAACGAAAGGTTTATAGGGTCAGTTACAAACTTAGTTTGGTTTTATATTACACAATTATTTATCTATCAAGGGCGTAATATAAGCGTTGATGGCCCGCGACGTGAAGATAATAGCCCGATGCTTTAGCCGAGGGGTGTTACTCGCCAAGGGCCATAATAGTTATTTATGTATCAAGGGCCTAAGGTAAGCGTCTATGGCCCACTACGTGAAGCTATTACACGCCAAGGGCCATGAATGCTTATTACGCCCGTGATGCATACAAAATTTTATGAACCAACGGTTTTTAGAGTCAGTTACACACTTAGATTGGTTTTGATTTATATATAAACTGTTGCGGTCAAACAATGTCAATCTCGTGGTTGCTATATTTAAATGGCGAGATATAAAGTTCATTTATGGACCAAGGGTGATAATAGGACCCGCGGGATATAAAGTTGCACTTAAGACCTGAACAATCGGGCGATAAAGTATACATTAACGCCCGGTAGTGCATATTAGTTATTATGTATTAAGGACGTAAAGTAAGCGTTTATGGCCCGCGACGTGAAGATAATAGCACAAGGCTTTAACCGAGGGTTATCACTCGCCAAAGGTCATAAACTTGTATTACGCCCGTGATAAATAAAAAATTTGTCGCACGACCGGTTTAAAGCATCAGTTACAAACCTAGCTTTATTTTGATTCACATATAAATTAATGTTGCTTGAATGATTTCAATCAAGCAACAAAATTACTTTATCGCCGAGGGCAATAATAGGGCCCGCGGATCATAAAGTTGCACTTACCAACAGCAAAATCGGGCGTTAAAGTACACTTTATGCCCGGTCGTGCAAAAAAGTTTTTTATATCATCTACGTCAGTTTTTCTTCATTGTTTGTTTCTAACTTTTTTGCCCTATTAGTTGTAATTTTGTAATCCTCTACGGCTATGCTTCTGGTTGGCATGTTTCACAGAAAACAGGTGCAATTAAAACATTTGCAGGCCAAACATCATTGAAATATATTTGTCCTTTTCGAGTGTCGCATTCGTTTTTGTAACCGACTGTTTTCATAAATTTATTAAACCAGCAATTAAAATAAGACGTGAAATTTGACACTTAACTAGGGTCTCTGGGAATGATGAATTGTTTGTATTTCACATTGTTTGGAACACATTGAACCACGTTAAAAGAGTCTTTAATTATCTTTTTAATGGGATAAGTAATTAAAATTGTTTTAATTATGGGCACTTTTTATAAACGAATACATTGTTTTTATTTACTATTTGAAGACAACAGATGGAAAATAATTTCTGTTTTCCCTTCTACTAGATGACAGTCTGTCAATCGCGTATTATTGTGTCATTAAATAACTTTTCTTTTCAATGCAGTTTTATTTACCTGCTATATTTTAGTTTTGTTATAAATACGAAGTGGGTAGGTATGTTAAATTTTGCAATTATCACATTTGTCCTAATTTCACAAAAGGAAATTTGCTATATTAATTTGCTAGTTATTTTCACGGAGTAATAATTAGACAAATATGTTTACTATCTAAAGCGTACAATGACTGTATATTGTAATGGAATATTCATTAAAGGTCTGAAAGTAGAATAGCTCGACTGCGACTGAAAGTGATGTTATAGTCATGAACATGAATAACCCGATAATTGTGGAATTTTGTCTGTAGTTTTAAAGACCTGTGTACAGACTTATTCTTTTACACAAGTACAGATATAAAAACGTCGAATTCTTCATAAATCAGACGTCGCATCGCGCGTCGCTGTGATCCCTATAATAACGAAAATAAATAGAATAAATCGACATAAATTGACCAGTAAAAACAATAAATAATAAAAGGTTAAACAATAAATATATAAAATGATTATATCTGTAGTTTGGTTTGCGAGTTTTCTCTTACAACAATAATTAAATAATTACTGACTGTCTCAAATTAAAAAAATAGTAACAAACCACTAGCTACAAATAAATCATTGTTCAAAAACCAAATGGATCTAATAAATTAGCGCTAGGCCATCGCCCGCTCAGATGCTTAGATTACTTGAGCGAAGCCGAAAACTAATAAAATATGACTGAAAAAAATGTGCAGACAATATTTATAGCTTCCTAAAAAGGCCGATCCTGGATTATCCTAATAAAATAGTTGCCATAAATTACCCCTTGCACCAAGCCGCAGAAATCCGGCGAAGCAACGTCTCCTTTTAAACTTGCCATTTCTGGTCCAGACCTTTAGGCCCCCGTGTAATCCAATTTGTTGTAGTCGCTCTCCTCAGCAGGCTAATTTTGTTCAAGACATGACAAACATTGGTAAACTGCAATTTCCAGTGGGTACTTACTTGTGCAATAGGAAGTTTGCCGCTAGTTAACTAGAACAAACTATTCAGCACAATGAGATAACGAAATTAAGTGCATGAATAAACCTTTGTACTGCTTTGTAACTAAAGCGGATTTTCCTAATCCACACAACAACGATACGGGATATGTTATTACTGGTGATGGAATAATATAATTCCATTGCGAAGTGGTCTGCGTTCGCCATAATAGCCGATAGGCACATTAAAATCAAATTTGAATTTAAGATATTAGTGGATTTGGCGTCGCATTAGATTGAAGTAATCATTGTTTTGGAATATATCGTAAATTTTAACCACGTATGTATGTGCTAATGTACGAGTACGTATTACATTTGTTATTTTCACTTATATCTCAGCGGCATTGCAATAGTTTTTTTGCTTAGGATATTTCTATTGAACCACGAAAACATGTCAATTCATAATTAGTAATAACAATTTATATTTAATTAATAATTCAGAAAAAATGGAAGTGCAATAATTACTTTAACTCGACTTCGTTTTCAATGTGAAATTTAAACGAAACTGACAGTTGTCGTATTAAAAATATATGTAATATCTGCAACACACAAAGTTGGCAAAATACCTGTGATATTGCATACACAAAGAAAAATTCTGTCCTTCACAAAGATGCAACCGGTGGAGACAATAACGAAGTTGAACGCAAATCTTGTGAAATTTCGGATGTGATAAAAATGGAAATTTGTTGCAAAGTAGTAAATAGTTATTTCGTTAACACAAAACATTTTCAAAGAGTAAAATCGTCTTATCAGTGTTTTTATTTAGAAATAAAAATAAAAAGTTATTTTATTAACAAAAGGATTTTCACAATTAAAACCAAAATAGTATTATACAAATTTATTTCACTAATAAGCATTTTTAATGTTAAAACTAAAATGATTTTAAATAATTTCGTGAAGATGAAAAGTGATTCCTAACAATTAGAAATACCGATATCTATGAATTGCAAACTATTAAACGCAGCTAATAGTACAGGCAATATGTCCAAAATAAACAAGAACACAGCAAATTCGTTGAAACTTGACATATACGATTAAAAATACATAAATTTCAAGAAACTGTAGAGTCCCGAACCTTAAGGGTGAGTCGGAGCCGCCATCTTGAGAAAAGGTGGGATGAACTAGGTTTTCACATGTATAATAAAAATTGTCAATTGAACCATGAGACATTTTCAAAAAATAAGAATAACTTTTTGACTCTTTTATTAATTTTTTTTCCTAATTTTACGTTTGTTTGCTTCATTTTCTGCTTGATAATCTGTGAGTAAGTAGGTATATTCTGCAAAATGAAAAAAGTACATAATCATTGTATAAGTGAGGATTTTCGAGTAGATTATAGTTGTATAAGTATAATATTGAATGAAACATATTTGCTATTTGTAGAAGATCGGAATCGATAATATCCGTCTCCTGGATGATATCTTCCAAATTAGTTTCCGCATTCTCGTTGATTGCATCTAAATCTTCTGCGTCGGCGTCGTTTAGATCCTTGATAATTTTATCCATGTATGAATTTAGACATTGTACTACCTGACAATTACCGTACATTTGTAAGCTTTTTAAACCTGCTTTTCTGTTGCAGTTGCAGCAGATAAGTTGCAATATTGATTCTGGTGTTGGCACAAAAAGTGTTGTCACAGGTTGTAAGGAGCCGTTAATTTTCTTCTGTCCCCACTAGAAGAAAACGCCATTTTTGAATTTTGTAGAATACTCGTAATGAATGTTGAGCGACTGCCTCTGAAGTTGGTGGTAGTAATGCTTATTTTATGAATTTCGGTACATTTTGCCTGTACTATAACCATATGACATATCTTTGGATCAGGCATTGAGCCAGGAGTCGAACATACATATTATTTTGCTTCATTTAAAATCATCCCTGTCATTGTAAATTGCGAAAAACGACGAAATTTTAAGTTACATATAGTTTTCGGCTGTACATATTTCGACGAGACAAAATGAAATAAGCTGTCCGACGAACAACCTGACCGACCAACTCCGGTCCTAAATCCACCCTTATGATTTTTCAAACTGCAAGACATTAACAAAATTAAAAAAATTGCAAGAACACAAAAACTTCAAACACTATTTCCAAACGAAAAAACGCCGCCGAGAGGTCTTCTGGTATATTCTTTGCAGGAGTTTTAAATGAGTTCTATTGATTCACTACAACTTTTATTTGAAACATTTTTTCCTAACTCGAAAAATAAAGAAAATATAAGGGTTGGGCCTTTTCGTTGGATAACCCTGTATAGCGTGCTGGAGCGAGGGGCTGTTTCATACAAAATGTGTCAATATTTTCTGGGGTCATATCTCCTGCAAGCCATTGCCAATATGGTCCATCATTTTTTATTCCTATCCACATAATCTGCAGTCTAGGACATCATCAAGCTCTTACATTGTGTGTAAATGTTCTTTATCGAAAATACACCATTCAGGAGTCATGTTATTATTTGTCCCTTAAGTTCTGGTAATATTATTAATTGAAATTTGTTTTTGCAAGCTGTTCCTTTGGTGAATTTAGAACATGGTACATAATAGGATATCTATCCAGTAATCTTTATGTTTATTCTTAACCCAATTAAACGTTTTTCAAAAATTTTCCTTTATCCCCTTTTTTCCCTTTCTCCAATTGATCCCAAATTTTGCAGGAAACAATTTTTTGACTAATTGGAATCATTCTAGGGGTTTGAGTCCGTCCCTATTCTTGCCCCTCCCTGAGTTACCATGCTAAATAGAAGAAGAAATTCCATGGCTACTATGATGGCGCTTTTCATAGAATCTATAAATATCTGGCAGTCAGTCTTGCATCCGGCTTAACTTGTTAATTGTGGTTATTTGTGTAGACTTAGAGCCATTGTAACATACCTCCATGTCTTGCTATAAGATCGTCTGCATCTTACCAGTATTGCTACCGGTCCATGCAAAATCCTATCCAGATGTTGGTTCTAGGTAAGCTTGAAGTCCTAGATATTTAACTTGTCCCAACATCTGAAGCTACCAATAAATTGATGAATCCAACGCAGAATTATTGTCAACTAAAAAGTTTATAAGATTTAAATCTCACAAAAAAAGGAGACCCCAACAAACTACATTAAAATATTGCTTCTTATATAAAAGTTTTGGAAAACAATCATAGCTCTTTTGAATAGCATCCCAATATAGTATTAAAATATTTTCAGCCGACAATTTGCAAGGAAATTAGCACTCCTAATTTTGCAAATTAGGTAATAAAATAGACAAGTCTATTACGTTACGCCTATTGTGATATAACTTGAAACGGAATTGTTTCAGTTTGCCATTTATGTTGTATGAAAATGCAATCCTGCTCACCTACTTCTCGGTAGAATATTTCACGGTTTTCAGCGTATACATTTGTATTCAGCAGTGATATTATAATAACCATAAGCATCCGAATAATATTCAAATAAGAATATATTACAGCAGTCCTATGAGTTCACTATATATTTCATAAACTAAAAGCAGTTTCACGTCTGTCTTGTATTATTCATGTTTAATCCGATCTGAAAGTTTCCAGATTCGCCTGGAAAGATTGGCTGGAACAGTGGCGTGTTACGCAGATACTAACTAACTTTACGTACAATGAAATGTCATATTTTCAGTCTAACCATTATGTTTGGAGAAAATGTATAACTGATGTTGTTCAAGAAGTTTGGTGGGTTTTGGTAAATTGGTAAACCAGAGCATACAGAGTAAGAGGAACATTTGTAAAATATTTGTAAATAATTTTTAAAACCAGAGGGAGAATTACCTAATCGACAGACTCATGTAATTTTGAGTCTAAAATCTTTAAAAATTTATATAATTTCTTGAATAAATTTGAAATTTGTAGATCAGTTTTTGCCAAACGGCCGCCACTGCTATCATTGAAAGGTTCAGTGTATTTCTCAGCAAAATCAGTTTAAAGTTGTTGAAAATAAGTACGTGGTCATGCAGGCTCAGGTAAGAAGTTCAATCCTCTTGTATGCCAGCCAATATTTTATAATAAAAGAAATAGCCAAATCTCCAACTAGGCCTCCCTAAAGGACAAACTTGTGCCCGATATACGCCCTACAGGGCCAATATATCTTAATATTAGCAAACGAGAAAGTATGTTCTACTAGTTAGCGCTGTCGCATCTAAACTTTGCAAGGCTAATTAGAACACAATGAATAATTTAGTCCCGACTTCATAAATACTAATTACTCGAACACTTGGTGCACACTAGCTTTGTCGCAAGTCCGCCGGGCCCGTTTAAGTGCTTTCGGCATAAATCAAATCTAACAATCTATGACTGCCTTATATGTATACCAAGAAGTAAATATTTTATTTTTATTCGTGCAATATCAAGTATTTGAAAAGTAGCTAATAATTTAACCAACTCTTGCTTCAACTAGTTTTAGGTATAATACTGAATAGTAGAAAAATATGTTATAGATATCAACCCCTGTATAATTTAAATGGGTTGTTGAATTTTATTGCATGTTATGCAATATATTTTTATTTTTTGTTATTACCGTGACATTATAGTTGCTTTAAATGAACCTGCCGTATTATGTTCAAAAATAATTAAAGCAATGGCCTTAATGAGATATTTGTGTCCTTGTTTATAGCGTTAGGTTTACATAAATTCTGTTCAATTTCACTGATATGGAGGAAGTTACGTACTAGTTGGAGTTTTTCACATTTGTGTCTATGACTCTGCACACTAATGACGATGGAGTGTTTGTAAATAAATCTCCATCGATTTTACATTTATCCTAGGAAAGTAACGAGAAAAACTAGGTTAATTGTACATACAAATGTAATGTTCGTGTTTCTCAGCATAATGGTCAAATATATTTAGCGCTACCTACTTCGTATGGTTCATGGTTCAACATTTCTATATAAAGTAGGGAGAGAAAATAAAATAGTAATATATTTCTAATTGGGCAAAGAGAATGGAATATATTGCGACATTTTCAAATATTTTACCGAAATTATCTCGGAAGTGGAACTCACCTTACTTTACTTTTACATGTAGGATTCCATTAGCTGCCTTTTATGGTTCGTTCGATTACTATACCCGTCAATCCATACAGTATGAGGATATGGAAAAACCATAGAGTAGGCAAGATATAATCAATACAATATGTTCCATTATTAGAACATTATCGAATATGGAAGAAGCACATCGCGTTCCCTACGATAGATACTCAAAAGCAGAAACAAATAATTACAGATGTCGAAAGTCATCATTAACTCCGAGTTATATGGATTATATACGGATGCATATGGAATGGCAAACTCCTATGTTTAAACTAGATATAGCGTTAAATCAGATTAGCAAAGGTTAATAAGACCAACCTGATGGTCTGAGGCAACTGGATTGCCTGGGAAACAAAAGTATTATGAGAGCTCTACAGTCTACCATGAAGACCTTACTGAAAACCTCCTTACTTAGGATTCAAGAAAAGCATACAATCTGCAGAACTCATTAAATTTAAGCCTTCATGAACAAGAGCCAAACAATATGAGGATACTCAATATTTTACAGACCCTTATTGAAGGTCAAATACAATGACACACAAATCATGTACTAGAAGTTTTTTGACACTATTATTGAAGGCACAGATGAGTGACTTATGGGAAGTTAAGATATAGTAGGTATAGACGGGGATTCAAGACTGAAGCAAGAGCTGGGACACGGATATGTAAGAAAAAAACGGAGAAAAATATAGTTCTATTGAATATAAACTTCTTTCTGTAATACTTAAGGTGAGTGCATGTAAATCAGCAGATATTCATAGTGTCGGAGAGTTGGGTGCCATTATATGCTGTATCCTAAAGATAAGGTGACGTGCCATTATATGCTTTATCCTAAAGATAAAGTGACCTCCAACATGGTAACCTTCTTTTGGCTAGAGTTTGGCAAAAGATTGAGTCAAGAAAACAACAATTACTGGAGAATCTTTCCATGAAACTAATATTGGTCCATTCCCTAGACGGTAACAATTCGCCAAAGTTCTGTAACACCGTTGACTCAAAATACACTTAATCTCTTAATTAAAAAATGTATAACTCTTTTGTTTATTTAAACAATTGCGTAAAATTTAGAAGGTTAGGAGTCACAAATTACTAATCTGTCCTCAAAATTGGGCAAAATACAAAATGGCGTCTGCAAAATGCCGCCTACAAAATGGCGTCGAGAGTTTAATTTTTTATTCTTATTACATGTCTGGGGGTTTTTGAGGTCACTGGTTACGAATTTCACATTAAAACTCAACTCAAACCAATATAGGCGAATCCACAACGGCGGAAAAGTCAAATTTTTTTTTATTTGGAATTTATTTCTTATACAGTATGATTTATAACTCGAGGCCAAAAATTAAGGAACACATACATAGTCATATTCTTGTTCAAAAATGTAAAATAAATTTTTTGCCGGAAGGGCTTAAAGTTATTAATTTCTTTTAAATTTCCAAAAAAAAAAATTGTTATCGATTTTATTTTCATTGTTTCTGTCGTTATTAATAACTATTTCTAGTATATTTCTAAATAAATTATATTTATTATTTTTGTATTATTATACATTCCATTATTTCTTGCTTTGAGTTAAGAAAAATGCTCGGAAAAATGCATATCACGTGCGCAAACTTCAAATGTTCCTTAATTTTTCGCCTCGAGTTACACCCTATATACTTAGGGGTTTTTTGGGTCGCTGATCTCAAATTTTGTGTTAATATTTATCAAAAATGGAAAACGGTGTCTGAAAAATGGTGGAAACAAATGATAGAAGAGTTAAATGAGTATTAAAGATATTATATTTATTTTTTAATCGAATTATTAAAATTATTTCAAGATAATATTTAAAGCAAGAAGAAAATTATTTAGTTTTTAATTTCCTTTTCCTCTACTTTGTCCATAGACACTGCCGGCCGTGAATTAAGGCAACTATTTCCGCCACAATTACTTCTTAAACTCTTACAGGTATGCTTAATTTATTTAAAGATTTTTATTATTTATATTCTTTTTAAATAAAAACATTTTAAATTACAGGTTTGACTCTTTCATTAAGGCGTCTATAAAAAAAGTTGCGTTAATTTAGTAACATTGTGCCCTACGATTTATGCAGCAGAACAACGTTTAAATCGCAAGTATTTGCAAACACAGTCGTGGTTGGGAAACCAAGATATTTCAGCAGAAGATTGGGGTTGGAAAATATGATAGGTACAGGAAAGTATTTTCCAATTCCAATAACGCAAGAATCAGCTTCACAAAACAGATATCTAATAAAAATAAAAAAAAAGAAAATAAAAAATTGGACTTTTGACGAAATTTTGTAGACCCCATTTTGTTTTTAGACTGATCTTGAGAGTGAGATCAGATTTGTAATCTGCGACCCCAAAAAATGTATGTTATCAAATTTCGGGCATATTGTTTAAATAAATAAAAGAGTTATGAATTTATTAATTAATAGTGCATTAAAAAAACACTTACATGCTAATAACAATTGAGAAAATAAAAAGCACACCTTCTCACCTATGGGGAACTTTTCTATAAACTTTTTTCGAAATTAAAAAAAATATGATCGGTTTTGAGTCAACGAAGTTGCAACTTTTTTTCTTTAGTAAATGGACTATATGGCAATCTTAATTAATGAATGCCCTAAATTAGCGAAAGAACTGCTCAAATGGGCCAGGTTTCAGTTGTGAATGCTAACAGGGCTACCAACAGGACATTTTTCTTTTAAAACGGACCTACACAGAAAGGAATGCGATGCATAACTCGCGTAAAATAGTAAAATAAATTTTTATTTGAATACAATGCATGCTAGAGCAAGATATTATGAAGAATATTAAATAATATGAATATATTTGAAGATTCCTTAAAAGTTAAAAGTGATAGTTAAGTAAGCAGAAATGATTCTTCCGCCGTGTTCATAACTGGATTCTTCACAATTTATAAATCGGGAACATTGGGGGGACTGGTTTTACATTTATATAGCAAAAACAACTAAAAACTTTTAATAAATTATAAATGAACCATATCCGTTCAGAGGTTTCAACAGCTGAGGAGCGAATGCCAGGAATCCTGGAAATAGGTTAATATTCGCTATAGAATACTCTTTTTCATTAGGTATATCTGCCTGTGATATCATTCATTTGTTAATCTAGCAAATTGATTCTACTTGAACTAGAGAGGAGTGCATGATTTCCTGCAGATTGAAGATTTTTAAAACATAATCAGATTTCATCCTTCAAATAATTTTATTTAAAATAAATAAACAAGTAATTTTTCTACTTTATTGAAAGACCACAACTTTTGAAACAACAAACAAAATGCATTACTTAAAAATAATTTGGGTAATACTAAAATAATCACATTCTATTTATTATGGCATTATTGGAACTGAGAAATTTAATGTCAGTTCCAGAAAGAAAACTGAACTTTGCCATTATCCGGGCATGTATGGTAGACATTATTTATTTATCAAACAATCATATAAAACAGACATCCTCTCAAGTCCACAGCCAAGAGTGTTCGCCAATAATAAGAAATAGTGTTGTTCCCTTCTAACATAGAAAATAATTTCTTAATTTTTAGCCAGCTTTATAATCAATGCGTTTATTTTGTTTATTATATTTGAGAAACGAATTGATAATCATCGGACGAATATTATTCCAGTTACAAGTTACGGGATAGCTGAAGGAAAGGTTTGGAATAATTTGTTATTAGATTAATTATAAAAAAATGAAAGGCTCTCTGCAAGTTGCACTTTCTTCCTTTTGTAAAAACAAAGAGGCTTTGTTTCCAAAATTTTTTTAACAAATATTAATATACCAAACCACTATCTAGTGCTAGTATCTTAAATTAACTACAACTCACGCTCTAGGATTCCGAGTTCAATTTCTGTGATTAGCACTAAAATTTTGTCTGTAGAAAAATAGTACGGTCTACTTGACGATTGGGTGCGTCCTTTGTCTTTATTATAATAATTTTTCGTTCGACTGACTGAACTACTGCAACATTTCTTGTTCACTACTGAAAAATTGTATTTGATAATATTTGATAGTTCTGATGGACAATACAGAGACAACCTTTTTAAATGATTAGTTTACTAATTTCCAAAAGCAATACAGATGATTAGACCTCACGCAAAATAACGGGCGAGTACTTTAAATACAAATATTAGTGACATTTATCTCGAATCAATAAAGTTAATCTAACATCATTACGTGAGATAGAGGTCGCAGTGTCTATTTATGTTTTAAATCATTTAAATGGGCTTTAAAAGTCGTGGAATATTATGCTGTGCAGCCATTTGGGTCATTTGTGGGAATCGATTAATTTTTTATTCTATCATAGAAATATAAAAGGAAATGGTAGTAATAATTAATATTTAAGAGTCGCATTTATTTGTAACTGACATGACAATTCCTGAGAAATCAAAGGATTGTAATGTTCGGGAAATGTATTATTATATTAATTTATTTCTATATAAAAACGTACACGTAAATGAAGTCTAAATTACCCGGACACGAAAAAGCTTCGTGCGGCTAAAGCGAACTTCAGAAATTTATATGGGTTTTTTAGTGTCTTGTGTAAACCTGGGTCAGTTCTGAGCACTGCAATCAGCATAACAATATCCCATGGTATCACCTAACAACTTAAATTTACTACGTTTGCTAACTTAATAGTGTAAACAGGAAAATATGTTTTATATGAAGAGCTTTCTTTCATTAAATTTCCCTAGCTGAATCAAAGAATATTTTGTGTATTGCTTAAATTTTTTATTAAAATTGAAGTAACCGTAGAATTGCGTCAATGTTCAAAATACACCACAGCATTCATAAAGCCACTTTCTCTGGTATCTCCGGAATGGAATTTAAAAAATACAAATATTTTCAAGCAATTCATATGTTGATATAAAAAGTCAGTCAATCAGTCAGCTATTATGACTCTGCGGAAGAGTAGCAATTAGATAATTAGACTTCGGTGTCCCTGGTCAAACTAAGCTGGTTTGAGTAGAACTTAGAACAAATTAAAATACTTCATTTTAAGGCCTTTAACAGCAAAGTGGATTAATCTACTGCTCTTAACATTATCTCAGAATTAAATTGCATACTAGAGCCGGATATTATGAGGAATATTAAATAATATGAATATATTTGAAGATTCCATAGAGATTAAAAGTGGTAGTTAAGTGAGCAGAAATTATTCTTCCGCCGTTTTCATAACTGGATTCCTCACAATTTATTAAATCGGGAACATAGAGCTTCTGGTTTTACAGTCTATTACAGGAATATAATAGCAAAAACAACTGAGAACTTCTAATAAAGTGAAAATAAACCATATCCATTTAGAGGTTTTTACAGCTGAGGAACGAATGCCAGGAATCCTGGAAATAGGTTAATATTCGCTGTAGAATATTTTATTTCATTATATCTGCTTGTGATGGCATTCATTGTTAATCTAGCAAATTGATTCCGCTTAAACTGGAGAGAAGTATTTTCCTGTGGATTGCAGATATTCCGGTATATTTAAAACATAACGAAGTCAGAAATTGCGTTGTTCACGTAGCATGTGATTATTTATTAATTAAACAAGCAATAGAATTAATTTCATAATTTTATTTAAAACAAACAGAAAAGTAATTTTTCAATCTTATTGAAGGGCGATAACTTTTGAACCAAAAACAAGAAATACACATAATATTGTTAACAGTTATGTTTATTGTGGCATTATTATTATTACTATAGATAATCATTTAATTTATTTTGCTTACTAATCTTGTGATACGAATCAATATTTACTGGTATGCACTTGACTGCCTCTGTGAGCAGAAATATTCCAGTAATGGAGTGGATGAAGGAAACGAATGGAATGATTTATTATTAGTTTAAATGATTTAAATAAAAATGTACAGCCCTCTGCAAGCTGTATTTTCTTCCATCTCTAAATCGAACTACAAATTGCCAATTAAGTTTGATCCTTGATCTAGGGTTCGATTTCTACCACTAGCACTGAAGTTTTTCTAACAAAATTAATTCCCGTGTACTCGGCGACTGGGCGTATCCATTGTCTTTATATATAATTTATCGTTCGACTGAAAAAACTACTACTACTGCTGCTAAACAAAAAAGTTTGTTAACTACCAAAAAACTGCCTCTAGTTTAATGGGTAATACAGTGACAAACTTTTTAGATGATTAGTCTACTTATTCCCAAAGCAATAAAGATGATTAGGTCTCACGCAGAATAACTGATGAGTACTTTAAATACAGATATCAGTGACATTTATCTCTTTGCTGCCATGTTGCAAGTCGAATAAACGAAGCTAATCTAATATCGTGACGTGAGATAGAGATCTGAGTGTCTATATCGACTATGATAGTACTTTATGTTTTAAATCATTTAAATGAGCTTCAAATGTCGTGGGATATTATGCTGTGCAGTGTGCAGCCATTTGGGGATCAATAAATTTTTCATTTTATGATAGAAATATAAAATAAATCGGTGGATGTAATTAATATTTAAGAGTCGCGTTTGTAACTGACATGGCAATTCCTGAGAGTCAAAGGACTGTATAATTTATTAAAAGTTATTTCTGTGATTACCAGTACAGTATCGGGAAATTTATATTAATTTACTTTTGTATAAAACGTATAGAATCTGTCTCCGGTAAATGAAGTCGATTTAACTAAAATACCTTGAAAATGCTTCGTTTAGTTACAAGTTGGCTTTAAATTTTATAAAACATGAAAATTATTAAACAAACCAAAACTATTAATACTTCTCTATTTATTATAAAATTAAAAGAAGAAAACTAGCTTTTGAATGATAGATAGAATTCATTTTAATGCTAAAAAATCCACCTTACCTAAAAAACAAAACTAAAGACACAAGTCTCTTAAGTGTTATACAGCGATGAAATACATATTACACGAGTTTAGAATTATTAAAATAAACTAGTAACCAGCCAATTTTTTTTTTTTTTTTGTCAAATCTTACTCGAATATAAATCACGTCCAGTTCTGAAAACCGCAGTTAGCATAACATTATCCCATAGCATCACCTAACAACTTAAATATCCTGCGTGCGCTAACACATTAGTGTAAACAGGAAACCAGGTCATGTGAAAGAGAAAAAGATGTTTTATATAATTCTCTCGCACGCCTAGTTGGTGTGGGATGCAGACTTCTCTTTTGTTGTACTTCCCCAGCTGAAATTAAATTATTATTATTTAATAAAATTAAAGAATCTTTTGTATATAGGTCAAATTTTTTAACGAAACAGATGATTATTTTGGTAATGCTCAAAATACATGAAGTGTATGTAAATGTATTTTGTAGATATTTTCAAGCCATGGTATGCTAATATAAAGAAAATTAAATCCAGATGACTATTGACCATCGTACAAGATTGAAAGGTATTATAGAAAAATAGATAGAATATTTTCTTGTCAGTAAATTACTAGGAGCTATGCTTAGTTTTAACCTGTATAAATAATACATTTAAGATTTGTAACTAATATATTTGACTAAAGAACTTTGGTCCTGTTTTTTGGTTCAAAAGCTAATTTATTTATCGAGTCAATTGTATCTTGGCATGAAATGAACAAGTGACCGTCTTCAATATGAAATACATGCCAATTAATCTAGTTCTTTTAATTCTAGTGGCCCGACATGCTAGATATAATTTCCCATCCATATAAATAATGAATTACAAATTATACCTTCCATGAGAATTGTCCAATCTAATACACCTTCTGAAGTTCGTGAGAGATTCAATACAATCAATATATTTCCAGTGGTTTTCGCCAACTTTGTAACTGAGGCGTATGAGATACTTTCCCTAAATATGTGTAGGAAAAATTTATAAATGCATATTTAACCAATATATCAATTACGTTGTTAATTGAATTATTAAACTGTTTCTTGCAGGCTATCAATTATATTAGTGGGTTGAAATTACTGAGGTGCAAAAACAATTTTTCAATGAAGCCCTGCGTGTAAAAATTCAAGTATTTTGACAATATGTCATCATCAATCACTGTTGGTGCTTAAAATGGTCGAGGCTGCCAATATAACATAATAAAAAGAAAATTAAAATAAAAATCACGCCTGCAGTGATATTTCAAAAGAAAGTAATAGGGTAGTTAAAAAGTATATCGCTAACATTAGAAATTCATAAATTAAAATTATACGAACGAAATCAATATTATTTGTAAAAACATAGTTATTTGCTTAAATACGGGTTTGTCTGCATCAAATACCCTGCAGATTGGGAGTAGAACCCAAAGTCAGGCGCAATAATCGAAAGAACGATTTACATATCAATCACTGGGGTAATTTTTGGGCTGATATGAGTGGTGCAAGATATTTAGCCCGTTTCCTCACTTTCTTGTCAAAACTGACAACATCCAGAGATGAATAGGAATAGTCGTGGAAGGTTAAATTAAATTAATTAAATTCAGAAACGAAATAAAGGGGTAAATATTTAATATAAAAATGAATTACTAAAATAAATTTTACTCTTTGTTTCAAAAATGCGAGGTTTTATTGCAATATTAAATTATTTGCTTTCTAAATTCGCAGTATGTGCAGGTTTTTTCTTTATAATTAGCCCCCCCCCCTACAGAGTTTATTTGAAGAAATACAGAAACATTTTATATACAAAAGTTGCAGTACTTTTCCTGAATTTCAATAATCTGCCAATAAAACAAACAAAGGACAATTGCAAAATGGCGAAGTTCTATAAACTTAGAGTTTTTTAATGGAACAGTAGCTAAATCTGTACATCAGGATTATAACCGATCTACGCCAGCAACATGAAATGGAATATAAGTTTATTCTTTCTCTCTTGAATCCTTTTGTATCGCCTCCTGTAATTTTATGATTTTGCACTAACCCAATAGTCTAAAGTACGTTAGGTGGTGCTGACTAACCACAGAGTCAGGACTCCTGAGGATATACTACTACATACCAGACACGTTTATGCCATAATTGTATACAATTTATGTTCAAGCTCTCTGAGCATCTAGTTGGTTGATATATTAACAAGAATTTGACGATTTATCCAACCACGTGCTTCTTTCTATGGGTATCTGCGTAACTTTCGTTGCAAATTATTATTAAATATAGTGTCAGCCAAACAAATGATGTATTTGATATCTACAAAGTGACTCAATTTTAATCACTTGGTTTTAATATTAACTAGGTACTATTCGCCTCGGTTACCGCCTGGCGGATTTACTCAAAACCCTCGCCGTGTACCGCAGTTTACGGGTTTTCAAAATTTGTTATTAAAAAATGCGATTTTTTATGCGCAATCGTCATTTCAACGTATTTCCACCCATTTAAAAGCGGCCACCTCTCAAAAATTGTTAACCATTTAACAAAGAAATAGGTCAAATCGACCAACAATTTTAGAGAGGTGAACCGCTTTCAAATGGGTCACTCTGTATATGAAAATAAAACGCATGGGTATTCTAACAAAATAAAACATAAATGGGAACAGCCCAAAATATCTTTTGTAAATAAAAAAATAACATCTAGGCACCTAGGTACTTATCACAAAAAAAGTATTAACAGAGCCAGCAGCAAATAAAATAACCATTCTTATTTAATATCCTCTCTGAACCACTGGAACATTTCTTTTTTAAATCGCATTCTCCCCTCATGGCGCTTTTGTATCTTTTCCTTTGCCTCATAATATAGAGTTATTTTTTTTATTTTTTCTTGGATTGGATATCCCTGTTTTTGGATTGATCGTTCTTTTTTTTGTTGTTGACTATTTTAGGCATCAGAAGGATCTCCTTCATATCTCCTGTGGATCATTGAAATACATGTCACATAAATCTTCATAAAATTTAGATAAGTGATTCTCCTGTTGTGTTATTAGTTTTTAAAACTTTAAATACGTTTATTTTTAATTCCGCCATTTCTTGTCACATTTTAGTGCGCTTATGAAAACATTGCTTTTTTGAAAATCTTTTTACTGATCATTTCCCACACTTGTCGTTTTTTATACATGGGGCATCCAAATTTATTTTTATTTTCTTTGTTCAAACATATTAAAAATTTAATAGCAAGATGGAATTTCTTTGCACGACAAAATGATCCTCTACCTTTTTCGGCAACGGGCTCAGTTACTTGCTTGTTTTCACGTCACTAATAACATTTGTATAATTTTGGAAGCAACATGTACCTTCAATAATTGTGAAGTACCAATTTTCTTAATTGTGCCTAAATACTATCACAATGCCCTCATGACAATTTTATATTGTCAGTGATTTTAATTTCCTCCTATAACAAACGAAATAGATATCTCAAACAAATTAATTTAACATTTTCGTAAACTACTTTCATTTACCATTTTTATACGTTCACAACAAACAACAATGAATGTTTAACGTTTGATATATAGAAATCACTAGTTACCAGTAAAAATAGATTGGTTGACAGATAAGTCACCGTTTTTTTCCAGGAACTGCGTTCCAAAAGTAACCGGTTTTTCAGATATCTGACAGTAACCGCTAATTTCGGAACGCGAAACTAATTTTGTGGTGACTATTGGACCATATTCTATGTTCTAGTCAGTTGCCATAGGTAACCGAAAAGACAAACAAAGGCAAACTAAACAGTCTAAGGCAGACTAAGCAAGACAGAAGTGGTGAGAAATAAGTTTATCCCTCTAAATCCCTGTAAATATTACTTTAAGCTAAAATCTGTGAACAAGCTTCTTATTTTGAATTAAAGTTGAAAATCGAATTCGTAAAATGATATAATAATAAAGAAATAAATGACATAGGTACTTTTTTTTAAATAATTCCGCGTTGGTCCCATTTGGATAATCAAACCTCGACAGGAAACAACAAAAAAAAGAAATAAGTTATGTTATCTTTCTTAGGAAATGAATGAGTGGAACATACGTCATATTTCCGAAGTATAATAACCAGAACAGTAGGTATTCTCAAAGCATTCAAGATTAAATTCTAGCATCCTTTATAACTTCTTCAATGGAAGTTTGACATTTTATTAATATTAAAGACATAAAAATATAAAATATATTTGTATACAATATGTATCTCTGAACAAATTAAATCTCAACTTTCTTATTTCAAACAAATATACCTACTACAATACAATTATTGTTGGTAAAACTTTATAGTTAGGGAGATATTCAAAGTTATCTAATAATTTGAAGATGGTCGATTTTCTCTAAAACTCCACGTTTCAAAAAAAAAATGGTACGTTGAAAAGTGTCCCAGTTTTTGTAAATCTATTAGATATCTAACTCTACGAAATTTTCAATGTATTCTCCGTAACTATCCTCTTCAGAAATGTTGAAATGATTTATACGCAGAAATTGATAGTTTTTCAGATGCCAGAATAAAAATTACGTCATTCCATTTAAGAAACACGAAATGACCTTCAAATGACCCTGAAACTAATCGCCTACCAAAAATTTTATATCATCAAGTAGATTTCCAAAAACTGGGAAACTTCTGTATGCACCATTTTTTTAAATGTGTAGTTTTTGAGAAAATCAGCTGTTTATAGACTTGCAGAACTCAGTATATTATTTGTTAGCATCCAGAGTGCATATAGGACCGAAAAGTTGTCTATCGCATCTCCAAATATAATCCTCTCTGATGTTTTGTGGAGCTTTATCAAAGATCAAGTTTATGAACTTTCCCCAACTCCCCAACGAGATGAAAAATAAAACCAGGAGCACTGTTATTAATTTTACGTCGGAAATAATAATTTAAAAAACGCAATGTTCCTTCTATATTCTCACTATTTGGTATACAGTAAAATAATATTTCAAATATAAATTTTACTGGTAAAATTAGTCAATGATAAAGCAAACACAATTAGTTTCCAAAACGAAATTGTCACCATAGTCTACTCCATAATGGTTATGTGCTGCCGTGCGTATATGTATAGTAAAATATTAATAATTTAAACCTCCAGTATAATATGACACTAATACCCTACTTAACTGACATTATGTATACCACACATGGCATTAAAGCGGTTCTCCCTATAGGCCAGAATAATTTATTTATGGTATATTATGAATCTCTATATCGATATCGCGCGTTACTCTAATAACCTCACCAGGCAAATTCAAATAAATGCAAATTAAACAGGAATAATATATAAATGGAAACCTTTCGTTACAAATATTTACAGTATAATCAGATATTCTGATATTGGATTCGGAATTTGAATTCAAAATTAAGTGCAAACTTGTGTAAAATGAATTTATGTATGGATATCCGGGCGAACTTGGTCCGATACAAATATTTTCGGAGCAGTAAGTGGATAAAGAGTACTCTGCAAATAACATTCCGTGAAAAAATACATTTTATTTAAAGCCAATCGATGGAACAACAGTGTGTATTATCTTTACTAATGCACACCAACTATTTATAAAATCAAATTTGTATTCATGGACATTTTCAGATATTTACATTAATTCTTTATTTCATAAAACCCCTTAATAAATACCCCCTCTAAACTCACTCTTATTTTTAATTTGAAATTGTTTTCTATGTGACATTTGCAAATTTTGTGACTAACAATTTTCTTTGGCTTCTCTGGTCAAAATACCAAGTTGGATGAAAATTACGATGTAAGAAGTAATTTATAGTCGGGATAAACTATCTATTAAAGCAAACTCGTGTGTTCTTTTACGGTTTATTTCACAGCCATAACACTAACAGATAAAGTCCGTGGAGAGTTTGGTACTTAGGAAACTTTGTCATGACTGTCATAATCAAGTTTTCGAAGCAGTCCTGAATATACAATAAGTTGGTGAGCTTAAAGCACTGAATAAGGCAATGTGTTGCATACTGAATTTAGACCAATAATTGAAAGGTCAGAAAATGAAGCCAGGAGCACACAAATTGCAACATATAAATTCTACTTGAGGATGTATTTTTTTTTATTTGTTGATTTTCTAACGATTTAATGCTTTAATTATTATAAAGCAGTCGTATATGAAAAATTTAAGAATAAGTAGATCCCCTAATTGATTTGGAAAAGCAGCAACTTCCATCGTAATAAGCCCGCATTTGAGAAACTATTAATAATTCATAATTTTTCATAATTTTTTTTTTTTCATATTAAAGTTTGAATTAAACAAAATAATTCTCTATTTGTAGTTGTTTCAGTCTATTGCGTGTTTCTAGCTTGTGACGTTCTTTTTTACCTACAAACGGTACCTTCTAACTTTGTAACACCTTTTGTTAGAACATAATCTCGGGCGCCAGTTTCTTATTTGCGAGTGCAAGGAATAGCACTGTCTCTCTTGGCGGTTTCAAGACAGACAAGGGTAAGCTGCAGTGGAGAAACGGATGTATACAGGGGTCTAGGGGTTGAGTGCCAATTTTAGCGGTTTGGACAACTTCCCATACGGATCTAATTAGTTTTACACGTTCAAAATAACTCGTAGCTTTCAAATACAAAATATTTATTGGTGTCTTTTTAATTTATGTTTCGTCCTCAACAAGAAAATTATAATATCCGTCATAAATAAATTCTAAAATCTTAAAACGTGATTAAATTAATGCAAATATAATATACAACGTGTCCCAATTGTGATTAAATTAATGCAAATATAATATACAACGTGTCCCAATTTTAATGCCCCCCCCCCCCCCTTTCACAACTCAGTTATTAGTTATCAACCAAATTTGGATCGGTATCAACGACTTCTGGTGTGATCTTTTTGAATTAAACAAAACCTGTTTTTGTCAGTGGCGTGCATTTTTATTAAGAAAAAAGGAATCGCTTTTTTTAGAAGTCATATTAAACATTTTTATGATTTTTGGTGGATTTTCAGTTTCTTTATAAATGATCAAAATAAATCGACAACGAAAAATCGATTAAACGCCTAACTCGAGCGTTTTGGAAACTCCGTTCGAACTATGGCAGGATGATGAAGTTAAGCACCGTCTAAATTTTTAACCTTTATAACATTTCGGTGACCGACCTATTTATGGTGATTCCACTTTGTACTGATTATTTGGAAGATGTCTAATAAGTAATATATGGCAATATGTAATAAGTATTTAAACTATATTTAACAGTAAAACTTTAAACGAAATTAAGCTAAGTTTTACTAACGGATTTCAATAATTTAAGACCATTCCAAGATTTATGTACGAACTTTAATATTGATTGGTTTCGTTAGGCAATTTATAACTAACACAATTAAAGTACTACACACAAATAGTGAATTGGCTTTTCTTAGAGTTTTAGAAGTTTCTCTATTGTTTGTTAAAAGTCGTTGATTTACTTAATATTAGAAGAATATCCACTGATTATAGTAAAATACACACAATCTACTGTAGCAATTTGAAAAATATTGTGTCGTCGTTCAGATCAGATCAGTTTTGTTTTAAAATAAATAGTTATTACTGAAATGCACAAAAAGCGGGACGCCACAAAGCCTGACGCATTTTGATATGAACCAGGAATTTCGATCACAGTGACGTGAAAGGAAGAGTAGACATCGGTAGGTAAATTTTTTCAAATGTGGAGAGCAGACGTAAGTGTATTAACTGAAAAAACCAGAAGCTAAACTGCACAGTTTATAAAATTGTCAATTTCTGATGACCATAATATGTTGTGGATGGAACCCATTTTCGCTTCTTATTTTCTCTTCATTTGTATTGATGAGATAGCTTGATGATTTAATTGCTAGGTCTTTTGGGGTTTTTCAATTTTCTTCTCCTTTTTCTTATATGGCGGTTCAGACAGTATAGAATAAGACCACTTAGGTATGCGGAGATCCAAAAAAAAAATAAATAAGGATTAACTGAGATAAATAAAAATATAGAAAAAAAAATATATATAGAAAATATAGAAAATTTAAAAAAATTCCTAGATTAAGAAATCTCTACTTTTTTATAAGTTGAGTGATTAACCAAGTGTTAAATTAGCAAAAACAAGACAATATCACTCAAAAATTATTAGTTTTCGAGCTATGAGCAAATAAAATGACTGATACGTAATTTCACCACATACCTTTATCTCTTAAACAAAAAGAGATATTTAAAAAATTCAAGAAACATTCTTTTCGGTTTAACCCATTCTACAAATTTGTTGACAAATGTTTGATGCATCGACGCTAGGCGTCGCGGCACGTTTTATATATTTTTTTTCCATGGATGCCCAATTTTTATTGCACAGTATGACACAACAATGTTTGGAAAATACACCATTAGAAAGTTTTTCAAATTAATGTGTTCTGCTAAAAATTGAGTATCCATGGAAAAAAATGTATAAAATGCGTCGCGACGCCTAGCATCGATACACTAGAAATATATTTACCAACAGATTTGTAGAATAAGTTAAGCCCAACAGACTATATTTTGATTTTTTTAAATGCCTCTTCCTCTTTAGGAAATAAGAGCCCTGGGCGGAAATTATGGAACACCCGGTACATCTTCTTTGGGATATGGTTTTTTAATTGGCTACCGTAATGAATGAATGTAGAGTAAATATATTTAATTTATTGTATTGTTATTATGCTTGTATGAAACTTAAATAAAGTTATTTTTAAACAATACATATCAAGCAAAGATAGAAAATTGTAAAAAAATAGATGAGGTGTCTAATATTAGAATTTCAATGATTTATGTAGATATTGTCAAAAATATCTCGACAGAACTTGTTCCTATATTGTTGCCATAAGAAAATACCAAAAATATATTAAAATAATTAAATGATGAATGAAATAAACTGGGAATTACAAAAATAAATTAGTTTTGCAAAATTGACACACCTCTTCAGAAACGAAGTGAAAAGAGAAACTTGAGATATCTCTTACCGTGTTGAATTCTAGAATGTACCCGCGAGAGGCAGGAGGATCACAATGGTGAATTCACACTTTAGACGCATAACTTAGATCTGATCAGTTCAGTGTTCCCGACTGATACGACATTATATAAGTAACACAAAAATTAATATTAATGAAATGAAATATAAGGCAACGCTCTAAGGAAATTCAATTTAAATTTCGTTTAAGTTGCACAATTTCATGAATGTTCCATACTTGAGATATTTACTTTATCTAGTTCTTTATAGTTTTGTCCTTTGTTTATTTATCTATATTAATATAATAATAATAATAATAATAATAATAATAAACGTCTTTATTAAATAAATGCATATACATACATTTACATACTTATATTTAGGGCGAAGTTTAGCCAAATTGGCTACTCTAACACTTAACCCTAATCCTATAGCTATAGCTAATATGTCATGTATTTTAAAAATTATATTAAATTCAATATTTTAAAAGAAAAATAAGAAATAAAAAAATTGTTGATATAGAACTCACTCTGAATAAAGGCAGCAAACAACTTACTTTAAGTAAATAAAGCAGGAAGACGGTTCACCAGATGTGGCTCGTACCACCTAAAACAGTAAATCAAAACCACAAAATAGATAAAGAAAATAACATTAACCAGCAGAAAGGTAATATTAAACAAGTCAATAATTCACTAGTATCAAACAAGCAGTGATTTATAAAGAATGAGCAAAGTTGTAATTTTATCTAGCGAAAGTCTAACGTAGAAAAACGTAGCATTAATACTTGATGTTAATCAAGATTTAATTTTATGTAAAACTGATCGTCTATGCCACATGGATCGACAGATCGTAAATTGAAACTGTAGAAAGGTATAGTGAAGTGAAATTTAAAAATGTAGTGTTTCATCGTAGCCAAGACCGACAAGTGAATTTGAGTTTTCATATTGGATATGAGACCTAGCGTTCAAACATTATATGATTTCCACAACATGATTACAAAATGACAGTTTGACATCTAGTATCCTCATAAGAAAAAAGAATTCAGGATCACCATGGAGACGGGAATAAAAAAGAAATTTGTTGAAAAACCAGCTCATGAGAGGCGTCACGTAATTGAAGTCGTTCCTGAAAACAAATAAGAAAATTGTGATAAAGACGAGAAAAACCAGAGGAAAATCACTACTCACCAGATAAAATTAATAATTTGATTGAAGTTGAACGAGATAATACCCTGGTTACACCAGAAATTAACAAATAGAAGAAAGAAAAATCAGGTACTTATGTAGTAGGTATATAGTTGAGGGCTTAGGCATATAAAATAGTCTTGATTAATTGTGAAAAGCACAGAATATTTGGCAAGACAGCCATTTTGACCACGGTCATTGAACTTCAGTGAAGGCTGTAGGTTCATAAGTTCGTTAAAACCATAGAACGCAAATATCAGATAGACTGCCCATTACTAATAAGATAAGTTAAGGGGGACATTTTTTTTTAATTATTAAATTAAGGATTTCATTTGTTAGTAGATTTTACATCGATAAGTTATCGCAGGCTCTTAGATTACGCATTTATTTACCAAATTTGTCGATATTAATGTTGTTAAATGAATACATGATATAAATTTGAAAGCAATCTATGTCTGGTTTGATAAAACGATAAATTTTGCCCATTCTAACAATCAGAACATTATCCGTGCTGAGTGAGGGCGACATCTGTGAGTCCTACTCAAGAACTACACGTATGCTGTATAACCAGTTCTAGTTTAATTATTACAGGTCCCTGCACTTCACGCCATACCAACTTTTAAATATAATCACTAGAAAATAAAACAAAACCTATTGAGAACATAATATTCATTTATTAAAAAAAATTACATAAACTAAAGTATTTGAAAGGTAAGTTTCCTCCACTAAAAGATCCCAAAGAGACCCTGAAAAGGAAAACAGGAATTACACAAAACCTGAAAGTAAGTTATTCGCTTCGCGCAGTACACACGGTCATTTATCAACGCAAATAGACTGGTTGCTGTGTGTAAGGCGCAGGTATTAGTATTTTGCATCAGAAGTGCGGGTGTACCAAGTCAAAAAAGGTCACAATTAAAATAAACTAGTAAATAAATTATGAAATTAACTTAAATTACTATACTTCCTAAGGGCCGATCTTTTCACCTCCAATCAACTTTATCCGGCAGTTATTTACCTAGGATACAATTGTTACAACAATGAAAATCAGCAACTTTAACTGCCGGATAAAGTTAACGGGATGATGAAAAGATCGGGCCTAAATAAAATAAATATTAAAGACAGGCTATTCGAAAACTATTCTTTAAACTAACATGCAATAAATATTACTAAATTTATACCATCTACATTTTCAACAATTTAAATTAATCAGATATTTAAAAAAAAATTCCTCATAAAACATCACAAAAATATTTGGCATACAAAGGGTGGCATAGAAAAAAAAATCATCAATAAAATAAAATAATTATAATTTACAATAATTTTGATTACACTGACACGTTTATTTTTCAACCAGTGTCTGTTTCAAGCAACATGGTTACACGTTACTAGGTACGTGCAAATCATACAAACATGATAGCTTTTTTCTAGATTAATTAACGTTGCTGGCGCTTCCGTTAACAGAAAATAATAAATCCACGGAAATACTCTGTTTGGTCATTAACTGTAAGTCATAAACCAAAGCTTCAAAGAAATTGCACTACTTCCTCTCATTTAGTTACTCGAGTTTAGTTCTTTAAGTAAATACGCATATAAAGATCAAAGTGCATCACAATTATTATTATTCCGTTCGCGATAACCTACTTCGTTATGTTTTACGCCCTTTTTAAGCGCTGCATAACTTTATAATGAAATAGTTAGTGCCCATAAACTGGCTACGTGTAGTTCGTTTTGCATGCAGGACGTACGCATATTAATGTTCAAGTAACTTTCAAATTTTTATTATTTTTGTTAAACAAAAAATTAAGCCGTCAGTTATTCAAGCTTGAGGATACTTTTTATCGATCGTCTTAATTGAATAAAATATGGTAAACCTCACAAGTCCACTTCAACAGCAGATAAACACGTAACAATATTTAAATGGAATCTGCAGCCGAGGTCTTGAAGGTTAAGGATGACAGATATACGCCCTCTTAGAAAACCTCTTTCAGTTTTACGTGGAAAAAATTGGGTTCAACCTGGATCAGCCGCACATATCGAAATGTTGAGAAAAGCCATTTTTAACAGTTCCACCTCTCAACAAGGAAATGTCACCAGCACTCGATATTTCAAGATCGTCCTTAAAGGGAGTATTAAAGAAGGCACCGGATGCGTTCATATAAAATGGAGCTCAGCATGTTGCTGAAAATGATAAAATTTGTCAGGAATTCAAGTTGTTGAATGGAATAAAACGTCCGGTAATGATTGGCAGAGGCCGGCTACAAGTTTAAATAATTCCTGAAATATCGTTGGAGGGTTAACGGGAACAGTTACTTTGGATCAATTAATAATGCATGAGCCATTCCTGCAGTACTATAAATACTGTTGTTTCTAAAAATAATTTGGGTGTATTTTTAATAGGCGTTGCCCTTCCTAGTGCTTTATAAAATATGTAACTGTAATAATAAAATCAATTGGTCAAAATTATATACCTATAGTGCATTATTATGGGCTTCAACTTGAAGTAAGTTGCTAACTAAGAGATCTTTATGGACATACAGGGTGTGCGATTTAAGACCGGAACACCCCATTGATTCGGAACGCGTTGAACGATTTTAATATTTTTTTTTTGGGACACTCTTTTTAGACTAAAGACAAATTTAGAATCCACTTCAAAGTCAGCAAGTTCTTTTTTTGAAATTTTAGGATTATAAAGCATTAAATATTATTAAAATAATTGAATCAACTCCTTAAGAAGGACGTTATTTAATAAATAGAAAATCTAAATAAGTGTGGTCAAAGGACAATTTCTAGTGTATTTATTTATTGATTTCTAAATACAGCCACTGTATACTACACTAGTTTTACTAACCTTTTTCGCCCAAAAAGCGATACTCGTTACTATTTCATTATTAACTATTTCCGTTTTGTTTGCCTAATAAAATGTCCCACGAACAGGGAATATTTAATTACTGCACCATTGTGCAGGATAATACCAGCGATAAAATATTTATACATTTTAATAAATACCGTTTGTGAAAATAGTATTTCCAATTATTCCCTTATTACTTATTTATTTTGAATATTATATGTGAATGTAAATATAACTCGTCAAACGATTTATGGTTTTAATGAATATTAAATGACACAAATGAACTGTTTCAATTGATTTTTTAAATACCCAAATATATAATAACTTGTCAGTTAATGTTGGCTAATTTTGAAACTACTGAATGAACTCTAAACTCCTGAAGTCTCTTATCGTCTCTTATTGCATTAATATTTTTTTTCTATTTGTAATTGTTTCTCCTCAGATGTTCAGTTGCATACTCATCGGGAATAATGTATACATTTTTAATTTTTTTTTTTTTTTTTACCTGGAAACTACTGCCCCTTTCGACATAACATGTAATCATAAAAAAATATAATAAGTATAATGATAAAAAAATATATTTGATTCTGATGACGTATTTAAGTAATTCTTTCTTACTGTTTCTTTTTTCATCAGGATTAAATTGATGGAATACATATATCTTTGTACTAGTATTACAAGTTCGTTGTTTTTAAATTTATCCTATTTTCAGTCAACAAAGATAAAAATGTAAGGCATGTCTATATTATATTTTTTAGTCCTCTTTCAAATCTTTCAAAGGAAGGATGACATGAAACTTAAAAACTCGATTGGTACGGAATAAATCTGTCATCGAGAATAAAACATCCTCTCTCATTTTTATTTTTGCTAAAGAAAACTTAGTGTCTCGGGAACAAATTGTTGGGACGTAGAAGTCTATTACAATCTTGACATTTACTTGTATTCTTTGGAAAGCAAAGGCCGATTTATTGTCTGCAAAGCGGCAGAGACGATATAGGTTAGTGGACCGTTAGATCGATATGGCAAAGCTGAAAAGCTTTGCGAGAATTAGTCTCTTTCGTTTAAATAGCTATTTCTTTGTTTCGAAATCATCGCAGGATTTTGCTCCGCCAGACTTAATGCCACGGTTTAATGGAAATCACTGGCTGCAAGGATTTTTCTCATGTAGTTAATTCCGGAGGTGTCAGCTTTGTGATTAGGTTGACAACAGTTGATATTGAGATCTTTCACAGTTGCAACTATCAAAGCAGTAAGATATTAAATAAACTCTCATATGTTTTTAAGTATTGTCATGTATTTTAAGCCAAAACCCCACTAATAAATTAATAAAATAAAAAAAAATTAATTCAATTCAAACCAGGGTAATGTGAAAATTCCTCCTAATAAAACTAGAACGAGAAACTTACGTATAGTATACTCATTAGATAAATACAAGTTCAAAAAAAGGATATTATATCGTAGAACCATTTGATAAATCAGCTGTAGGAAACCTGTTGAGGCGAGAGAGGTCAATGAGACTTATGTAAACAAAGGGTCATCTACGCTAAAACAAACCAAAAGTAAACGATTTAAAGGCGTAAATGAAATAAATACATTGTGGAATGTTTCTTTAAAATAATCAATGACATAACAGCTACCAGTTAAGTGCTTTAAACAGAGGTTGAACGATTGTCAACTACGGTTAAACAAATATGGCCTTTATTTATATAAATTTTTATTAAATTTGTAATTAATTAGCATAAGACAAACCTGTAAATTCCTACGTCCAGATCGCTCCTGAAATAAATAGAGAATAGAGAGAAAACGAAAATTTATATTCCCACTACATTTGATTAATGGTTCAAGGTCAAAATCGATAAGGTACCAGAAAAACAGCATCAACTTACCAGCAATAAAGGTAAAATTTATCCTAAATAATAAGCAGGCACCTGATTGGTCGAAATCCGAATGGGCATCCAAGGCCTATTTAGTTTATGCAAATCCAGTAAATGGGGCACTAAATTGTAGAACTGCCAGCTACCATATTCGGACCACAAACCACAAGTGTCAAAACTTAAAAACAGGTCTGCCAATTCAAGTAAATAATGCGAAACGGTAACGTTAGTGTATCGAGAGTACACTGAACTGAAATATTAACTTTATTAAATTTGTTATTATCCACAAGGTCCTATATTTGTTGTAGATTAAGTTAGTTTAAGTTAGAGCAGGGACACAGTTTAAGAAACATTTTTGCTCTTAACTGTTTCACACGTATAATAAAACTATTAGTTGAGTTCCATCTTTGTTTAATTCAAGTAATTAAAGCATTTACATTCATCTCAGCTGGAAATCTATAATGTAGCAAAAGCAGAGACATCTAGCTGTCAAATGATAAAATACAATTTTTCCTGATAAAGATCTCTAACTTTACTAAGTCCTTACTAATCAAATAAGAAATAAAACCAGCACAAAATTTCAATAATCTTTATTCAACCATTGTACAACAGCAGATTTATAGGTAAGATATTTCTTCGATTGCAGAAGGGAACCCCCAAAGGCCCTGAAAGGTAAAAGAGTAATTATAGCAAACCTAGAGTAAGTTTCACGTTTAATTATCTTAAAATCATACGCACTGTCGCAGTGGCGGACTGATGCTATAACGTCGGTAATTCAAAAAACAATATACAACTACTTTAGAAATATAAATTTAAATTTAAAAACTAAAGAACTTAATTACTAGTGCATGCATAAAAATATATATGAGTATAAAACTTAAATATCTAAACGCGCAAATATATAATACTACAAAAACTTAAAATTTAAAAACTTACCTCGTATCAATAAAATTTAATATAAACAAAAAAATAAAAAATCAAATATTTCCCTAAAATCCCCCATTCATAAGAAAGAAAATCTAAACCTAAATGAAAATAAAAACAAAACTAAAAAAATAAAAAAATTCCCTTATCATAACAGTATTTATTGATAAATTGTTTATATTCACTGAATTTACATGGTTCAGTTGTCTGTTTGTAAACAGCGTTTATTAGAATAGTAGTTATTCAGAAGACTCAGTTGTAAATTATCATCCGTAGTTTTGCAGAACGCAGCATTAAGTTACCAGTTTCTAAATATGAACAAATATGTCGAAATTCATTTAGAAATGGTAGTTATCAAAAATCATTAGTTAACTCTAAATTTTTAATTGTTTGTTAAATAAGAAAATATTCTTAATGCGTATTAAAAAAAAATCAGTGGGAGCATAATAATCATTATCAGAAAGTACATTTTTATTGTACATCAAATTTTTATATTTCATGCGACATTATCAGCACTAATAACACGAATCCAGTAATCCACTGCCTCCCTCTCGTAATGCCTGCTGATTGCACACTTGAGGAAATAACAAACTGTAAACACAACATTGACAAGATCATCTGAATAATGATGAAAGTTACCGGCGTAAGCAGCATCTTTGTTGGGTTGTAAGCAAGCCCCAGGGCACTTTAAAAGTTTAAAGAGGCGGACAATAATTACCTGGAGTAGTACAAAGACAGATACGTATGCAAACACGGTACCGCAAAAGCACGAGCTTGTTGTAGCGTTGTTATAACTCTTAAGATATTTGCATGACGTTTGCCGTACTCCAGAGGGATGTAATTAGTTGGTATCAGCGTTTTATTAAACAAACACGCCAGTGGCGGGTAGCAAAGTGAAAGTGAATTCGTAATAATTTTATTATAAAAATACTAGGTATTTTGAATATGTTGATAATAAATTGGTGGGATATTTAGGTATCTGTCTATATCGGTCTGTTTTTCTACCTATGTCTTTGTTCCAAATACATATTTATTAAATTCACATAAATGAAAGATAGTCAAACAAAAGACATTAATTCCTGGATACGGGAGATTGTTGGCTAACCGGAAGTGGAGATACTACCATTTGATTATTTACATAAAAATTGTTACAACTGAAAAATGGCTTAACAAATTGAGACGCAATAAAGACCAAAAGATATTCTTTGACCAAATCTATAAAAACAGCCATGAATACAGTCTGAAAAAATCAAAGAAAATTGGACTTTTTTACGAAAGCGTAGAAGGGTATTACTTTCATTTTGGTAATTTTCACAAATATCTCAGGATATAATAAAATTCCGATAAGATCCAGACAAAACTCAGAATTTTATTAAAATTTGGATGGGACCAGGCTTTTGTGAAAAATAGTTCAAGTTGAAAAAGTTGTCGAACTCGTCCATGCGGATAGGACCATGACCTTGAGGTTGACCTTGAGGTCAGTGAGGTTAAAGTCATTTGGAGGTCAACTTTGAATTGAAATAGGAACCCCTGCTTTTTACTCCAGATTCGCAAAGAGGAGGAAACACATTCAGATACAAGGTTCAATGTCGAGATCCTCATGACCTTGATGCTATTTTCGAGGTCAATCTTGATCCAATCGAATAACTTGTAGGAAACGAGTTTTCGTGGAAAATGTTGAACAACAAAAGTCAACTTCCCATGCGGATTGGACCATTTTTTAGGAACATTCGATCCCTCTAAGTTATTCGATTGGATCAAACTTGACCTCGATACTGGCATCAAGGTCATCATGACCTCGACAATGAACCTCGTATCTGAACGTGAAACCCTCTCTTTTCGAATCGGGGCGGGGGTCAAAAAGTGAGGTTTGAAAATTCAAAGTCGATCTGCAAATGATCTTGAACACTGACCTCAAGGTCATCTTCAAGGTCATAGACCAATCTGCATGGACTAATTCGACAACTTTCGTTTGAACTATATCACCATAAGAAATATGCTTCAATTTGTCCCACACTTCGACTGAAGCTGAGCTAGTTCTTAAGACTCCCCACTTACAGTACAAATTTTCAATGTTTAAACTCGCGATTACAAATAATTCTTTTTGGAACAAAAACTACGCAAAATTCTTAGATTTTTACACATCCAGCATATTTATTATATTTTTTAGTATCAACTTAACTCTCTTAAATTTCGCTTCGAAAAAAGCGTGTCTTTGTATTTTGAATGGTTACTTCTTCTAAATTATTAGTTTTTCATTTTCCTGTTGCAGCTACCTGAATAATTTCCAGCCCAACACAAGTAATACTTTACTTTACAGAAACAGGTAGACCAGTAGTTACAAAGGGGCATATTGGTCACAATCTTTAGCTAAAATCTTTGTTTCTGTCGCAGTCAATAAAAAACTACAATCTTGTTCAAAGTATCCATTATCTACTGATCCTGCTGATCCAACTCCTCTTACTCTAATACATTTTTTAATTGGACGAAGCACCAGATCTAATTACACACACATTCTAAAAAATAGATTATCCATCTATCAACATTCACAAGCTTTACTGCAGAATTCCTGGGTGAGATGGAGCAAGGAATACCTACATATCTGAATTTCAAATTAGACAGAAATGGAAGAAAAATTATCCATCCCTATTAAAAGAAGGTTCTTTAGTTCTAATGAAGGAGGAAACCTTACCACCTTCCAAGTGGTTGAGCTTCTCATGTTATCTACTAAAGTGCTAGCTATTGCCCATCCTAAATACGGCTTCTGCAAAGTTGTTAGATTTTTCCTAAGTGTGTAAACACATAAAAGGTTCCTAAATATCGATGCATCCAGTAATAGGTCGATCTTACCTGTTTTATTAAAATTTGGATCAGCCATTCTGATATTTTGAGGAATACTTGAAATCATAAGATATTGAAGGCAAATGTTCTGTTATTTTTTCAACGACAAGAAAAGGTAGCGTTACACTAAATTCATTATGAATAGAATATATTTTTGCACTAGTTTTACATTTTAAGTTAAAAGGGTAGGCGGTTAACACTTGTTCAAAGTATATTTAGAGTAAAATATTTCAGTAAAAGTCGCAGTATGTATTTTACCTTTTCCGACATAGCATTGATTGCTTTCATAGCTCGTTAACCCCATACGCAGAAAGTATACCTTTTACAATTCACCCAACAGTTTTGGAGTGAAAATGTATGTTTGGTTGCAATTGGAATGTCATCAATAACTTCAAAGCCATATACCTGAGAACGAATTTGTCTGTTTCACACATAGGGAATAATGACACTATATTTCATTTAAGTTGGTTTTTCAGTCACGAAATCATTTATGTAGCGAAGTGACTGAGTGCGGTCGTTGGAGTTATTCAAACGTCTGAATTGGATTTCTTATGTGATTTAATAAAATTATATACCAGTTCCTGTGAAAAAGAGCTGAAAGCTTTGCTAATAATTAGCAAAAAAAGATCATTTAATATTTCAAGTCATTTGTCATATTACTCTTACTTCAAAAAAATTCAATTTCTAGCAAATATGATTAATGCTTCTTCTAATTTGGGACAAAAATAAGGCATCATAAAAATTATCACTGTAATTGTTTTCTGAACCACCTTGTAAATGATATATTTCTATCAAATCAAAATCAGATTCATCCAATATCAACATAACTATTGTCATATTTTATCTCTTATGGTGCTGGAGATCTTTCAACCAGAGAATTCGTCAAATTTTGAATATCGATGATCTCCATACGCCACTGTAAGCTATCTAGAGAGGGTGTAAACCCGGAGTTAACAGTTTGCGAGTGTTTAACAACGGAGCCGATAAGATCACGTTCACACAGTCAAATGGCCCATTGTCCCATCAGGTTTTAGACGATTACTGTTACCATCGCAATAACGAATGTTTACCCTATCGTTCCAAACGATCCCAGTCCGTATCGGGGAAACAACGCCGAAAATCTCCACATTTAAATGGGACAGTAATTATTCCTGCTCTACTTAAAAGTACGAATGTAATTGTTGACTTTTTACAAATTACTTTTTTTAATATACTTATATAATAATACCTAATTTTAATATGTATCAAATATTCAATTGCATAAGCTTCTTCCAATGTTTGTTTTGTTGTCAATAAACTTGAGCCGAGACTTGAGCAATGTAGAAGGCGAATTACAAATTGGGCCAAATTTCAGCATCGACGTCTTTGGTTGATGGTTTTAACAGGATTTCTGGGTGCTCTTCTGATTATTTTTTGAACTCGTGAAGTTTCAACTTTGTTTTCTTCTTCTTTTGAAGCGAAATGAGCTATATTATTACAGACATTTAAAACAATAAATGGAGGAGTGTCTAAATAAAAGAGATATATATATTAAATCGGTTTCTTTAGTCCTTGCTATCCTTATTTGCTAATTGACGCAAGGTGAAAATTTTTCAACATATGATCAATTGATCTTGTACAATCTCAATTTCAAATTCAAATTTGTCTTTATAGTGTGTCGAAAACCAGTCTCCCAAGCGAAAAAATTTACATTTAAATATTGTCTAAGATTTAGGTTCAATTAACATTGGTCTCAAGATAATGCAAGTTTGACACGATGTAAGATTTTATGCACTTCGTCATTGATAGAAAATAGAAACAAAAATAAAAATTTAAACACACGTATTTTTTGTTTTCTTCTTAAAATTGTAATTCTTGACAGCTTGACCTCTTCGTGGTGAAATTACAATAATCATTTTCGCAGATATAATCGAAATGAAAATTCAGCCGTTCTGATTAAAACAAAATAAAGTTATCGCCCACTCCTCTTTCCTTACACAATACTAAACAAATAAACTGTGCAGCCGCCTTCAAAAACTGGGGCTTGAAGTTCTGCAATCACGATTTGTTTTAAAGACTTAATCTGAATGAGATAAAAAGTTCAGAGTAGTTCCAAGAAACTTCTTGCAGCCTTCTTATTGCCCGACTTCTTCAGTTTTGTTTAATTATTGTTATGAAAGGGCCGCACCGTAATTAATATCTGTCGTGACCTGCTCGGAAATATGTGAAGACTGAGAAAAACAAGCAAGTAGAAAATATTGTTTTATAGTGCACTTCCTTCCGGGTCGGGTGTATAAATTCACCAGAGATATGAACAGCATGTTGGAGTCTAATTTAAATTCTTTTCTTCTGAGCATGTCAAATTGTTGATTTATAAATGGCACGTAATTTGAAATTCTTATATTAACCGCGTTCGAGTTGATAATATTATCCATGAAGCAGGCTACTTATTAGTAGCCCGACTTCAGTACTCTAAACCAGGACGCTTTATTTATATGTAGCACTAGCAATTCCTTCCTCTGACGCTTTTCTATGACTTCGTACATTACGATTACACTTAATAGTACACTACGTTTTAAAAAGACTGACAAGAGTATTTGAACATCATCATTATATAATTTTAGATATAGCAGAACTAATTGAGAATAACATCAGCAAAATAATCAGAAATAAATTTCTCAGTCAATATTTTTAAATTTTCATCTGATTCTATTCTTAGGTAAAAGAATCATAGGAAGTATGGCAGAAATAGTATTTTGCCACCGCGAGGCGTATTCTCGATACTTTGAATACTAATAAATCAGCATGTCCCGAAGACACTCATCAAAATCTGTGCGACTTCCGTATTATCCACATTCTTCAAAGTAATAAAGAGCGCTATTAATATTCAACTATTACAGCACTTTTATCAGTAGGTTTATTGATCGTCAATGGAATGTCCTTCAAAGAGGTCTTCTCACATAAAGCATAAATTAATTAATTGTGGCAATCTAAAACTATGGAGTATCTACCAAATAAGATCCCAAGACAGTTGAAAGACAGTTGATACTTAATGCTACCGGGATATTTTAAACAAGTTGCCATAGTCACTGCCTAGGGATAAGGAGTTTTTTCTAAACGTTCACTTCACGTTATGATTAATTGTAATTGCTGTTTACCATCTCTGTTTCTCCACCAAATTAAATCAGATCAGCTGTGTTTTGTAGTATGATCCTTTCAAAGATCAAATGATGTGACTGATTCTAACACCACAAGATGTCGTTTGCCTAAAGATTAACAATGGTGTTGTACACAAATATGGTATTATCCAACTTAGACAACGATTATATAGAAAAATTAGTTTTTCTTGTTTTGGTGATGTTTCTAAAATAAGTACACTGTCGTTATCTTTTTAACCATAATTTCCCAACTACCCACTTTTGGAAAAATTTCTACTCATATTTATAATAGGCTCCCTAAAATTTGGGCTATCTAAATAGCTATGAGTAATAATCTATAACGAATATTTCATAACTTCTAGTTCACAAAACAAAGCAGTAAAGTGATAATAAAATAAATAATATAAATTTTAAAATAAATCTTAATTAAATTTCAAATACTTATTTATACTTGAGTTATATAGCATAAATTGGAATCAGAAGTTTAAGTTTCTTCGTAATTCAGAATACGACTTCTAAAATTTCTCAACAACAATAGCGGTAGAGCTCAATAAAATTGTATTTGAAAGTCAATTGTGTGTTGTCTAGGAGACATTATAACTAAAATCTCAAAAAAGAGCATAGACATGGTCTTTGGAGGATAAATGATACAATTCAGATTAATATATTGTCATGTATTTTAAACTATAAAATAAATTAAAACCCGATTATTAAATAAATAAATCTAAAACCAAACTCAGGTACAACAAGGATAAAATGATATAATCCTCACAATAAAACAAATAACGAGAAACTTACGTATGGTATACTCAATAGATTAATACAAGTTAAAAAAAAGGATATCATGTCGGAGAGCCATCTTGATAAATCAGCTGTAGAACACCTGTTGATGCGAAAGAGGTCAACGAGCCGCACGTAAACAAAAGGTCAGCTACACTAAAATAAACCAAACGTAAACAAATTAAAGGCGTAAATAAAGTAAATGCATTGTACTATGTGTCTTTAAAATAATCAATAACAGAACAGCTGTTAGTTACATGCTTTCAACAAACTTTGAACGATTTTCAACACAATAGTTAAACAAAGATGGACTTTATTTCTGTAAATTTCTTTTAAAATTATAATTAAATAGTGTAAGACTTACCTGTGAAAGAAACGTCTATAGTCTAGTCAAATGACTAGACACAATGTAAATTAGATCCTAAGAATTGTTGTGTAGTGATCTTTGAAAGGTTCAGTGATGTTTTGTCGAAGTGAACGGCAGGGAAAAAATGCATCTCACGTAATATCAACAAATGGGTATCCACAAATTCGTCAGGGGATAAGGATGCTGAAAATGACATAATTTCATTGGCAAATTATATAATAAAGTTAAAAAACGCAAAAATACAAACCATAATGACAGATGGGAATCAAGAAATCCTTGGTTTGGTAAGGTGGTACAAAAGGAAATGCGAAAAAGTAACGGAAAGACAGCTTCAACTTACCAGGAATAAAGGTAAATTATCCTAATTAATGAACAGCCACCTGATTGGTCGAATTCCAATATTGCATCCAAGGCCTATTTGATTTAAACAAATCCAGTAAACGGTGCAATAAATTCTAGAACAATCAGCCATCATATCTGGACCACAAGTGTCAAAAACTAAAAACAGGTCTGCCAATTCAATAGTCCAGGAAAGTTAGACATAAAAAGACGGAATAAGCGAACTTTTTTAGGCTGAGATTTTTTTATAGAAAAGTGTAGGTTTTGAGGTCAGAAAATATATGTCATACACGCAACCACCAGCAACATACAGCGTTTGGAGATATAGATGTATATGTATGATTTTTCCCGTTTTTGACCAAAAACTGCCAATATCTCTAAGAAGATGCATGTTTCTGAAGAAAAGTTTCAAGTAAAAGTTGTTCATAATTAAATTTCCTACAAAATTTCTTCTTTGAAAAATTTCGATTTTCCCAATGGTTTTCCCGTAAAAGCGGAAAAACCGCATGTAAAAAAAGTGAATTAGAGAAAAAATTGCGGAGAATTCTTAAATTTGGTCAACGTACTCCAAAAAATGTACAGTTTTATTACGAGGTTCTCTTTCTTCATTATTTATAAAAGTTCTGTAGCAACTATAATGGTATCTTGCTTTTGCAGCTACTAAATCTGTACATGATTCTAAACGCTCTCTGACATGAGCATATTTTTCAGAATTGGATTCTTTCATACGATCAAGAAGAATATCTCGCGTATTCTTAGCAGCAAAACTTATATTCATTTTCGGATTTTTTTTAATTAGTGTATCAGAACAATTTTTGTTACAGTAAAGACATTGATTTTCAAATATGAACTCTCCTGCTGAATCAATTATATTGCTTGTACTTGCTGCATGACCTGTTAATGCCTTCGAAGAATTGGGATGTCTCCGTGAAGAATAATATTTTTTGCAATTAACATGAACAAGTAATTCTGCTCTATCCTTGATGAGTTTTTCTTTGCCATCTTGCATCCTGATACTTGCTTCAATCATCGAAGTTCTTGCCTTACCTCCAACTCGCACACTATTATCACCTAATGCGGAATCGCAAAGTACGCACAAATCTTCCATATTGTTTTTTTTTTCAAAAATATAAAAAATATAATGACTAATAATACAACAACACTTTCTATATTAATTAGTTTACTCACTTCCTTGATAAGTGTATCAGTGACAGATCGCTAATTTGACAACGTCAATATGTCTCAAACAATTTAGTAGTCAAATTGCCCGAGCGTACAAGAAAATACACAGTTTTTCCGCTTTTGCGGTAAAACTATTGGGAAAATCGAAATATTTCATAGAAGCAATTTTGTAGGAAATTTAATTATGAACAACTTTTACTTGAAACTTTTCTTCAAAAACATACATCTTCTTAGAGATATTGGCAGTTTTTGGTCAAAAAACGGGAAAAATCATACATATGCATCTATATCTCCAAACGCTGTATGTTGCTGGTGGTTGCGTGTGTGACATATATTTTCTGACCTCAAAACCTACACTTTTCTATAAAAAAATCTCAGCCTAAAATAGTTCGCTCATTTTTTCCTTACTTTCTTGGACTACAAGTGCATTTAAAACGACTAGGTAACCCGAAAGTGCAGAACTTACTCTGAACTGAAATTTTAAACCGTAAGTGTATTTAATTTTATTAATATCCAAAAAGACACTGTCCTAAATCTGTTGTAGATTTAATTAGTTTTAATTAGCGCAGGGATATAGACTAACAAATGTTATTTTCTTTTGATTATCTGATATTTGCAATAAAACCTTATATTTTGAGTGCCATCTATGTTTAATTCTCAGCTGTATATCTAATATACAGCAGACTCAGAGACATCTAGCTGTCAAATAGTAGAGTGACATTCATTCTGATAAAGATTTCTATAATTTCAAGTCGATAGAAATATAATAAAATAAACTACCGTGAATTTCAAATAACCTTTATTTAAAAGTAGCATGACAGCAGATTTATAGGTAAGATGTTTCTTCGATGGTAGAAGGGAACCCCCAAAGGCCCTGAAAGGTAAAAGAGTAATTATAGCAAACCTACAGTAAGTTTCACATTAAATAATCATAAAATCATGCGCACTGTCGCTTATTAATGAAACATTGAAATAATTCTGCCCAGAGGCGGACTGATCGTATGCCATAATGTCGATTATTCAAAACTATATACAAGAACTTAAAAATATTTCTTTTGAACAAACTATTTGCAATTTCTATAGAAAATAAAATTAAATTTCAAAACTAAAAAACCTAATTACTAGTGCATGCATAAAGAACTAAATACTATAGCATACGTTAAAATATAAAATATAAAAGAAAAATTAATACCTCAAAGTACAAATTATATCAATAAAATAAATAAAATTAATAAAATCAAAAATCCCTAAAGTCTCCTATCATCATTATAATATTAAAGCTTTTGAAACTGTAAGTTCTTGTCTAACTAACTAAATTTTGCTGGTTTCAAGTCCACTTGACTGGGTTGTTTTTATTTTAGTTGAGGTAATAGTGGACATTTTAAAAGAAAGATAAATCGTTTAAAGTTTTGTTTCCTCGGGGAGCAGTGGCGAGCGCAAACTAGACTTCAAAGACCACAGTTCTAACTATTTGATTGACGTTCATGTACGTCGAACTTTTACGAAATACGAAACAAATTTCCCAGCAAATTATTATTAATATTATTATTAATAATTACATTTTTTTCTCTAAGTAGACAGAAAGTCTAAAATTAAAAGTTGTTATTATTTTAGTTTATTTATATTTGATGTCAAAAAAAACAACCTCTCTAACTCTTCCTTTGACGTAAAGTCACAGGTATAAAGGTTATTTTTTCAAAATCCAGACATTTTTAGATTGTCTGGGAAATGAATCAGAAGTGTGGTAGTAAATCCCAAAAATAAGAAAAAAAAGAAAATATATATAAAAAAAAAATTTCATTTCTACGCACTAATAGTTAATTTAGATGTATAGAAGTTTCATAGTTAGTTAGAAATTTTTTAAATCAAAATGTCTACACATATGCATTTGCAACTGTTTCATAAAAACTGAATATTAATAATCAATTTGCTTATTTTAAGTATTAGCCGATTCAGCTAATTCTATTATTAATTAGTCAATTATTTTCGCACAAACCCAGAATGTTACCTGACTAACAAATTATATATGGGTAAATCAATTTCAGGGTTACTGTCCTCACCCTCCAACCTACGCGCTTAAAATATTGTGGCGTTCGTTCCTAGGCAAATAGCCTCGAGAGATGCCGTAAATGTAAAGTAAATTTCAAGGAGCATTTATTAAGCCCCTATATAACCATTCATCAAAGTTTCTAGTGCAGGTTACTTTAGTAATTCACGGTCGGTGAGAGCCTACGTTCCACAGAAAATCAGCGACAAACAAACATGTCAATCAAAGACATACCAGGGAAATTTTCGGCTTCAGTTGGCAAACTAATGGGCTTTTAGAAATTTGGCAGCATGTTAATCAAAATGGAGGGATAAAAGCACTAAAAATAGATTCTAAATAATTTAGTTATGTCACTAAAATGTTTAGTAATTTCATAACTAGACAAGTAAATATATTCAGGTATATACAGGATGTCTTATGCTCAAACTTTTAATAAAAATGGTTTCTAAAATACTTCCTATAATAGTTACAACTGTTGAAAATGGGGTTACATGTTTTGACACGTATCATTTAAATTTAGTTAGTTTCGTGAAATCTATGAGATATAATTTTTCATAATAAGAATATTTACTAACTAAATTATTAACAAGAATTGTAAACCTTCTACAGCTCATTCAGACTCCTTTTTTAACAAAACTGGCCAATAATAGCTATTTATGTAACCAGTTACGAAAAACTTTATTTTGTGTAACGAGTGGATGTTTGCAGGACGAGCGAAGCGAGTTCCTGCAAAATGACACGAGTTACACAAAATGGTCTTTCGTAACGTGTTACATACAAGATTTTTTCTAATTTTAAACATCTAAAAATAAAATTCTTGAAATAAAATGTTCAAAAATTTCTAAATTTTGAAGAAATTTTGAAATGAAAAATAAAAAAAAATTGAATTGAAAAATTTTTAGAGGGAAACCGAACTAAAGAGTAAAAATAAGAATTGAAGATTGACAAAAAATAATTTTATTGTAAAAAAGCGTGGGGTGCTAACTCTCCTTTAATCAATAGCTACCAATGAAATATCTATAATTGATGTCATGCACCCCACGCTTTTTTACAATAAAATTATTTTTTGTCAATCACTTTATTCTTATTTGTTACTTTTTAGTTCGGTTTCCCTTTAAAGCGTGTTTTTTTAGTTTTTTTAAACTATAATTTTTTTTTTTCATGTATACTAGTCTCAAAGTAAAAACAAAAACACACTAGGTAGACGTTCTGTATAGATATACCTTACGTTACATTATATCGCCTTGTAGAAAGTAACTGTTTCTTAAATTTCACTTTTCATTGTAAACGCGCCTCTAGAGGCGGCGAAACAACAGAGGCTCGCAGGCAGCTCTCTATTGAGACCTGAATCAGATGCTTTCTGCAGGATTAAATAAATGGCCCTCCATTAAAGACTTCTTTTGTGTTTCAGCGTCGTGTGTGTCACCGTTAGGGATGGAATCCGGGCAAATTAAAGACTCCGCCATATCTGCAAGTTCGGCTTACGATTCCGGAAGTGTTGGACCACAGCATGGCAGGTGGGTTTCTGATATTTATAGAAGGCTTTAACAGACTAAACGGTATTATAAGTTTGACAGTAAGATAGTGGAAAAGGAGAATATGCAATTTAGAAAAGTAATTTAAATGTAAATATGATAATACACACTCTATAGCCATGGTTTATGTGCAAGAATTATTTACTTAATGTTAGTATTATACAACTACTTGGTGGGAAATGAAAATTAGTATTTACTCACCATTTTCAGTATATGCACTTTTTAAAAATGTTATGCTATTTGGTTTATAATATACCTACAGCAAATAATGTGTGGTTGATATTTTTCAGCTATTAATTTCGACAATTATTTCATGTTTTAAATAGTAACATTTTATTCAGTGTTTTTCTGATTTGTATAACCTATTAAACGTATTTCATTCTAGTGGAGATAAAACAGTTTCAAATTAAATCACATATTTTCCACAACCATCAAACAGTAATTATTAACTGTTATCTGTTTTTGTGCTTTTGGTGTCCGGTACACTGCAGCATAACGTCCAGATGGTGGAATTGATGGGTAAAAAAGGTCAAAGCGTAAATTATTGCCTTTTTCATCCTGTGAGATTGTAGCCATTTATATGTTACATTCTAAGTGTTCGAATCAAATTTTATCTAACATAATAAATATTATGTTGCGGTGTTATAGTCTAATCACTGAATTGTGAATGTTTCGGAAATAATTCTTTTGCATAATTACAGGTGTTTATACAGACAGATTACCGGCAAAAAGGAAGGAACTGCAATAATTGATAGAAAAAAATTTGTTATATTTTTTACTCACGAAAGCGTTAAGAATAACTTTGTTAATTTAGCCGCTACGTTTATTTTATAACGATACAAACTAGCGATACATAATTAATATATCAAGTGAAATTTTCCTTTTAACAAAACCCTTGAAAAGGATTTAAACTTTTCATGGGCCACTGTAACTGACGCAGTTTTCACTCGACACCAAAACATCGACGACCTAACTTGACTTTCTTCATCAACTTTTGTTGGTATTATCAAGGATCACTAAAATAGGTCCCAGCAGCGTCTCCGACAAACCATAAATCACAACCCACAAACTACAATCTACCCATTAAGGAATTTCCATACGCAGCAAACAATTTTTCCATTCTGGTTATTTTAACAAATTTTAACAATTATTATGACAACTAAATTTGTTGGAAAAGAAAAATATATTTTTCTAATTAGATAGAGGCTTTCGATAAAGAACCAAATTATATAAATCCTTTGAGAAACATGTTTCTTTTATTTTTCCTACAACATGATAGTTTAATTCGAGGTTTAATTACAAAGACCCTAAATTTTTATTTGAAAGAAACGAAATGCTCCAATCTCAAAATACATAAAATAAAAACAATACTCCTCTAATTACCTAATTTATTTTCCTTGGCAATATTAGTTTAATTCAAAGATATTAACTATACTGCTGTAAATACATTCGTTAGATATAAAACTACTTCACATTGCACTGGTTTGTTATATTTTTTAGTTGTAAACATTTTATTGGTGGCAGTTTGTTTCCCAGTAAAGTGGACCATAAAGCACATGTTGTATAACTTAAGAACTTTAGATAATCAACTCGGGAAATGAGTAACTTGACCAAATGGAAGAACAATAAAATCCGAATAAACTCAGCGGTATGCTCATGTAATCAACCAGATCGGATATCTAACATGTTTCCTTTATTTAAAAGGGGATTTTCAGAATCTGATTTTACATTGAAATATATCTACGTACATATGTCTGTTAACTTATCATAGTTACGTTCCTATAAATACTAGATCTTCTTCAATTGATTGTAACTGAAGAGATTGATGAATAGTTTGATCCATTTTAACACTAATAAAAGTATCGGTTTCGAAATATTTTATGTGAAGACAAATCTGGAATCCAAATGCTGCACTAGTTGGAATATTGGCAAAATATATTGTCATGTATTCTGAATAAATAAAATAAATTAAATACTCCTTAAAAAATTAAATGAATATAAGAAATTGGTACCCTCTGAAGAGAATTATAGTGGAAATTTTTTGACAGTTTGAAAAAACATGAAAACTTCAAACGCTATTTCCGAACCGCTGCCGGACCGTCGTTCCAACTTGGAACTACATCGCAAATTGCATGATCTCGCTGTTTCGGAGAGATAGGGGGGGGGGGGGGGGTGAACGAGAAAAGTAAAATTGGCAGTTCCTAATTTCTTCATTTGTTTTAGTTGTGAAGTTTTCTTATCGAATACCACACGCACTTTAATTATTCCTGAAAATATTAAAAAAAAAAAATAATTCTCTTAAAATATTCATGACCTCGAAAAAATTTCTGGAAATAATTTAAGTACTAGTGGTATTACAAGTGAAAATATTCAACTAATATGATATGACAGACAAGGTCCAGAGACATTTTTAACAACGCAACATCTGTTCTCAAACAGTTTATAGCTGGTTCTATAAAATTCAATATTTAATTAGTAAAAAAAATATCTGGAAGCATATAAACCTTATTTTAAAGACTAGGAGCGTGATGATTCAAGCATGTACTTAAATAAATATCAGAAGTGGGATAAGTGTCACTTCTGAAATGCGTCGCAAGTTGATCTTATTTAAAAATCATCTGAAATATTAAAAAACAACTCGGTTATTCAACTGTCCCTTTTAGAATTGTATTTCCAGCATCCAAATTCAATGTATTTCCAATCGTCCGCGTAAAATGATGGAATTGCTAGAATTCCGCGTGTCTCTCAGGTAACCCGTAAAATGTCATAACGGTGATGGAGATCGGCCGGAATAACATTCAGCTAAAAGCATTTCCGGATCAGCGACGACTTCGAACGTCACCGGCTGGAAAGTGCCAGTCGATATAGCCTATGCTATTCAATTTCCTAGAATATAAATTTTGCCGCCATGTCACATTAAAACGATGGACCATTCATGATGGACATATGTAAACGCAATAAATTTGCGGGTCGGTAGACGTTGGGTAACTCTCGAAGTTCCGTGTTTAAACAGCCACAATGCGATGCACTTCAGACATTTGGGATCAGCCACCGTGCAAATTTAAATGCATGGAAATAAAGTACATAGAACAATAAATTTGGTTCGGACTTCAGTTGTCTAGACTGTTAGTACAGTGAAAACGAAATTTAATAACAAGAAAAATATATTATTTTTTTAATTTCCAAAAAATGTTTGTGTTGCCTAAAGTACTACTAAAATTACCGATATAAGTACAAAAAACTTTAAGCGAACATTAAAGTGCTTAATTGTCTATTCTAATTTACTAACATTGCTAATTTCTTGTAAATAATTTTCCACAAGCAGATGCTCTTGTGATTAATTTTTAGAGTATAATAAATTGAAATATTTAGAGACACTCTTAAGTTACCGTGTGACAGACGTGCAGACAGATGTTCTAAATATGGAATACATTTTCAAATGTACTAAATTAAGGTAGAAACATTAATTCAAACCTCAAATATGTTTTTTTTTGTAACGTTTTCCTTAATAATTAAGTCTCAGCACAACACTGACCAATAAAAATAAGGTCACAGAAACTTTTCCGACTATAATATTTATATATAAAAAAAAGAAACCTTTATACTAATCAATACGAGATAATCCCTTTAATCTTTGGCAGCATGCCCCTTTAGTTGCATTTCAACTAAAGCAGCTCTTGTACTTTTTGCTATTTATAAATTCAGAAGTGTGATAACAAGAATCGAAGTAAGTTAGGGGGCGACAGTTATTTTCTAAAATATTCATAATACTCTTAAGACTTTTTAATTAGTTTTTAACTTTTAACGAACTTCTTTAAGTATTCATTAATTTAATCACCTTGTGCACATACCAGTACTTCGTGGAGTTTTTTTTGCAATTTATTCTCCCAAAGTGTAATTAAAAGAGCATTAGTTGTTTAAATTTGTAATTTGTCAATGATGTAACAAATTGGGTCTGTAAATTTAATACATTTTTCTCCTTTTGTATTTATCCTTCCGTCGATATTGCGAAAACTAATTAGTGAACGCAAATATTTATTATTAAGTTTGACATTGACAAATGGGATTTATTTGCATGAATTCATATCATCATTTTAAATTCATGTAGAATAAAGATTAATGGAATTGTGACCATCGATTTATTTTTTTGTGTTTCAAATGTGTAATGTCAGCAAAAGAGTTAATTTATGAATTCGTCAATGCGTGGAAGGTCACTTTTCAAACAAAATTTAAACAAAAGGAGATTATTATTGGTAGTCACGTATTTTATGGGGTCTATATAAGGCATAAATCAATACCGAACCAAAGTTAAAGAAATATATACAGATAAGTCCAGGATGCTTGGAACACGACAGGGATTGGGACGAATATACGAGTGGCCGACAACTCGCCTCAGTTCGAAATTTGTACATTAGGAGAAGGGCGCGACACTGCGCTGTGGCCACTCACTGCTCAGCAATCAGCAGACTGTTGTTAGTATCTCATTAACCGTGTTGAGATGTAGAACTCATGTCTGAAAGTAATTTGATTTACGTATTCTGGACCAACGTTTCGAAATTTTTCTCACTTGAATAATTCATCCTAGATAGGATTAGGTGTGTTTGGTGACCCAGTTCAAAACGTCCTGGATTAAAGTTAGAGAATTATATGAACCTAACCCGAAACTGCTAGAACTCTAAGAACTTTTCTTGTTCACCAAACAAATATTACAATATTACTGTACATCCTTATAAAAACTAAAATAGGTACATCGATTTTTGTCAAAAATAGCAAAATTTGCTTACAGTAACAATTGTGCAATTTTCGCCAAAAGGGGAAAATGTCATGTATTTTAGATAAATAAAATAAATTAAACTCTTTTTAAAATAAAAGAATAAATCTAAAATCACATTACATAACAATTATTTGGCGCCCAACATGGGGCCAGAAAAATAATTGTTATGTAATGTGATTTTAGATTTTTTTTATTTTTTATTTTAAAAAAAGCTTAATTTATTTTATTTATCTAAAATACTTGACAATATTCTTATATAAACCTACATGTTTTGTTAATTTTCATTGGTCAATAGCTCATATTATGAAATCTATCTACCCCAGAGAAGGAAACAAATAACTAAGAGTTACGTATACTTCATTTTACAATACACGCTGTGACTGATCTGGTGGGATAAAATTTCGAAGATATATACATCAAAGTTATTGCTTGACTTAAGAACTGTTTTTTATTACAAAGGCGCCAGGAGGAGAAAGGAGGTAATTCGGCATAAAAATCATTTTCATATCAATTCCTAATTCAAATCCTTCATGAAGAAAGGTTCTATCCAAATAAGAAAATAATACGCTATATATGTAGGTATATCCCTTATTCAAATATGGATACAAGAGCAACAGATGAGCATTTTACAATAAAATTCTTGCATCGAAGCTTTCGCTATCGTACTCCCACGGGAATCGACGAGAATATACGCATACAACGAAGAAATACTCTAATGGTTTTAGCTGGACCCCGATGGCTTACATCTGATTTGTGTTAACATACTTGTACAAGTATTTGATATTTATATGATATATCATGAACTTGGTATTAGTCATTTATATTGTGGTAGAGAAACTAAGTAACGAACAATGATAATGAAAATGTTAGTGGGACTAAGAAGTTGTTGCTCCTCATCAGTGTAGCCTAGATAATAAATTTGGGACAAAAGTAGCAAAGTATACCACGTGCCAAATTAGTTCTCTCAAATAATAATAGTCGATAGAATAATAACGTTTGTTAGTTCAATAGTGATGAAATGATTCCAAATCCCTATATGCCGAGGACATCCAACACAAACAGTTTTTTATTTTAAATAGTGTCCTCAATTTTGTCACAATCGCTACTGGAATTGACATTTGTGAAGCTCATTATTAGTCGAAAACAAATTTGAAATTACATACATTTTAATTTAAAATTGCGGTTTCCATTAATGTCCAGGCAATAGTTAAATTTATTTCATTTAAAATAATAATTAAATCAATGTGTGTATATAGTTCTTATTGCGATAAATTGAACATACACATAATTAACCAGTTTAATTAATAAACTATTTTAATAGGGTATTAAAATAATAATCTATTAAGTCATTGCATTAATTAAAATAAATTGTTTATATCGGAGTAGCTTTTGGACTGCGTAATTTTGGAAAAATACTGTAGTCACTTTGTACCTTGTTTCATTCACGATGGTGTCTGTTAGAATAGAGTGTGACAGAGATTGTGTGTATAAGTAATTTAGACAAAAATTTTCCAATATGACTCAATTGTAGCCAGAATCATGACGATATTCCAAAATAAATGCGAAAACTCAGTGAATGATGTGACCTAAGTAAGGTTCACAAGTGCTGCTACATCTTTTGACACACGTAGGAGAAATTGAGGCGATTTTGGCCTGATAGTATGGTAGAAGGCAATGGATATAACTGAAACCAAAATCAAGAAGGTAACATTTGTATGTTATTCATCAAAGATGAACCAAAGAGCATTGTAAACTTAGTAGAACAGTATGTAGAGCAATTTTGAAAATCAGCAGTAGTGTGCTTGTAGATGTGGTATAAATGACCACTGCACTGTAGATCTAAATATGTGGAAGATAAAAGATGAAGCTGATATAAGATATTATATATGCAATTTTCTTCAATATTGGACATGGATAATCAGCCAATACCAGATAACGTGTGTGGTATGTGATCGTATTGTCATGTATTTTAAACTATAAAAGAAAGTAAAACTCGACTATTAAATAAATAAAATTAAAAATAAACTCAGATCAAACCAGGGTAAAATGAAATAATCCTCTTAATAAAACAAATAACGAGAAACTTACTTATGGTATACTCAATAGATTAATACAAGTTTTAAAAAAAAAGGATATAATGTCGGAGAACCATCTGCATAAATCTGCTGTAGAACACCTGTTGAGGCGAAAGAGGTCAACGAGCCAAATGTAAACGTAGGGTCAGCCACGCTGAAACAAACCAAACGAAAAATAAAGTAAATGCAATGTACTATCTTGCTTTAAAATAATCCATAACATAACAGCTGTTAGTTGCATGATTTAAACAAAGTTTGAACGATTTTCAACATAACAGTTAGACAAAGATGGACTTTATTTCTGCAAATTTCTATTAAAATTGTAATTGAATAGTATAACACTTACCTGTGAAACCTCCAGTCTAGTCAAATGACTAGACATAATGTAAATTAGATCCTAAGTGTTGTGTAGTGATCTTCGAAAGGTTCAGTGATGTTTCGTCAAAGTGAACGCAGGGTAAAAATTCATCTTACGTAATATCAACAAATTCGTCAGGGGATAAGGATGCTGAAAATGACACAATTTCATAGGAAAATTATATAATAAAGTTAAAAAAGGCAATCAAATCAATTAAATTACAAAGTATATTAATATCAAAAATAAAAATTTAAACAGTATCCCTAAAAATGCTCCTAACATAACAATATTTTCTTAACTCAAAAATGAAACGACCATAAGATTTGGATTGCTCTTTTTTCAACGGTATCTATCGAATTACTATATTATACTACATCGCCGTACTTAAAATGTAGTATGATCTACATTTCGTTAAAGTTGAGAACTTAATATGATTAAGTATCTAAGATTAAATCTGATTTTTTTACTATTTGCTCAGAAACTGAAATTTCGTCGTTTTAATCTGAAATATTCATAAACAGAAATTAAGTCGTCTATAGTCCCAAATAATAATTTAACTTACATATTCTGGGGCTCAGTGTTAGGTTATGTTTGTAAAATTGTATTTCAATTTGATTAAGTCGCTATTGAGACTGTTTTGGGTCACTATAGTCGCCACTAATATTATATGAAATAATATGAATATACCTATTAGGAACATAATAATATAATGTATTACAACCAGAGACACTTACAGATACTGGAATCATGTAGACATCAAAAAACAAAATATGGCCATAAATATAATAATAGTCTTATGTTTCTGGATATTTATTCAAAATATGTTATTATCTATTGATTAATTTAATACGTATTATATATTTATTAAAACAACATATGTAAATTCAACAAAACAGTTAAAATACATTGATTATAATTACAGGAAAAAAATTAATAACAAGATAAAAGAAATTTGGCACTGCTAACTATTCCTTTATTTTTGCTACCAATATTAGAATCAGAATCCTTAGTGCTCGATCTAGAGTTTAATTGTATTATTTTCGTAGCTCTCTTGTGGGTATTTTAGTTTGCTCTTCATTCTTCTTATAATAAATTAAATTTTTTGATTTGTCAATATGTAGGCGCACATTTTGTTTTCCCTGATTTTTTCTTCGGAGTTGCAGGAGGTTTATTGCCATTACCAACCAAGAAAGCGTCGGCGTCGGGTCGATAGGTATTATCAATATATTGTGATGGTTTGGGAGTTGCGGGGGCGTTATTTGACTTTAATATATTGTAACATCGGATTTTACAGATTAGATTTACCTTTCATCTGGCTTATAAATTTAACGTGCTTTTCGGCTGCTCAGATTTTTCCGGTGGGTCGTGGGTAAGAATACGATGTTAAAGATAGTTGACAAACTTCCTAATAAATCTGATGTAATAATCGTTATTTTTCAATTGGGAAACTTTAGGGTTTCACCACTGATTTATTAATATTTATTAATGTAAAGTTACAACCTCTGCAAATTCTTATTTAGCAAGTTAAGTTATCTTTTACTGGAAAAATAGGTATAACCTAATTTATATACCTAAGTTGCGAAAAATAGTTGTGGGCGCCAGTTAAAGAAAAATACATAGTAACAAATTTACTATCACTTAACTGGGCATAGAAATCAGAAATAATTTAAACTACCCTTGGAATGAAAATCAGATTTTCCGTATATATCAAATAGTTGACCCATAGCAATTCATATAGTTTCTAAACTGTAAAATTCAATAAACCAATGTTATCGACCCCCTGATACCCAAAAGAAATATACGTATTAATTTTTCGATGTTTACGTTGAATTTTCCAAAATGGAACATCAATTTTCTAATTTTGTTATTTTTATTGTAACTTACGACTATCGTATTAAAATTTGTTTTCCTTTATTGCACGTAATTTATCGTTAGATATTCATCTGGATTTGACACCGCTCATTATATTAAACTTAGGTACAAGTAATCTTCAGTGCCCAATGAATAAGGCAGTTGATTTGTTTACAAACTGGAATTGAATACTTTACAGTGGATGATTGCTTTTAGGTATTGATCTGAATTTGTGAATTCCAATAAAACTGCTTGTCACAGTTCAATAATCCATTAATTCATATAGGGTGTGGATCTCTATATTTTGAAAAAAAATACACAAATTAAAGAAATTAGATTGTATAGGTTATCAAATCTATATGAAGCAGGAAACAGGTTTTGGTTTAATGTGTGCGAAATCGATGCAGAAATGTTTACTCCTCCGTGCACTGTTGCATGAAGGAAACGTACTGATCATATATAATTATTTCTGTTCTTGTCGTAAAAGCTTTAATTGCCTGGGTACGTTAAATGATCTCGTAAACGCCGCCAATAAATTTCACACTTCATTTCATGTGAGTATCCATTTCTTTCTTGTTTGCAGACTTCGGAACGACAAGAACGGAGGCGCCTGGTGTCCGAGACAAATGGTGTCTCGAGATGCCAGGGAACACTTGGAGATTAACCTGGAGGAGCTCTATGTGATAACCGGATGTCGCACACAGGGCCGGTTCGGCAACGGCCAGGGGCAGGAATACGCCGAGGAGTATATGATCGAGTACTGGAGGCCAGGATTTGCCAAATGGGTTAGGTGGAAAAACAGATTGGGGAAGGAGGTATGTACATAAATTCTGATAATTACAGTTTTTTAGGACGCAAATTAATTTGGATAAAATATGTTTAAAGATAATATTGTATTAAATGTTAGCAAATACACGTTGTAAAAGTAACTGTGGAATATAGGAGAATGTTAATTTAATTTAAATTGTTTGGGGTATAGTTGTGTATCCTTTTTTAAGAGATTACATTTTTAATCTTTTGGCAGTTTAAAAGTAGTCTTTTTAATTTCTCTTGTTGACAAAAACCCAACGTTCATACTTGGATTAGCGAGAGGAACAAAGTTCCACAAAACACTTAGGATACAATTTGAAAATAAAGCCATTAATTCCTGAGGCCCCAAAATTAACGTTAGGCCTCCTGGTGGCGCGCACATTGACACGTTCTGGCTCCCCAACTATCTCTCGAATTTATTAAATAAAGGAGACACCATAATATATTTCCTAATGACTCCTAGCAATATGCCAAACACAAAATAGCTGACATTAATTTCCTTGATCATCGTCTATCACAATTCTCTTCTAACAAGGGAAAGTACCAGAAAAATAAATTGATTAATGATATAACCATAAGTAGAGATCGGCTGAATCGATAAAGTAATAATGAAGGGAACATAGTTTCAAGCAGACGCAGACGCTTAGAAATGGTGTAAAAATGTAAAATGATAACTTGATTTTCTTATTCTAACAATATTTGATATTTCCATCTAGTACATTGGCAGAAACGTTAAAATACCAATTATTCGGCCAGGGAGAATCAAAACTAATGCAAAGTATGTTGATGTTAGACAATTTAAAAATAAATGGCTGTAACTTCTACAAAATGAAGAGCTACGATTGCGCTGATTCCAGATTCTGGAATTATTGCTTTAGATATTTTTCCTCTTTCTGTCATAATAATTTTAATGGAATTCTATTAGTAATATTTAAATTTTAACTTTTATATATAAATTATCACTGACTTAAGTAATGGTAATATATTTCAAGTATCTGACCAGATTATTGTTAATATGCTTAATGGGATAGCAATTATGATAGCCAGCTATCAATTAATGACTATAGATTGATTTATTACTATTCATGTTTATATTAGATACATTATACAGGTCTCTTTGACTGCATTGAAAGTTTAACTTAATTTTGCAAATCTGACGAATTAAAAAGTAAGAATTTATTTGTGACATAAATCTATGCCGCGTAATCCATTTTCGCTAATACCATACCATATACCATACCATACCATATTATACTTCATAGACATTGTTCGTAGAGACTACACTTTTAGACTGTAAATTTTTCTCCGTCATGAAGATGAAACTTGTAAAATTTACGCATGATCCTAAGATTCTTCAGTTTCGAAAAAAACTACAATAAAATTCAGACGAAAATTTTCCATTTCATTTAAATTGGTACCTTGTTTTAGATTTCTCCGGCAATATATGAAACGTAGCAGCATTACCTTATTTTAGAATGACTGCTGGCACAGTAATATCATCATTTATTCCATTATTTCACAATTTTATGAAAAATATTCACCACACGTCTGGTCAATAATTTTCTTGACAACTACAAATGTTTATATTTACACGTACCATTGCAACGCAACCTGCGATCTACATTGATTTGCACTTCATACATAACCATAAACTAAAATACCAAAATTTAATAATTCTTTAACATTTTAATGGCACGATTAAACAAAACGTACTACAACACTGGTGAAGAAACGAAATTCTTACTTTCTTCACTAGTACTGTTATATACTATTCCAGTGTTAAAACTTTTGTATTTATTTGGTCTCTTAGATTTACCGGCCGTCAGACGGGAACCTTTCATCGTCGAATTTGCACGCCATTTCCCTTACTAAGAGCACAGTTTAAATATTCATTTAATTATGTTTTATATTCAATATCTTTAGAAATGAATATATGAATCAATGAATTAAGTAGCAATTTTATTCAAGTCAAATTGTACATTCAAAATCAACAACTTCCTTCTATCTCTAGGTTACATCTAACATTTTGTTAATTATTATAAATTAAACCTACTATGTAATATCCAACATCTTCCCCTTAAATTTACATTAAATTTATTAGACAAATAAAAATTATTTCAGTAACATATTATTCCAGTAACATATCTTTATAAGCTATTTAAACATTTCCAGATTTTTTTAAATGGTTAGAATTTCGTCTGAAATTTCTTTTAGTATTATTATCACTAACAATATACGATCTAGGAGTACCTGCTTCCTTCACAACCTTTCCTTTATGCCAAACATCATTTTTTCTATATACTACGTTATCTCCCGTTTTAAAATCTACAGATTTGTATGCATTGCGATCATATTTTTGTTTAATTATTTTGTTCCTTTCAATTAATTCATTGATTCATATATTCATTTCTAAAGATATTGAATATAAAACATATAATTATTTCCATAATTTTCTGTTTTGACAGGACATCTGACGTTTTCCCTCTTGACATCGTAACTGACATTTTCTTTCTTGACAGCATCAATTTCTAAATTATTCTGTACTTTTCTCGCCTGTTCTTTTGTAATTTCTGAAGTTCGACATACTTCCACTGTTTTTTTGTATGTTAATTCTTCTGTGCTTATTAATCTCTTCTGGAGCTTTTTATCTGATATATTTAATACAATTTGATCTCTTAAAATCGACTCTTCTTGTTCACCATATTCACAATGCTTAATTTGTTTTTGAATATCCTTTAAAAAATTATCAAACGGCTCACCTTCTTTTTGCTGTCGTTGCATGAACAAAAATCTTTCATAAACAATGTTCTTACGTGGATTGCAATATTCTTCAAAATTTTGTATTACTATTTGTAGTGAAATATCTTCTTCTAATTTAAAATTATTAAAAACATCCAAAGCTTCATCACCAATAATGTTTAATAGAATATTTATCTTAGTGTCATCATCCAAACTTGCATAATTTGATGCCTTCATATATATATCAAACCTTTGTCGAAATTTTCTCCAATTTTCACTTAGATTTCCTGAATTTAATTCCAATGTTTGTGGAACTTTTAAATTATTTATAACATTATTTTCTTTTTTAGATTCCATTTTATCATTTGTTTCACTCTTACTCGAAGTTGCTTGACTTGAATTAGTTTTTGGGTCAGTTTTCGAGGCTTTACCTTGCTGTTTGCTCATTTTTCTGGATAGTTACGTCAGTTCGTTTTTTAACTTGTCACTTCAATTATTATTTATTATTTTTAATTTTCGATGCTACCTTTTTACAAACTTTATTAATTATTTATTATTTCTTCGCTTTATACCGACTGCGCCATGTTTTATATTCAATATCTTTAGAAATGAATATATGAATCAATGAATTAAGTAGCAATTTTATTCAAGTCAAATTGTACATTCAAAATCAACAACTTCCTTCTATCTCTAGGTTACATCTAACATTTTGTTAATTATTATAAATTAAACCTACTATGTAATATCCAACAATTATAAAATATATCTACCTCACATACACAAGAATAATTTGTTGGTTTCCAATTATCTCTTCTCATTTTGATAAATCATTCTTTTCTCCTTACTGGGGAAGCGTTTTATTAAAAAATTTGCTGCTGCACAACCAGGCATTTCGCCCCTAACTCTAAAAAGCAATAAAGTTCGTTTATGTTTTTCGCCCAGTTTGCTGCCTCGGTTGAGCAAACTTCTGGGCTCAACAATAATGGTCGCCTTTTACTCCTAGTAACATAATATACTATTCTTCGCATCTGGTGACATTTATGATTATAGGACGAATTGAAGTAGGTTTAAAGAATCTACGATAAAAGTTTCAAAGTGTCAAAATTAGGTATGCAAAACTCCAAAAAATTCCTTTTCTCTTACATATCGATTTTTTACTCTAACTTGATCTTATATCCTTCAACCGAAACATTGCATATAATTAACATTACTTTAAATTCCCTAACAAACAAAACGAGCAAATCTCATGTGTCCATAATAAATAGAAGTCTAAATACAACTAGTTCAAATCAACCCCAACGAGACAGAGCAATGTCCGTTTTTCGTCGAGGTCGACTTGAAACGGCTTTTTGTCGTAGAGAGAGAGACAGGATAGTACTCATTTTGTTTTTTAATGTCTGAAATAATGTTAAATAAAAAAATTGACGTTAAAGTAAAAAGTTGTGTTTCAGGGTCCTGTAGACACGAGTTTGGCGGCTTTTTCTCCCGAAATTATTCCAGCTTGTTTCTCTCATTATACAGGGTGAATCTTTAAGTCGGGGTCATATTTATAGAGGTATACCTTTCAACAATTATAGGAACACGAAACTAAATTTTTTTTAAACTTGTTATGAAAAATGATTACTTATTGCTTAAACCATTTTTATTTTAATTTGAGTACTCCGCCAATGGAATGCGCTAATGAGATAAATGACTAATAACTGAGGCGACCGTGCGTGTCGTGTACGATTCCTGAACTGTGTATTGTTGCCAAACTTCACGGGCAATAAAGCAAATAGTCCCTGAATGTTAAACGATTCTCGTAAACACTTTCTTACTCGGAATTGGTCTGTTAGGATATTCTTCTTCTTAAAGCCTTTTTGTAGCCCTTTTCCCCCGACAAGTAGTAGGCTCTAAGGATATCAACTTTATCTGTATTAATGTAATACCTGCCTTACCTCGGATACCACTAAAACACCACTAAAATAAAACTTTACACACGCACAGAATAACCATCACTAAATTTTTATTATTACTACACGAACCCAATACTTTTCATTTTCTTTTGCATTACAATTTTTATTAAGAAAGTTAAAACTGCGTTAAAACCTACCCTTATCTCACGCTCTTGATTGGGTATCTCTGGTTTATTAACGAAAAGTGAAGATGTAAATGTAAGTGAAAATAAAAACGTAGATTGCATAAATCCACCTTAAGTGAAGCTGAAAGGTCTTTTATTTGATTACACACATTGCATTGGTTTTATATCATCTAAGCTTTAATTAAAATGGCAACACTGTCGACCGGTCAGACGTAAGTGCACCGAAAGTTTACTCAGTGGCGCCGGATGCACATTTGAACCGCGAATTAAAAAGAAACTCAACTCGTCCATTTTACAACTTGCAGAAAATATCTAATTCATATTCCTGACGACTAGTACTATTACCCATAAAAATACGACCCCCACTTAAAGATTCACTCTGTATAGTCCCTTTTAATTCATCGTATATTCATTATAGTCGCTCGATGCGACGCTTATAAAGAGAAACAAGAAATAGTCGCTTTCTTAGATTTTTAGGTCAAATTCAAGAATACTTCGGCCCTTATTTATAGTAGATGTCTAAGCTGTTATCTACATGTACTTTAATAGAGTACTATTGAGTACAACAACTGTTCTTTAAACGATAATTTTTATAATATTATAAGAAGAAAAATTGTACTTTTAATTCTTTATTAATTTTGCCTCCACCTCCACTCATTTCTAAAAATCAGATTTTATGAGTTCAATAATAAAACTACCAATTTATGCAAAACGGCTATTACGAATAAATGAATTGTTTTTCTCTGCTCTGCGGCGTAAATTGTAATTTCGGTTGTATTGGTCCCACAGGCAAAGTGGGTACATAAATCGTTATTACTGGTATTTTATAAAGGTACTATTATGGTAACATTCAGAAAAAGTGCTAAAAAATGATGATCTATTTAGAGCTGCAAAATGTTCTTTGGCAAAAATATTCGTGATTGTTATAAGAAACAGTAAAAGACATAATTGCTGTAGTGAAATATTATTTCTAAAAACACTCGAACACACTTTCGTTTGTAATTCAACAATTTTGCAATGTAAATTTAAAACATAAGAAACCCGCATAAATTAAACCAAAAAAAATATTGTATGAATTTTGTTCAAATAATTCTACTTTAAATCCGAGATTTCCACACTCACAACGGCCAATTCAATTTGAAATCTCCTGACCACGCTTTGCGGGATGAAGATAAGACTCATCCATCCTTGGATTTATTTTAAACCGGTTCTCAAAACTTTATGTAATTATAATGCGCGGAACAAGCTGTAACTCAAAACTTATCCAGACCGTATGTTTCTCTTGCCTCCTGCTAAACTTTTTTAACGAGTTGTACTTAGTTATGGAAACAATAAAGCTGCAAAGAATAGTACTCCTTTTCATATTTTACTGACATTTTTAAGCAATAAACTTCCGAATTCACTCGAATTAATTTGTGAGCGATGAATTAAATTTGATAGCACAGTAGCAATTTCTTTGGATTAAAAATAAAACGAATGAGTACATCAATTAAGCCGTTGCTACAAATGTTTAAGAAAAATAAAACAACTCAAAGACATTTATAAGTTTGGTATCATACAATTTTTAGTGGGGTACTCAACAATGGCTTCCGATTCGGTTGCATTGCGTATATCACACACTAGTCAGGGCTCATATTCTACCCGAATAATTTCGTACTATTATTCGTTTGCATATGCGGATCGTGCGAATTTTATATATATCTCAAACACGTGAAATCCACATAAATGGCAGAATTTGACACTCGTCACGTCTGCTGGAATTGAGAAGGATCTATTTGAATACCAATTCGGTTTTGGCTTTAAGAATTTGGATAATCACGCGTATATTCAATTGAATTTGTATTGGCAATTCTTGTCGGCTCAGGATGCTAAGCAATTGGTTCTGAGATCCGTTTAATATAAGCGATTATGCCCGGTCATTTATTACATTGTCGGTCTCTGTCGCTTGATTCTAAATGCATTTAACGATGTATTATCTATTGAATATATTACCAACCGACTCAACAATTAACATATACAGAATACATCTAATACTGAAACAGTAAAAAAGAAGTGTTAGATACCTTTAATTGCGAATATGTTAATATCATTCAGAAACAGAACAGATTGTGTTCTTTTATTGCAAAAATCCTATAACCCATGAATCATATACAATAATTTTGAAAACATTCTCTCGTCTATAAATTTTTCTGTCTATTTTCTCTTATGTTAACGTAAACTTATTTTAAGCAATGTGGAAATTTTGGTCAAAATTTTATAACCAGGTTTATTACTTCTCTCGAAATGTTACCCAATAACGGACACATATTATCCACGTACTTTTCCGTTGACATACAAAACGGACTAGCATATTAGATCTGGTCGCAGTTATTTCATTTCATTTCAAGTGCCGCTGAAAATTACCCAAACCGATATATTCACCTTTACGAGATAAAAATTTAAAACCATACTCAAAGCTTTCAAAGGAATTTTGTTTGCTATGGATTCCGGAATTCATTTAGCGGGGATAATAAAGAAATATAATCACGTTGGAAAATGTATACGCATTTCTCGGTTTTAAAAAATATTTTGTTTGGAAAAGTTTTACAACGCAGTTGATTTTATTAAAATTTCAACAATTATTATTGCATAACTACAGGTAAAATATGCCGAAAATTCTTTTACCAGATAAGCGTAAAAAAATTGATACAAGTTGAGTTTCTGCAATAACAGCTTCCGGATTTTCTTCATTTTAGTCGATTTGACAGACCTATCATAACTATCAAAATAATAAACACAAACGGAAATTTAAACTGTAATCAACGATATGTGTAGACGATTTAAACCAATTGAATCATTTAGTTCACTATAGAGTTAGCAATTATTTTCAGGCGCCGCTGTTTGGCGTTAATGAGTATTACGGAATAATTACACTGAATGAACCAATAAATCAATCATTTTCTGTAACATTTCATAGCCGTTATTTATTGTTTTATTATTGTTTGTAAAATACGGCTAGCGCATGATATAATACGTACCTATATTTTAAACTTGATAAATTGCTTGCAGGATCAAGATTGTATGCGGAATATTGTTTGGAAACCTGCGGCTTATATAATGTAATAATGTTTAATAGTCTTAGCGGATAGAGGGATTATTCACACGATTTACGTTTTTGGAGAATTGCATATATATTTTAAACTTCCTGTTTTGTCATAAAGTAGCACACGTTCTTTTATTTTTAATAATTTGGCTTTGAAATACCAAAACCAAATTATTTATTGTAATGTTGCCTACTTATAACGACGTTTTCTTTCAATATACTTACGTAATCTTTTTATACGGAAATCTCGGGCGCCAGTCCTTTAATTTTTAAGTGCAAAGAACTACACTTTTTTGGCTCTCCTATTGGGAGAACAACCCTGAATAGCGAAACAGCGGAGATACGGAATAGCCAGAGGTCGGAGCTGGAGGTCTATCTAATGGATTTCGACCATACTGCTCAAACGGGTTAATCAGAAATAAATGACAGAAATAATAACTCGTGAATTTTACCTCTTTAAAATAACGTATTTATTCAGCAATATTTGGAAACAGATTAATTAATTCTATTGCCTCCACGACTGTACAGTCGAGTGTGTATAAAACTATTTCAAAAATGATTAAAACAAGTCAAGCTGGTAATCAAGAATCTTTACGCGATTTTACGGCGGAATTTTCGGATACGTTGGATTAATGAATTACTATGTACGACAAGCAAACGGACCTTTCCAATAGGATGTATTATAAACGGCGGGCCATCCGTTAGCTATAGATATTTGAGGCTATACGGAATATTTAAACACACGGCAAACTACTGCCACAAACGTAGAGCTATTTGTTAATGATTATGTTGATGAACGTAAGTTTTCCGAGTCAACTCTATGCAGATCCCCTTTATGGATGGCCCTAACGAACAAATCCAACCAGTTGATGCATATAATGACTATTTGGTTTAACGTAGGTTTTCCGGTAACCTATTATGCAGGGGGACTTTTGAGATGGCCCTAGCGAACAGATCTCAGCAGCCGTTGCATATTTTAGCAAACAAAAGACCAACGGAGGTATTACTAATTAGCTCTAGTTTACTTTGGTAGCAAAATATGGCGATACTCACGGAAAATAAGATCTCTCAATATCTATACTTAACTGAAGGCAGTACCTGCAGAATGTAGCAGGTAACGGTGAATTCTTACCAAGATTGTATTCAAAGCAATTTACTATTAAAAAACTCGGAGCGGCGGTACGGAAATATTGACGGCTTCGGATTGATCTTCAATTGCTGGCGGTAGATCGGATCTCATGCGGACTATCTCGGAATGAACCTGGACTGCTGCCGACTTTCTCGGAATGAGGACGAAATGAGCGCTCCTCTCCCTTTTGTAACCTTTATGACGTATCTAGGTCGCGTGATAGAGGGGCGGTCACTGACTTGAAACGAAGGATTCGGATGCACAACCCGGCGTAACTTGCAGAGGTCCAGCGGATTATGCACTTAGGCGCATCAATTCAGAACGTCTATAACCGGAAATGAGTTTCAATTTCTATACTATATTGCAAAAAGAAACGGATTAAAACGGGCAAGGATTACCGTTTTTAGTAACGAAAGATTTTTATTTCCGACTCGGCCATTATTTATAATAATTCTCGGATTTTGTTTATACGGGGGATTGTCGAAAATTAATCAATTAATTACTTGATTGCTTGTTTACCAGCGGACTTTCTAACAACTCATTAATAACTTAACTAGAACAGGACTTACTTACTAAAAACAGCGGCAGGGTGTACCCAAGTGATGGTAATATTTAAAGCAAAAATGAAAATTCTATGATTGGAAAACTCACTTCGTTACATTCTTTCTATCAAACAATATATTTGTTTTAATCTGGTATGTAGATGATTTACATTTGTTCATTATTGGTTTGTTTTTAATGCCTTGAATAATAGATTTGTCCATTGCAATCTACAGGAAGTCAATATAGGAAGATATTGCTTAATTTCTAAAAATATGTCAGTACAAATTATTGTGAAAACCTTTTTTGCTCCCCAATTGAAATAATTACGTTTGATTTTAAGTGACTGTTGTTTTGGCACCTTGACTTTTAAAACTCCATGCAAATCAAATACCCTTGTGTGGAACATAGAAGCCCTATCTTTTCCTTACGATATTAATATTTATTTATTAATATAAAACAAAAACTCCGTAAATATTAATTAACTAAAATCCCCGGCTCGTTCTCTCTCTCTTGCTTCATTTAACCAACATCGTATTACTACTGAAATTAAAAAGTTAATTTCAGCGTAAAGAACAGCTTAATTTAGGGGTACGCTTTTATTTGCCAACAGCTTTCAGCAGCCGTTTTTTTCATAGCATATTGCTGATAGTGACCTATATTGTATGTGAGCGATATCAGATGATGAATAGTATCTCCACATTTAAAAATATTGCCGCATTATGTTTTCGCCACTGACACCAGTTAGCAATAAAGTACAATAAAAGCCCCTTTTTAAGCTTTGTTTGTTATGTATACGCTCTTTTCATGCCTAAGTTAATTAGAATAAAAAGTGACAAGGCACATTTTTTACCAATTACTATTTTCTCTACAGAAAATCAATCGCTGAATTATTCAACGTGGTTCGTGACTAATTTGAATATTAAGATACAGTCATATATTTAATTACGTTATTCTTATTCTAACCGGCATTCTCCTGAAGCTTAAAATGTTCAAATGTACAATTTTTATTGCAAAATATTTTATCTATACGATCCTTTCTTTTATAGTTCATTTATAAAATTACAGCCAAGATATATTTTTACAGTTAGTTAATAATTTTAACGTTTAGCCTTAAATAATTAAATTCTGTAAACAGGTTATTAAAGAATAATAACAGAATTATATGGTTTAATCAATGCATTATTTCCCACCATTTTTGAAAAATAAATTCAATATTCACTTACTTTTTGTTCAAGTAAGTGTATTTCTCAATTGACCTCATATAACTTTATAATTACTTTTCTCGCCAGTTCTTTTTAGAGTGCAAGGAACAGCAAGTTTTCGTCGTTGGACCAAAAAACAAATTTTTAAAAAGGAACAAAATTTATTAGAACGTTAATTAAATACAATGAGACGTAATCTAGCCAAGTGTCGTACAACGGCAGTCTTACATATATTTATAACATCGGTCTTATCGCTAGACCTGATGTATGCAGTTTTTATAGACAAAGGAAGCTACTAATGTAACTTCTCCGTGTTTAGATGAAAAATTAATCTTTTAATTAATTTTTCAAATAATTATATTATTATCTTCTGGATTATTAGCATTATTCTTTATTTTGAATTTTAAAAAGCATTTTGAATACATCAGGTAAAGTATAGTTATTATAATAGCTATATATAATAGTATTGTCCAAATGGACGGTTTAGAAATATAAACAGAATTATTTATTTTGCTTAATTCTCTCTTTTGAGATTCCAGATCTCTTTGGGTTTTTAGCAATTGATGGGTATTAATTAAGTTGAGGTTAAACATTTCTGGATTATAATTTGTCAGTTTACTACTTGAATTTGATTCTAAGTTGAGATTTGGCAAGTCGATTTTCCTAAAATTGCTTTTTGAATTTGAACAAGTTTTTAAGATATGATTTTCTATATTAATCGTACACGTCGTGTCTAGATGAATAACGTAGCTACCAAAGAGTGGTATGTTATCTTTAACATTTTTACATTGTTGTACAGCAACTAGAGGTTGCGGTGCGATAACGATTAATTTTTCGTTTATTATTTCTTGAATTTGAAGTTTGTCAATGTTAACCGGTATTGGGTAACAATTGTCTATATTTTTTGAGAATTTTAACAAATTGACTTCACAAGGTGCATTGTCATTAATTTTTACTGGGTTCATATTATTACAAATGTATTCTTCTGTTGATATTTCCTTACATTTATCATTAGATAGTATAAAATTATAGTCACTTACTGCTAAATACATATTTTTGGGCAGAATCATGTGATAAGATTCCTTATGTTTTATTGGTAAAGGGTACAATTGATAATATTGATAATTGTTAGGTTCAACTAATGGAATCTCGAGTATAAAGATTATTTCATAATTTTTGGAATAACTCTTGATATTTATAATATTTTCGAATCCCAAAATTTTATCTAAGGTGGGTTCCAAAGGTAGTTTGACATCGGTTAAATATTTTTCTATTGATTGTATTTCGGACAATAAATCAGTGGGTCTGACAATAGAATTATGTAGAGTGTTTAATTTTGCAAAGGATATGGCTATTTCTACCTTGTCAAAGATATTGTAGATTGTCTGAAAAATAGCTGTAATTTGATTTAGGACCATGTGTGTTAAGAAATAGTGGTGGTAGTTCATTTGATCTATAGTTATAGTTTTTATTATATCTTGAATTTGTATAATGCGAGATTCTAGGATAACTTGATTGTGTGATAAATTTCGAGCTAGAATATTAAAATTGTTTATTGATGAATTTAATAAAGTTATTTGATTTTCTAGAATCGTTTTAAATTTGTTTTGATTAGCTTGAAGCTGGTTAATTTGAAAGTTAAATTTTTCAGCATCTTCGTTATCTAGGTTTCCTGTTAAACATTTAACGATTAATCCTAAGCCATTGATTAGTCCTCTTTTTTGTCTAGGCGATTTCGGTTTTGTTATTTTTAGTATTTTTTATTTTTGCCTTATTATGTTCGAGTAATTCGATTAATTTATAAGGACCGTTAAATTTATTTTTGCTTTTCAATCGTTCACTTAGTTTTTTGTAAACTGTTTGGTTGATTTTAAAGTGGTATTGTTTATCGCCTTTTTCGTTGTGTTTGTTGATTATCTTATTTTTCTCTGATTCTTGGTTTTTTGATATTTCGTGGTATAATGTTGTTAGTTTGTCTTTATGGTTTGAGATATAGTCTGAGTAAAAAGTAGTAGATACTAAATCGAAAGGGTCTCGGAGATTGGTGTGTCCGAAGGTTAGCTCAAAAGGAGTATATTTTGTAGAGGAGTGTATTGTATTATTATAGGCGATGATTGCATAGGGCATTAACATTGTTGGTGTAAAATCTGTATGTGTTTGTTTTAGAATTCTTAGGTGTTCGATCAGTGTCGAATGAAATCGTTCGATCGGAGAGTTAGATTCGTGATGTTTTGGGGTGGTAAAATGAACCTTGATTTTTTGTAATTTTAAGAGTTCTTGTATTGTCTCGTTTTTAAATTCGGTACCGTTATCTATCACTATCGAGTCGGGGATACCATAGGTTGAAAAATATTGAATTAATTTTTCTTGCACTGATATTGCGTCTTTTGTACATGGGTACGCCTGACCTAGTTTCGTGAATTTATCTATGATGGTTAAAAATGACTGATGGTCAAAATAGAAAAGGTCAGCATGTAATACTTGGAAGGGTTTATTCGGTGTCTCAGTTAGGACTAGGGGTACATAAGGGTTTTGTCTGGAATATTTGGCTGTTTGGCAAATATCGCATTGGTTAATATAATTTGTAATGTCGTTTTTCATGTTTTTCCAATAGTAATTAATTTTTAGTTTTTCATACGTTTCGCCGGTGATTTGTTTTTCCTTCATGTTGGTGTTTAATAAACATTAGTTGTTCGTCTTTTCCGGTGATGTTATTAACTAATTTAGTGCATTGGTATAACTTTAATGGTTTAAAATGTTGCATATACGTTTGGGTAACTAATGGAATTAATTCTTTACACTGGAAATATATGTATGTCCGTCTGTCAGGATCGATATAATTTTTTAAGGCGTCAATTATAGATTGGGGGTCATTTAAAGGAATTTTTATCGTTTTGATGGTTTTGTCATCGAATTTCGTTTCACTAATTTTAATACCTGGATGGGCATTTTTGTCAATTATGATTTGATTTAATTTATTATTAATTATTTCATCTAATATCGGTATTCCGTTATTTCTAGTTTCGTTACTACTTGTGTGAACCGTGTCGTTTGTATCATTAATTTGTATATCTTGGATTATTTTAATTTTTTGTTGATTATTAGTAGGTTGGTTATTAACAAGAGTTTCAGTATTTTGGGTTTCGTCAGGGGTTTGCGAATTAGTGATTTCAGTCGGATTTTCAGCTAATTGTCTCAAATAGTCTAGCACGTCTTGATCTACGTCGCCTGGGTTATTAGCTATTGAGTCGGTCTCGTTTGTGTTTAGTTGAATCCGCGATAAGGCGTCAGCGTTCGTGTTTTGTTTGCCGTTTTTATAGATAATTTCAAAATCGTATTCTTCGAGCTTTAAACGCCATCTTATTAATTTTGAATTGGGTTCTTTTAGGTTAAAGAGCCATACTAGCGGGCGGTGGTCCGTATATATCTTGAATTTATTTCCAAATAGATATAGTCTATGAACTTTGCAGCTCCAGACAATTGATAATAGCTCGCGTTCAATTACCGAGTATCTTTGTTCGGTTTCGTTAAGGGTTCGAGACGCATAGGATATTGGTTTATCGTTAGGTGGAGTTCCTTGCGAGAGTACCGATCCAATGGCTACATTTGAAGCATCGGTTGTCAGTACAAAAGGCTGAGAGAAGTCTGGGTATTGTAAAATGGGGGCATTTATTAATAAGTTCTTTAAATGATTAAATGAGTTCACGAATTCTGGAGAATGGATAACTTTAGAATCTTTCTTTAAACATGATGTCATAGGTTTGGATATTTTGGCGAAATCCCTTATGAATTTACGGTAATAACCGGCAAGTCCTAAGAAGGATTTTATTTCTTTAGGGGTTTTAGGAATCGGATAATTTTTGATAGCTGAAATTTTATCGGGATTAGGTTTTACTCCTTCGGATGTAATTAGGTGTCCTAGGTATGCTACTTCTCGTTTGAGGAATTCCGACTTGTCAAGTTGGATTTTAAAATTTGATTCGCGTATTCTTTGGAAAACTGATCTTAATCTTTGAATGTGCTCCTGAAGGGATGTAGAAAATATAATAATGTCGTCTAAGTAAACTGCACAGATTTCATTCTGCAGGCCACGAAGTATATTATTCATAACTCTTTGAAAAGTCGAGGGCGCGTTTTTTAGACCGAAGGGCATACGTTTAAACTCAAAATGTCCGGTGTCAGTGGAAAATGCTGTTTTTGCAATATCATTAGGATTCATTTCTATTTGGCGGAATCCGTTGGCTAGATCGAGAGTCGAAAAATAATTACACTTTCCTAGCTTGTCTAAAATGTCAGTGATATTGGGTAATGGGAATTTGTCGTCAATTGTTTGTTCGTTTAGTTTTCGGTAATCGATAACTACACGCCATTTCTTTTTATTGGACGCGTCTAATTTTTTTGGCACTATCCAGATGGGCGAGGACCATGGTGAATTCGAATTTTGGATTATGTTAGAGCTTAACATTTTTTGTACTTGAGAGTCAATGTATATGAGGGTATCTATAAGATTTAGTGAAAATTGGGGAGTCATTCTTGAGTTTGATGTCATGTTTAATTTGATTAGTGAATGATAAAGGGACATCGTCGTGATGAAATATGTCTCGGTATTCAAAGCATAGATTTCGAATAGCTTGATATTCCTCGGTGTTACAGTGGCTTAGTCTTAAGTTTTTTTGATTTTGTTTTAGTAAGTTGTCATAGTCTTGTGAATATTCAGTATTTTCCGTTGGCATCGATTCTTTGAAAAAGTGTACTTCAGTTTCATCAATTAGTTCAACATTAAAAGGTTTTGAAATTGTTAGTTTAATTTCTCTTTCGCTTAAGTTTAATATAGTTGTTATAGCGAAATTATTTTGGATTTTAACTAACGATCGGGGTATTTCTGTATTTGATATTTTAACGTAATTTAGTATTCCTACACCTTTATTTTGTATAGTTGGAATTTTAATTACTTGTTGTGTTCTTCCGGGGATTATAATATGATAAGGTTTGAATTTTTGTGGTTGACTTACGTTAGAGTCGTTTTGGAAGGTTGAATAAATTGGTAATACAGCGTTGGGTGTTATTAATTGGAATTTTTGTAAATCTATATTTGCTTTAATTTGAGATAAGAGGTCTAATCCTATTAGTCCATTAAATTTTTCAGAAAAGTCGAATAAGTAGAATTTATGATTTCCTGTTGTTTTAAAACTAGGGAATAAAGGGATATTAATAATTTCGTCATGAAAGGATGTTGCGTGGGCAGTTGATACTTGAAATAATTCATTTTTTATCGAGTTTGAGAAAAATGTATAAGCTAAATTTGGCTTTATAAAACTTCGCGTGCTACCTGTATCTATTAAGAATTTGGCTTGAATTTCGGGAATTATTATGAAAGGTAATTCGGGAGAGTAATTGTTTAAATGTATTATGTCGTATTTTGTGTCATGTCATGTAAGTCTCGTAAAAATCCGGTTGTTGTGATTGTTGTTCGACATTGTAAGTTGAGTTAGAGTTATCGAATGCATTTTGATTAATGTATGAATCGGTGTTAGATTGATTAGCAGTATAATCAATATCAGAATTTGTTTGATCGTTGTTATAGGAACATAATGGATAATAATTATAATTATCGAATTGTAAATGATTAGCAGTATAATCATTTTGTATGTTCTCGGAGTTGTTTTCCGTCGCTTGTTGCTCGATTGGGTTTTCGTACGTTATGTTTTCTGATACCTCTTGATTAAACAATTGATTTGTTTTGTTATTTTGGAAATTATTTGGTACTGTAGTATTTCTTGTGGTAACACTCATTGGTGTTGGTTTGTACGTGTCTTGCATGTTTCCGGGTCTCCAAACGTTTATTGGTTTACCGAATACTTGTTTATTAGTAGGGAATCTTTGATTAAAATTAGGTTTAGGTGTGATTGGTATTGGTTGTCGGGGAAAGTTTTGAGTATTATTATTTGAAAAATTTGGTTGATAAGATGTTTGAGGTGGGTTATAATAATTTGGATTACGCGGATATGTTTGAAAACTTGTCGATGGATTGGTCATCGACGAATTGTTAACTGAATTTTGTTTTTGAGGAGGTCTATTGACACTAACATTAAAATTTGATCGAAATTTAAATTGTTGAAAGTTTTCTTCTTCCTGTACAAAGCTCATGGCTTGTTCAAGAGATATGGGTTCTTTTAATCTGATCACTAGTTGAATATTGTAAGGTAAGTTATTTATATAGGTCTTTAAAGCGAACGAGTCGTAATGTTGTATTTTCATAAGTTTCGTCTGTCTGTCTTCATCTGTTGCATTTAATTTTGAAAATAAGAGGCTACGAGTATCTTGTAGTCTCATACCAAAGGCAATAGGATTTTCGTTTTTATTAATTTTTAAAGATAACATATCCTGTATTAAACAATCTATACTTCTTTGGTCAGAAAAGGTGTTTATTAATAGTTCTTTAATTAATTGCCAATTATTAATTTCGGAACGTGAGCAAATTAGATCGGCTGCTCGATTACTTAATTTTGAATAGATAGTATCTAATAAACAAATATTAATAGCGGCATTTGGATTTTGAATATCTTGAAAAGCTCTTAGTAAGTTTTCAGACGCTGAGATAAATCTTTGCAGCAACTTAGGGTTACCGTCAAAGGTTGGGATATTATCGGCTTGATACCTTAATAATCCGTAGTTAATTTCTGTCATGTCTGAAGATTTCTTTGACTTTGAAATATTTAGACTTTGAAAATTATTCAAGAGTTCGTCCAGTTTAAATGTGATAGAATAAAATGTACAATAATAAAATCGTAAGAATAATAATAAAATGTTACAAAAAGTTAATAAAATAAACGTCGCTTACAGCATGTAGAGTATAGATGGCTTCATTGAAAGATGTATCCTAATTTGTGTTAAACTGTAATCCTGTATAAGAATCACGGACACTTTTCAGTTGTCACTTATCACTTAACTTTCTTCTTGTCTTCGTTTTCTTCTTAAATCTACCTTATTCTAAGTTTCCCTCGAAGAGTCTAGGCGATTCTAGATTTTTGGAGAATTTCCCTCTTCTGTGGTTGATCACGATGATCTGGGTTTTTAATTACTTGGCTCTATTGCCCGATAATTACAGCGATTGTAATTTAGTAATTAAATGACTTGTAGATTACCTCAGATTTAATTTGTCTTCTCGTTCGACTACTCAATTCACCGAACTTGTAAATTTTTTCTTTTTTCCTCGTAGGTTTGATTTAGCGATTTAAGGATTGAAATCCAAAAAGAATCTTCGATAGAACTTTTATCACTAATCCTACCGACTGCGCCAGTTTTCGTCGTTGGACCAAAAAACAAATTTTTAAAAAGGAACAAAATTTATTAGAACGTTAATTAAATACAATGAGACGTAATCTAGCCAAGTGTCGTACAACGGCAGTCTTACATATATTTATAACATCGGTCTTATCGCTAGACCTGATGTATGCAGTTTTTATAGACAAAGGAAGCTACTAATGTAACTAGCATTTGTCCTCTCAGCGGCTTTGAGAACGGCTGAGGTAGCTACAGTGAAGAAACGGTCTTATTCAGGAGTCTGGTGGATGATTGTCGTTGCCAACGGATTGGACAATTTACTTTAGTTTAGTGAATGAATGAAAAATCGAGTGTTTTAAAATATTACGCAAAAGGAAGCATTTTCGAACTCTTATTTATAGGAAATTTCTTCTTATTGTTTTATTCATAATGTTTCATATTATGCGACAATGCACGTATATTTCTTATTTATATGCATAGATCAAATCCAACCGTCTGTGAATGTTAAAAGTTCGATTAAATGTTTTAATAAAATACCTTAACCGACTTACTTCCCCGTGCTTTAATAAAAGTTGTAAAAATCCTCTTAAAAATTTCTTCGGCATTGCTTTTGTCAACTCTGTGACAAGAACTTGTATTAAGTAATTTCAACATAAACCATGATATCAAAACAATTCATGTATGATTTCAACATTTCAATGTAGGCCATCAAAAAGCGAACTGCGCCGAGAGTAAACACAACCAGAGATGCTCCATTCGTCCATTTAAACCGGCGATAATTTGTATCCACGGCATGACAGCCCTTGTCATAAGATTGTCTCAGCTGTGAGCTCTAACGTGACGAACTTGCATTTACTCAATGTTCCGGGATTAGACTGCAGGCAGATGTTTACACAATGAGGGAATGCCCCAGAACAAAGTGGGATCTCGGATTCATTGCGATTGGGTATTCACTTCATCGCAAGATGCTTCGAGCTTTGTTTACAAAAAGTTTTGAAATGTAGATTAAAGCTGAGTTAGATAAATGATTGTTCTTAGACTGCCTATAGGTATTAAGTTATGAAACACGAATAAGACTGCACAACAGGATTTTTTAATTAATTGGTGTTGTTCTAATTTATTTTAATGGGCGTCTTTAAATTTTAATGACTTTCTGTACAGTGCACGCAGATCAATTTTCCAAATAATATACAGGAACGCAATTTAAACAGAGAGTTTTGGAAGTATTTTTTTGTAACTTTCTGTGCTATGTTTTAGAAGTTGGAAACGAACTTTGTGATTGTGTCCAAAATTAAATATCACATAAAAATCAACTAGCTATTTATTACCATGCATTAACATGGAAAGAGTTTTTTAAGCAAAGGTAGGAAATTATTTTATATCTATAGGAAACTATTTTTGCCATATTAATTCTATTCTTCAGATACTGCTGGAATGTTAATTAAAACTGATTTAGCTCATCATCTTATCATCATTAAGGCTCTAGATGATGCTCCTAAACTGCTCCATCGTTTTGATGAATTTCCATTGGTTTTCACTAGATGTCCTGCTTTTCTTAATGTCCAAAAGTCTACCTCCAGTTCGTTCTTCGCATTTGTTGTAAATTCAAATACCATTTTCATATACCGCATTTATTATTTCTCGGCAGAATTTTTCTTTCGAAAACTACTTCCTGTAGCTTCACACCTCAAATCTGTAGCTTAGCACCAGAAGAATGGGAGTACTATAGTGTTGTTTCTATTTCTTAAACAGGATTGGCTTCCGAAGGTGGTTCTAACCCATTATCTCGGCCTTGTTACCTGATATTAATGCACATTAGTTTGGTTTCCTTTTCGTAAAATTTTAGACTTATAATATACTCTACTCAAGCAAAAGGGTGCTAAACATCTCTTTAGATTTGCGTATGGAACGGACAAATAGGTTTAGGGTGTTTACATAATATGCTATTGCTGATTTATTAAAGATGACACTTCTGTAGTTTGAGTCTGAATCTCATAGATTTTTCCTGGACAATATTAAAAAGCAGACACCTTATTGTCCCCGTGTCAACATATTTTTAGTATGGGACTCTTCTGGTCTTCTGTACAGACCTTGACCACTTTCCTTGTGAGATTGGTTAGTCAGGTTTGCTCTTCCATGTTTAGAAAGTTCTTCAAGTTCTTCCTTATTTCCTGGTGACTTATGGTTCCTGAGTTTATTAGCAGACACTTTTGTAAGTGACTCCACGTGATCCCTTGAGAACTTCTCTATTATTGTCACTACACATAGTTATTCGTAGTTTAGTGTCGCGTCTTATGTTGTTAGTTGCTTTATGGAACATTTTCGTTTTATTTTTCTCAAGGAGTTTGTTCTGAAAGATCTTCCTTTCTTCTATCTTCTACCTATTTCGAGCTGTATAATCTTATTTTACATCATTTTCGTTTCTCGTCCTCCTTTCGCACACTTCATCGAACCAGTAGGACTTTCCAATCCTTAAACGTTATCTGCTACTTTTTTATCATTCATAATAATATAAGAAGTTATAATAGAATGAATAATAATAATAATAATAGTTTAAAGATGAAATAGGTCAGAAAAGACTATTACTTATAGTTACTTGGCCTATTGGTATATGTACTAATAATTTTTGTTACTTGCATTTGCATAAATTGAGTTTTCCAGGAATTTGCTACATTATATTTCATCAGTAATGATATCGACGTTTATTGGGCATTTATGGTGATTGCTCCTCTTGAACTTGCTGGTTAAATAAAAAACAATATAAAAAGTTTGTTTAATAAAAACCTGCAGCCCAACAATTTCCTCGATAGATTTAAATTCAACAAAATTTAATTAAATACCGTTTGAAAATTGAAGTGGTTTCAACGAGGTATTTTTGTTTGCAGCATACACTCATATTACATAATCAATGGCAGATTTTTATATACCTACTGGTAAATTTGCTCTATATTGTTAAATAATAAATAGTTCCAAATGGTTTATACCTAATATGGGGTACATGCACGTGGCAGTTTTACACCCAAATTTGTTTTTATCGGAAGCTTTATGTTTGAAAAAGACCAACTACACCATAATTTAAATTATTTAGACACACAATAATTAATAATTAATAAATAAAATTCAAATTATTTGAAGGTTTCCGACCAACTGTCGAGTACCTCCGACGACCCGCGTGACGTCATACTATTTGTTTACTTCTCGCCATAAACAAATTATCAAGGAAGTGACTGCTGCACGGTCCGAACATTTGACATGTAGTAAATTTATTCTTGTTTTACTCACATTTCGTCTGCGGTGCGATGGCATAGAGGCAACGAGCCGGGCTTGGCAAGGAGAAGGTTCAGGGTTCAAATCCCTCACTTTCTTTTTTTTTTCTATTACATGCATCAGGCATGAGATCTATTGCGAGTTAGAAGATGGAGGCGATAGCCGGAGGCAGGTTAGATATGTGTGTTTGTACCCTGATAAAGGAGAGCAGTCTGCGTCTGTATAATTCACTTCCTCCTTCTCCGCGTGTTATTTGTTGGAATCTATCAAAATTATCGTCTTTAGTCACGGTTTTTTCTGTCTGCCTTCCTTTGCGACTTAAGGCACTCCTGACATCGCATAGCGTCTGGTCTTTGACCAGTTTTTTATTCTCCATTCTCCAAATCGGGAGAGGATGATCTTTTGTATGTAAGAGCCCTGTAGCTTTTTCTTGGCTTTTTAGAGGATGAGTTCTGATCACCTTTCTGGTAAAAGGGTTCTCATCTATTTCCATAGTGGCAATTATAGTCGCTCCGGATTGGGAATCCACCATGGGAGAGCCGGGCTTCACTATTTCTTCTCTGGACCGGTATTGGGGTTCTAGTCCCTGCACCGCAGGTTGAGTTAATTTCTGTTCATTCCATCAATTCTTATTTCTCATTATCATTTTTTATATTGTACCAATGTTTATTATCTAATTCAGCCTGTAAGTTACTATACTCATCGGTTAGTAGTTCAGTCCTTACATGGGGCCCTTTGTGCGGACGCTGAAATACAATTTTTAATTACTGCGGCTTCCTTTGCTCACTTAAAAATTGTTTTCAGTGAAATTAAATGTGTTGTTTGTAGCCAATTTAGTTTAAACGAGTAATTAATGCTGAAATAATTTATCCTGTTCCTCAAGTGAGTCAGTATACAGATTCTTTATAATTAATAAGCAGAAAGTTGAATTATTCTGCAAAAAGCATAGAAACAGTATGAAGAAATAGATAATACATATCCTGGTGGACCAGGAAAAACCGTACTTTTTAATTTTCTTGGCCAGATTTTTATTATATTTATTAACATAACATCGTTGAAAATACGCTTAATGTTCCAATTGAAAAAATAAGAAAATTCAATTCAAAAAGTTTTTTCTATTACATGCATCAGGCATGAGATCTATTGCAAGTTAGAAGATGGAGGCGATAGCCGGAGGCAGGTTAGATATGTGTGTTTTTACCCTGATAAAGGAGAGCAGTCTGCGTCTGTATAATTCACTTCCTCCTTCTCCGCGTGTTATTTGTTGGAATCTATCAAAATTATCGTCTTTAGTCACGGTTTTTTCTGTCTGCCTTCCTTTGCGACTTAAGGCACTCCTGACATCGCATAGCGTCTGGTCTTTGACCAGTTTTTTATTCTCCATTCTCCAAATCGGGAGAGGATGATCTTTTGTATGTAAGAGCCCTGTAGCTTTTTCTTGGCTTTTTAGAGGATGAGTTCTGATCACCTTTTTGGTAAAAGGGTTCTCATCTATTTCCATAGTGGCAATTATAGTCGCTCCGGATTGGGAATCCACCATGGGAGAGCCGGGCTTCACTATTTCTTCTCTGGACCGGTATTGGGGTTCTAGTCCCTGCACCGCAGGTTGAGTTAATTTCTGTTCATTCCATCAATTCTTATTTCTCATTATCATTTTTTATATTGTACCAATGTTTATTATCTAATTCAGCCTGTAAGTTACTATACTCATCGGTTAGTAGTTCAGTAGACTAAATATTGTCATGTATTTTAATAATAAAATTAAATTGAATACTTTAAAAGAAAAATAAAAAATAAAAAAATTGTTCATAATATAGAACTTCACTCTGAATAAGATGTGGCTCGTACCACCTAAAACAGGAAATCAAAACCACAAAATAGATAGATAAGTAAAATAACATTAATAAGCAGAGGTAATATTAAACTAGTCAATAATTCACTAGTGTCAAACAAGCAGTGATTTATAAAGAATGAGCAAAGTTGTAATTTTATCTAGCGAAAAGACTAACGTAGAAAAAAGTAGAATTAATACTTGATGTTAATTAAGATTTAATTTTATGTAAAACCATTGCTTTTGACAAACCTGTGTCGTGTCTGGTTTTATATCATTCATAATCTAATGGTAATAAAAATTTAATGTCCAGATTAATTTTAGTTTAAAATTATTAACGTAGTATGCCAGCTATTTCTCAACGTTTGTTTGACTTTTAACCGTCACATAATTTTAAACTAAAATCAATCTGAACATTCAATTTTTGTTTTCACTAGATTATAAATTATATAAAACCAGACACGACACAGGTTTATCAAAAGCATACTACGTGAATCACAGGAATGCTCGCAACTTACCGGAAATCTCGCTGCCAAAATTAGCCTCGCACTTTACATTGGAGTCGCGTATCTTATTCATTCCTTAATCAATGGTAAAATTGATCGTCTAAGCCACATGAATAGATTATTCATTGTAAATTAAAACTGTAGAAAAGTATAGTGAAGTGAAATTTAAAAATGTAGTGCTTCATAGTAACCAAGAACGGCAAGTGAATTTGTGTTTTAACGAAATATGACATGTTGGATATGTATATGTATAGATCGGTTATAAGACCTGGAGGTCAAAAATATGTTTTACAATAATTTCCCCTATCACTACAATATTTTCAAACTATCTGTAGTGGAGAGTTTATAATAATCGACCAATTCGTTCAGATTGTTGATGAACAGAGCTCAGATTTGATGTTCTTAGCCTTATTATTCCCATCCGATCGAAGGTTTTTGAGTTAGTTATATCAACCTGATTTTGTGCTTTATACCATATATTCATGTTGGTCAAAAAACAATATATCTTATCTTAACACGTGAATAGTTGCGGTTTTACAAAGGCACATCAAAAACTTTCGCAAAATTGCACAAGAAACTGACAGATTGATATTTCGTCACTTCAAAGGCGGTACAATCCTTAATGGCACAAATAATTGCGGTTCTCCAAGCATCGTGGAGAGAACTTTATCTTAGAAATAGATGGAATATTATTGTTAAAAATTTTACAAAGATATTCGCAAACTTTACCAAGAAAACTGGGGATACCATTCGAGTCATAAATTATTTTGTTTTCAGTTTTTTCATTGTATCTCTTTCTTCTTTCGGCAAGTAAATGTTATTTACCTATTTATTCATCCACTCAATCCCATCTAATTCTTTCTCAAAAACATCAACTTTAAATATATGAGCATCAGCTATCATATAATAGCATTTACAATGAACGTTGGAAAGTGCAAATTACGTTTCATCTCCATTGAAAAACAACATACGCATCCAAACAGTTATTATTATAGCAATTTTATCCGCGACGGGAATGCATAAAACGTGAGTAAATGACACTTCCAGACAAATAACGAGTAGCGTCAGATCCTGAGCGCGAATAAAAATTATTTCGACGACAGAACAGAACACAATGCGCCATTAAAGCAACAGCACACAATGTTCTTCGGAGTGTCATTTTGATTCCATTTGAGCCATAGAACATGCATAAAAATATTGGCGCACGCGATAATGAGCGGCGCAATCGTAATAAAAGGAAACTGGTGTTGATATGGATGGAAGACTGCTTTTCAGCCGTGACAGCCGGAAGTTGCAGCGCCGCGACGCGCTCATTATAGCTAATGGTGGCGAACAGAGCCTGTGAAAGGGGGTACCCGACGCATCGGCGACTGTTTGCAAGGCTAGGGGAAACACTGAATTGATAAGATAAATTATTAGGAACGCTCATTGATTCTTCGACTTATTCTAAATAAAAGGTTGATATTAAGTATAAACTGATTTTATTGACGTATCTCCTAAACATCTCTGATTTTGTGTGAAACGAATTTAAGGAAACTATGTATTTTTTTCATGCATAACCGCCAAGGGTCGTCACTTTTTACAGAAGATGACATTTATTTATTGCCCAGTGGGTCCATAGTTCACTTATCTCCTTCAGGCATTCTCGTTTTTAATAAATTACATAACATATATATTTCTGAAATCCTGCTGGAATTATTTTCATTATAAGGAATCTCTTGCTCCTTTAAGAGCACTGTAATTCTATAAGGATAGACTTTTGTATAAGAACTACCTTCATTTGTAGACCAGTTTTAAAGCTTCTTTACTTCTTCTTTGTTTCCGAACACTTCTTGAATACAATATTACAAAACTATGAATTTATCCAAAATGTCAGTTAGTGCCTTAGTAACTAGTTTTATAATCTTTTAGAACCTAATAATTGTAATAACTACACAGTTAAGGTTCGAAATTTTAATAGCTTTACTTAGATTTAATTGCTATATACAGTGTGTTTTCGTTTTAATGGGCATGGCTTCACCAGCGTATAGAGGAGGTTAAGCAAAATATTCTCAACGAACTCTTCAAACCTCTTCGTTTTCGAGATACAGGTGTTGAAGTTTCAAAAAAAATTGTGAATGAGAAGAAAGAATAATTTTTTGCGTGTAGGAAATATTTGTTTAATTGTTTTCTACAAACGTGCCAATTTTCACGTTGATAGATTCACCAGTGGTGTACTTACTGGGTTCATTTTACTATTTTTTTAAAAAAATAATGACCCACCACTGTTTTAATGGTATCTAATATTTCACCATTTTTTTATTCCTCAGATATTTTAAGAAGAAAAACTATTATTTAATTTTTTTCCTCGGTTGCACGGTTTTCGAGTAAAACTGAAGTTGTATTAGGTACATAAAATTTATATAATTATCATGGAAAATATCCTGTTGATGGTTAATATTCCTGGGTGGTCACTTCAATTGTCTTGCAGCTTATTTATACTCATATAAGTCCTTACATGGGGCCCTTTGTGCGGACGCTGAAATACAATTTTTAATTACTGCGGCTTCCTTTGCTCACTTAAAAATTGTTTTCAGTGAAATTAAATGTGTTGTTTGTAGCCAATTTCGTTTAAACGAGTAATTAATGCTGAAATAATTTATCCTGTTCCTCAAGTGAGTCAGTATACAGATTCTTTATAATTAATAAGCAGAAAGTTGAATTATTCTGCAAAAAGCATAGAAACAGTATGAAGAAATAGATAATACATATCCTGGTGGACCAGGAAAAACCGTACTTTTTCATTTTCTTGGCCAGATTTTTATTATATTTATTAACATAACATCGTTGAAAATACGCTTAATGTTCCAATTGAAAAAATAAGAAAATTCAATTCAAAAAGTTCTAAATTGAAAAATCGTTTTTGGCCACCCTTCATATTTTTAGGAAGTGAAAATGATTCAAAATTTCCATGCACAAATTGAAGATGTCCTTGAGAAGAAAATGTATCCGTTGGACCAATTCATTAATTTTTCCTGAGCCTTTCACTACGTGGGTCATCAATTATTGTTTCTTAAAAAACCTGATATGTAAATACACAATTAGGATTTTGATCTTATTTGTACCTAGTTCAAATCATTAATATAAAAAGTTAACCTAGAAAATTGACCAACGGTGTTCTATAAGGATCTGATTTGGGTCCTCCCCTGTATATAATATTTGTTAACGATTTAGTTACATTTAGATTCTCAATCATAAAAACAGTAAAAAAAAATCGCAAATTTCAGTAAAGACGATTTTCAAAACTTTTGAAGCAGCGTAACTCAATGTTGTGATAACATCCATTCATTTAAACTTAGATAGGTTTAATATTCACAATTCGTGCAAAAGAGGTCACTTTTGACCGGACTAAATATTTCTATCTAATGGTTTTTCAGAATTTAACTAAATATATCATGTCTTTGTTGCAGCTGCTTCCCGGCAACACTAACACCTTCACCATAGTCGACCAGAAGCTCGATCCGCCCGTCATTGCATCGAAAATTCGCTTCCTCCCCTACAGCGACCACGTGCGAACGGTGTGTATGCGTGTCGAACTAGTTGGCTGCAGGTCGACAGGTTAGTTATAGCTATGATACGAATTAGTTGTACTTAATAGATTTTTTGCGTGCAACATATCATATGTTCGCCAGGTACAACGTGCTAAATATAATTTGCAATCGACCACAAATGATGGCATTAATCTTGATTATTTTTTATTATTACAGCAATTATGGTAGGTATACAATGCTGTGCGAAAAACTGCGTGGTAATTAGTTTCAAATACGTATTTCGATAAAGCTTGTAGATTCAGATAGCGATGTGTTTTTGATACATATTGTAATTTATGTTAATTTCGGAACCTCACGATTCTGCTCGTCATGTTACTTAACATTAAAATACCATTCTTTAGGTTTATTTGCGATTTTTTTTTAAAGAACCGCGTCAAATTGCATGAAGGATGTTTGTAAGGAACTACAATAGTTGTAATAATACACATTTACAAAAATAATTGAAACACATGGACGTCGTTCGTTAGTTAGTTTAGTAAGTGGAGTATAGCTCTGTCCTTTCCTTCCATATATGTTTCGTTTCTAACTTTAAAGATGCGAAAGAAATTGTGGTTAAAAATGAACCTTTGATAATGAATGAAATTATGTTTTTATGATCTGTAGAGTGGTTGTTAATTAATTAATGGCTCAAAGTAGAAATTTAAATAAATCCGATTTAAACCGGCGCATTCACCAAATTTCTCTTCATTAAAATTTCATGCATAAATAATTTTTTTTTCTTCATGTCAGATGTAAGACACGAACGCCCGTTTTATTTTTAAGTTTGAGAAAAATTGTATTCTAATGGTTCAATCTGAAAATTTTTTGTATATAATGTTTACCTAATTTTTTAACTGATTTTAAAAAATTTTGTATCAAAATTTTAAGGAATTTTTTTTTTTAAGTCGATTTGACCCATCCAGGTTGCATTAGTGAAAAATGGGTTTAAGAAAAAACATTTATTTTGTGATTTTAGACGGAAATATAGGTAACTCGAGAGAAATAAAAAACATCAGAATTGGAATTTTTCTCATAATTAAAGGCCAAAACAAAAGCCCTTTATGCAAGGCACAGCCACCCAACTCCGTTTTTAAAAATTAAATAAAAAATATTTTTTTCCAAAAAAAAAACCCAAAAAACTTTTATATTATAGGTAGGTAGGTACATACGTAAAAATATTTAAAAATGCAGGGTTTTAATTTGAAAATCAAAAATTCTGGTCAATTCCGGTTAAACAGGAAGAGTAAATTTTGTAGTAAAAATGTAGATAAAAAATTACAGGGTGTACCCATTTTAGTTGCCATGCGGTATAGCAATATTAGACCATTTACATTTTGTAAGTGCTCTTTAATAAATTTGGGATATAAAATTATTAGCATAGAGCATTTTTAACCTCTCTCAAAAAAAAAAACTTCGGGAAATTCGTGGCAATAATAATTGTAAAGTTCCCGAGGCGATCGATCCTCAAAACTAAAAATAACACTCCAAAAGACCTAGGAAAAATTCGATATGGCGCCACAAACATTTTTATACATATTTAGAATTCAGATAGTGTTCGAATATTTAGAAGTAGCCTATATACAGGGTGTCCCAGTTAAAACTCCCGGGGCCATTTTCTCGGAAACTAATAGAGATATTTTAATTCTGTAAAGGATATTCACTAGAGTATATAAATATCTTCAATTTTGAGTAAAGACGGTTTTTCTCCATGTTGAGATATAGATGGCGTTGCGATCCAAAGAAATTGTTCGATCCCAGGAACATTGAAATGAGGTGCATGTGAAAGAACATTATATTCTAAGCAACTTTTATGATGCAAACAATTTTCGAAAAATCACTGGTTTTCGAGATATTTGAAACCGGAAGTTGATTTAAATTTCTTTCATTACTAATTAAATCAGTTTGATTTACTATAAAAAAACGTCCCATGGATCTTTCGTAGAAAATTTATTTTGAAAAAGTTATGGCTATTTTAGTTTCTCAAAAATATTACATTGAAATTCAAATATCTCGGAAACCAGTGACTTTTCGAAAATTGTTTAAATTATAAAAGTTGCTTCGAATGTAATGTTCTTTCACATGCACCTCATTTCAACGTTCCTGGGATCGAAAGATTTCTTTGGATCGCAACGCCATCTATATCTCAACATGGAGAAAAACCGTCTTTACTCAAAACTAAAGATATTTATAGACTCTAGTGAATGCCCTTTACAGAAATCAAATATCTCTATAAGTTTCCGAAAAAATGGCCCCGGGTGTTTTAACTGGGACACCCTGTATATCATGCGGAATTTATTTGAATGTAAAAATTGGAAACCATTTTATTTTTCTTTGTCTTGATGAACGTTAAGGGTGAACTGAAAGCGTGGAGGTCGAATTTCAACATGGTTTTCAAAGGCACACTTAAAAGTAAGAATAAATTCTGACGTTTCTATGTAAGCAAACGGAAATTAAAATAACAAAATCATCTAGCTGGCTCGCGATATTCTCCTCTCCGAGAAATAAAAAAAAAACAGTTGCTCGTCGACATCACACAACTGCTATTTTTTACATTATTTTATTATAACGCGAACAATCTTAAGCGGATTCAAAACCAACTTAATTTTCATTCTGCATAATACCAAACATAAATTACACAGTCACTGATTAATATCTCTAATTGCCAGTATCTTAATAAATAATAAAATAATTTTGCACGCAATAAATCAAAATATAAAAATCATTAATATTAATGGAACGTTATTATATTGTGTATTTTACATTGAGAGATGGTTTTCCTCTTCTTTTTTCGCCCATTTATTTAATACACCCGACCTAACAATGATTAATAGTAAAGCTATTTGGCAAAGCGCGAATATTATTAATTGCACAGATTAATAGCTGCTATAAATAACTGGAACGGATCAGGTGCATTCCCTGTCGGAGCCGTGATATGTTCAGATTTCCAGAGCAGTCTTGAAGGAGAATTGCGTATAGATATTTTATATAGCAGGCTTTACATAATATCTCGTTCCCTGATATTAATATAATTAGTAGTAAATTTCTAAACAGTTAATCGCTAAAAGCCACAATAAAAATTAAAGTGAGTAATTACTTTCTTTATAGCGTTCACAAGCTCATCAGTAACCATTAATATGCTCATTGCTTCGAAATTTTGCTGTAAAGTGAGACTGCCTCATTACGCGCATTCTTCCTAAATTTATCCTATTTTATTTCATTATCAGTACAAGTTATGAGATTTCGTTAAATTCTAATACGTGATATTTTAAATTAGTTGAGTCGAAATAGGTTAAAAGTTGACCATCATTGGGTCTTGCATAGTTTAGGAATGCCGGACTCAGGTCAGATTATGATCGGTCGTCACAGGAAAATGGTCACTACGTAACGCTTAGACAAAGGTCCATAATTCAGTACCGGATACGACATCTGGAACCGGGAGCGCTCGGAGAGTTCGCCTAGCATCTTTGTTTTTGCATGTAGGATATGTAATACGCCACAGGACAAAATCGTATAAATACCGGACCCAAAACCCCAATCGTGGAGACTGTCCTAAGACTCCATCGTGGCGAGCTGCTGTCGTGAACCGACGCCTGTCACAACCCTTCGTAAACCCTATCGAGGAGACGAATTTAAACTCCAGTGTGGCGAGCTGCTGTCGTTAACCGACGCCTGTCACACTCCCTTCGATACGGTCCAAAGTCTACGTAACCGCGGACAATACATTTCTCCGACACACATACACGCCTATTGTATGTTACTACGAAGTGGCAGAGAGGTGGACGTCTTCGCGTCCAACTACAACGTGGGTCCTGACGACGAGCCGAGTAGGGAAACCGGGGGAGAGCGTCTTTCGAATCTCACCGTCGTCCCAAGACTAGGTGAGAATGTCAAGTATAACTCGTTACCAAATATTTAACTTTCCGAACTAGAAATAACAAATTACGACTTTATAAATCGGGGCAGAACGCGCGTCCCTGTGGTACTATATTTTATTAATTGCTTTGCATAACAAATTGTAAATATCTTTTGTATTTGGACTATAACCGAGTAACCCAGTTTTAAGGAATTTTATATCTGCATGGGCCAATGGCAACGATTATTAACGTCATTTAGAATAGTATTTATCCCTTGGATACTCCTTTGTTTGCTCGGTACCGCTGAGCGAAAGGATATGTTTACAATCTTCAAGCACACTTTTGAAATATCATTTATAATGGTCACGTAAATCTAGACTAAAGACCCATCCGTAGGAAATACCTGTGGAAATAAATACTTTCTGGTTCCCCGTATAAATAAAAAGTGCTTTACGCCTCCTGAATATCAACTGATTTAATTCCATACCGATTTTATTCATGACGCGGTAGCGTTATCCGTAATTGAGCTTTCTGTGTGTGAATTTCCCCAATAGTTATCAGCAGGCTGTTGTTTGTCTGTAATAGCCTCCCCTGCTGAACAAGCACGGAATAACGTACAGTCGACGGTGGATTTCAATTGTTTCTAACTTGCCGATACAAACTGTACGTCAGCAATTTAGTTTCCTACTGTGGAAACCAACAACCTCATACATTGTGTTGTGGAACCCACAAAGTTAAAAACCAACTAATGAACTTGATTTCGTTTTGTTTGCAACTATTTCACATTTCGTTGGGAACTGAACGAGGACGAGTTGTTTCCTCTCGGGAAATACTCATTACAAACAAATAAGGGACATTAGGAAGTTTAATGTAAAATTTAACTTGTACTAATTGGGATAATTACTAAGCGTAGTGTTGGCCGGAATAATGTAAATAAGCTTGTCGAAAAATATTACAAAAACTTTGGCTGTCTGTTAGTTAGCATTCTGTCTGCCGTTGTTGATTTTAATCACAGTATGACACGGAAGCATTTGCGTTAATGAAGGACCAAAGTTATATTGTTTCAGTTTCGGGATAATAAAGATACAAAACTCTTTTAATTTGGGAAGTATGGTGATTTTTATGGAAATATACATTATTTTCTGAGCATATCAAAATGATTTGAAAAAATTACTGTTATTCTCGAGGTTATTCTTTTAAGACTAAAATTTCTAAATTAAAATGAGTGGAAATGTTTACAGAACTGGGGATGATAATAATGCATTTTAAGGTGACCATGCATACGCTGTCCTTTTTAAATATATCAATACAAAGAAATATCGTCCTGGGTAGCAAAAGTTGCCAAATGTATATAGTAAGTATTCTTCGGCAAAAAAATTAGGCACATCCTTCCAGGCGCCCCATCCGAAAAAAAATTTTTTGGCCCTATGTGAACGTTGTTCTGGTACGATGTAATTTTTGTATTATATTTTTTCTAGTACCTGTTATTATTTTTTTGTTCTTCCAGATATAACAAAACAGAATGAGAAAAATCCCAACTAAAAAATCTTCTATTTGCCCTTTGTTTGACAACTCCTCCGAGATATCTCCGGTAGTACTCCCCACAAATGCAGACATAGTTCGGTACTTTCTCTTTATTAGAAACGAGACAAAAAGCCTTATGGCAAACAAGGACCCACTTGCTTTAATAATTTCAACAAAGGTCGCCAAGACGTTGGGGTTAATGTGGAAAAAACCTTCTATCCACATAATTTCATATAAGAAAATTGTTAAAAAGATAATAAACTTAATAAGGATCAGAGGAAGGTTCTGAAACCATATAAAAGTAGAAAAGAGGCTGAGGGTTACAAAAAGAAACTAGACGATCTAAAATACGGGGCAGTAAACTCTTTTTGACATTGCCTGCTGCAAATGTGATAATTTTAACGCATGTTGCTATTCCAAAGAAGTAAAGGTCTCAATTAATGAAACACTAATTTTAACCGACCAGCGAAATACAAGGAAGATGATGATAGACTAATCGATAAGAAAACTAAAAAGGAACTGAAAAAGAAACAAGAAAGAAAGATGAAACGAGAGAATAAAAACCTAAAGCTACAAGGAAGCAAGATCGGAACAGAATCGAAGTGAGTTAATCAGTTAACTCCAAAGGAATAAGTAAGATGAAAGAATTGGGAAGTATTTTTTCGTTGGAAGGAGAAGACAAAGGGGGAGAAGAAAAAGAAAGAAGAAAGAGAAGAATCAATTATATGGAATTAATTACTTCTCTCCTGCAGTTCATACAATTTCGTTCACAACCGTCTTGTTCAAGAAAGGTTGCAAAGACGTTGAAATTAATATGGAAGAAATCTTCTATCCCCATAATTTCATATAAGAAAATCGTTGAAAAGATAACAAAACTTAATAACGATTACAGGAAGGTTTTGAAACCATATAAGAGTAGAAAGAGCCTGAGGGTTACAAAAAGAAACTGGACGATCTAAAATACATGTGAGAGTAAATTCTTTTTGACTTTGCCTACTGCAAATGAGAAAATTTCAACGCATGTTGCTATTCCAAGGAAATAGAAGTTCAAATTAACGAGAAGTACTATTTTTAACCGACCAGCGAAGTACACGAAAGATGATGATAGAATTAATCGACAAGAAAACTACAGAACAATTGAAAAAACCCAAGAAAAAAAGACGAACCGAGAGAATAAAAATCCAAAGCCACAACGAAGCAAGATCGGAACAGAACCGAAGTCAGTTAGTCAATTAGCTCTAAAGGAAAAAAGTGAGGTGAAAGAATTGGGAATTAGTTCTTCGTCGGAAGGAGAAGAGAAAGAGAAAAAAGAAGAAAGAGAAGAAATCATTCCATAGAATTAATGACTCTCCACCTGCAATTCATATGATTTCATTCACAACCTTCTTGTTCTTCTGCTCCAAAGGAATAAGTGATGTGGAAGAATTGGGAAGTAGTTCTCGTCGGAAGGAGAAGAGAAAGATGGAGAAGAAAAGAGAAAAAAGAAAAAAGAGAAGAAATAATTCTATAGAATTAATGACTCCCCTTCTGCAGTTCACATAATTTCGTTCGCAAACTTCTTGTACAAGAAAGGTAGCAAAAACGTTGAAATTAATATGGAAAAAATCTTCTGTCTCAATAATCTCATTAACGATTACAGGAAGGTTTTAAAACCATATAAGAGTAAAAAAGAGGCTGGGAGCAAACTGTATTTGCCATTGCCTGCTGCAAATACAAAAATTACGACGCATGTTCCTGTTCCAAGGAAAAAGGTCCCAATTAACGAAACACAATTTTTAACCGACCAGTGAAGTACTAGAAAGATGATGATAATCAGCAAGAAAACTACAAGGCAGTTGAAAAAAACAAAGGAAAGATGAAACGGGAATATAAAAACCCAAATCCACAAGGAAACAAAATCGGAACAGAATGGCAGTCAGTTAGCTCCAAAGGAATAAGCGAGGTGGAAGAGTTAAGAAGTAGTTCTTTATTGGAAGGAGAAGAGAGAGAGAGTGAGAAGAAAAAAGGAAGATGAAAGAGAAGAATCAACTCCATTAGTCCCCTCCTGTAGTTCATATAATTTCTATTCACAAAATTCTTGTTATTCTGGTTATTCAGATTAAAATGAGACACAAACTTTCCACTTTTGCCAGAGAATGCGATCGTCGTGGAATCTCAGGCAGAACAGCTGCATCTATTTCCCCTGTTCTCCTGCAGGATCTTGGTCTTGCAAAACGGATGCAAGAAGAGTTATCGATCGAAATAAAGTTCGTAGGAAAAACACAGAGGGGAATAATTAAGACGCAAATATATCTGCGGCAGTGCAAAGTTTATACTATGACGGGAGAAAAGAAGACAGAATACTAACTTAAAAAGATAAGTATTATGCCAGTAGTATCAAAGAGGAACACATTTCTTTGATACCGGAACCCAATTGCGTTTACCTGGGGCATTTGGCTGTTTCGTCTGGATCTGCGGTCAACATTAAAAATGAAATACCTATTTTAATGAAAAAGGCATATCAACTGATTCACTTTTAGCAATCGAATTTCCCTTTTTGAGAGTTGATTAAAAGTCAGTGTGAAGTGCTACTACATCTTTATTGACGAAAAAATACAAATGAGATTTGCGGATTTTATGTCAAAACCTCTTGGAATATCGTTTTTAGACATACGAGAAGAGTTTCCATATAAGGCCGAAAAAACTTTTTTTTTAAGTTGGTGGGGCATCTGAGGGCATTCCAAAAAAAATATTCTTTTTAGGAGAACACTCAATAATAACTTGTGTCAACCAAGCCGTTATCAAATAAAAGAAAATATAATTTTACTATATTTTTCGATCACATATCCCTAAAATTATATAGTGTAACTTCCGACAGCACTTAATTAACTATATGCTTTTAAACTGAACATAATCATCATAAGATAGCATGAATTTCCATTACATAAACTTTACTTTGGGTTCTTGTTGGATTTATTAACTGAAAACTTCCGAATAAATCTGTGTTATTGTTTAACCAGTTTGCTCGAAGTTTGGTAAAGCTGCTTTGCTCGCGTATCTTGACTGTACGTACAAAAATGACTGTCAAATTTTCCAAACCAAAAAGGATAAAGGTAATTAAAGTTTACTAATTTAAGTCAAGATCTAAGCGATTCATATTGGTAGTTTTATGCATTTTTTAAATTTTATATAATTGAGGTAAAAATTGACATTTATAATATTACGTGCTAAAAAACAGTTTTAACACTAGTGTTAAAAATACTTTTAAGCTAGTTAAGATAGTTTTTTTTTAATGACAGTTTTACAAAAAATATTGTATGATACATTTGTTTTGTTAAAACTGATTTTATTTTGCTCGTGGGTTGCTCCACTCGCTACGCTCGTTCCGCAATATTCCCCACTCAGAAAACAAAATGTCACTTTTAACACTTGTATCATAAATAACTATAAAAAAATTCATATCATTTAATTTAATTAAGCTGGTTTGCATTTTATAATAATAATACTGAATTTATTTCAAATTCCAGTTCATTTAATAATAAATTGGCACGTTTCTCATACTACCAGTTAAATCCACATTAATCCTCGTAATTTGCAATTAAAAGCAATGCTGACGTTGTACATGACAGTTCATGAAAACAAAATAAAAATTTTAATTTGGTGCAACTTAGAATGCCGCTTAAACGCTGAAATAAAGCCTATTATAACGTTTAATTTCATATACTGTGTTTAATATACTCTTGCCATATTATTTGATTTGGCAGATAATTATTTCTACACTGAAATTATTATGAGAAAAATGATGAAAAGATATCTATATTATATAGGATTTAAAACATACAAATTAGTCACCACGTGTGGTACGCGATATGATTTCTCTTAGATTTTCAATATAATTAATTTCTTCAATACCAATAAATAAAAATGGTTTTCTTGGATCAGTTTTTAATATTTTTCATATTTACAGTAATTAATAAAAACGTTATGGCTGAAAATTTATTTGTCGACAAAATCCTTCATTATACGGCTTTACTAAGATAAAACTTTTGAAAAATAAGACTTCAACAAAATTATAAAGCCACTAATTATTTCATAGCCGTTCCAATGATAAGAAAATTGCTGTTACTTAAAATTAAATCATTGATTCTGCAAATTCTGCGAGTACCCTGTATATGAAAATATTTACATAACATATTCTCACTTCATCCCATCTAGTGTTATGAATAATACACACGCATGTAACGCCACCACCGACATGTAAATCGCCTTTGTTATTGTTTCAGATGGTCTGGTGAGCTACAGCATGCCACAAGGCCTGCGGCGAGGCCCAGAACTCGATCTAACCGATCGCACTTACGACGGGGTGGAAGAGGGTGGACAGCTCTCCCATGGGCTGGGCCAGCTGGTGGACGGGCAGAAAGGCAGAGATAACTTCAGGCTCGACCTGGCGGGCTATGGTAAAGGTAAAACAAATGTATTTGATTCCAATACCCGGGTCACATTTACATTTATATTACAATTTCTTTCTGCCCGCGGCACTTTCTACAATGTGTTGTTTGGGACGGTTTTATTCAATTTTATTTGCGCTGTTTGAATATGTTAGTACGGGGATGGAGCGGAAAAATGTTTTCGTACTGATAATAATGATTTTTTATATTTAGAGGAACCTGCCAGTACATTATTTGGGTGTGGATTCCATTGTTTAAAGAAAAGAAAGAAATGAATTCTAATTAAAATTTAACTGTAAAACTAACGTTTTACAAAGAAGCTAAAACAGGACTTTTTATTCGAAAACTGACTGTACATTTCAAAAATGGAAATTTTTTTTAATTTTGATCATTGGCGTACCTTTTCTCTTTAAACAAAGGGATTCACACCCCCGTGGTTACGCCTCTGGTTGTAGTAGGGAAATGAAAATTATAATTAAACATGGTACTTATTTAGAATAATTTCAATAAAATTAAAAAAAATCACGAGGTATTAAAAAAATTACAAAAAAAAAATTAATTGGAACGCTCTGTATTTCTAAAACGGCTAAGTTTTTGATAGAAGTTTATTAAAAAAACTCATATTAATTTCACATTTTCTATATTATTGTTGTTTCAAAGATATCTGCATAAGCAGTAACAAAATATAAATGATCATCATGTTATTTGATGCATAAATTTCTTCGATGATTTATAAATAACCCAAGAAATAAAAAAACATATTTTTTTGTTTAATTATATGATCAAGAATCTTAAAACGCTCTACATGTCAAATTCATTTTTTTAAGACATAGAAATTATTTTATTTTGTTCTAACTTAGATTTCAATCAAAACAACTTCCCTTTTTTAATTCATGCAAACGAAATGAATTAGTAAAGAGAGCGTTACACTGAGTGCATTAGTAATGATATTGTTTTATTATTATTGATATTGACAGTGGTATATTTACTGAATGAATTTACAGATATAACAATGAACACTAACATAAAACCGTGAAGGTAGAAACTTAGAACGAAATGGTTAATAACAATATAACCGAATTTAAATAAAATGTTCATACAACCTTAGGTACGATTAGTCCTGTTCGATACCAGCACACGGACCAAGAGGTCGTCATATTTTATGTGTATATTTCGTTTCCATATTGGTCACACTGGGGAGCAACCGCGTTAGATGATGACGTTGAGAAATCTGTATGTTGTCATCAAATTTATAGCTTTGATAGGTTTTGGATTAGAGGCTTTTGGGAAACAAACCAATAAAATTATTTTTACGACATGTTGTAACCTTACATTTTTTATGTGGCATATGGCATCGGGGGACATATATATGTATAATGAGTTCAGTTTATGCGATACCGGAAAAAGTAAATCGACCAATAAAATTTAATAAATCACTTGAGGACTATTGCTTCCTGATGAAAGAAGGAGGCACATATGGAAAGTGCGTTTAAAAATAAATAATTCCTGCAAGGAAATCCTATTCGGGGATGATATTGGGCGGGATTTCTTGATACATATTTTTTAATCTACATGCAAATGAATCAAACGATCTTAAATTCGGATTCATATTATATGTAGCAGTCTTTTGGGCGATCCGTTTTCCTTATAATAAATAATTAAAAGGCTTACAAAAACTGAAAATTACTTCTTTGGTAATCACTTTTGTATACAATTTGATTTTCGACAATTTTTTTTTGTTGTATTTCTTTACTGAAAAAAATGAAAATTTAAAAATCAATTAAACCATATAAATTTTGTGTGACTAAAAATTACCCGAATTCATAACTTCTCATTTTTCCGGCGGTGCGTGTAGAGATTAGTTTACTACAGTTTGTAAATATAAATAATTCAACTATATTCGTTTAAAAAATTAGTACCACAGAACATTATTGTTTAGTGCTAATATCCTTTACTGCAGAAAACGTAACGAGTTCTAACTGGGTAAAATAGAAAAAAATTGCACAACACCCAAACTAAATAATTCCTGAGGGACTTAACCAGTTGCGGAGATAAATTGAAGCATACAGAAAATAGAAGGATACAAAGCGTTAGAAGTTGGATGGTGAAGAGGGAACGATACAGCCACTTTAATCCAGATAACCACATAATAGTTGCCATTATTTGCCTAGATGAACAAGAAGTGTTTTAGATGGCCATTTGCCAAACAAATGACTGTTTAGTGTTGGTGACTTACAAATCGGTTTTGTATCGTTCGGACTATGTATTATAATTATTTTAAGATATATAAATTAATTTTAAATTGTTTTTATATAAATTTGTTTTACGTTCATATTTGGGGTATTTTGGCTATCGAAAAATATTTTTTGCAAACCAATTTCAATTTTACTTAATGTTGAAGGAATGGGTTAATTTAATGCTCTTTTTTATACGTCATTAATGTTCAGTAGCAAAATTGAGATAAATTAAATAAGAAATGATTATGTTTAGTATTTTCAAGCGTTTTACAAGCTCAACGTAATTTATAATATCTAGTTGAAAACTTTATTCTTTGAGGTAAATATCAATATAATACTATTTGTCAAGAAAAATTGTTTTTTACAATCATTTATTACTAGTCATCTATACGCACTTGTGTTTAAAAGTGACATTAATTTAAACACTTGCGTAAAAATAATAGTTGTTTAAATGTTAATTGTGGCATTTCATAAATTATTTCTCTTCCTTTTCTTTTTTGGGATTTATTACCACATTCCTTGAGATTCCAATCCAAAAAAATTCGATTTATCTAAAAAATATTCAAATGAACCAGTTTAAAACTGGGAAATAACCTCTACGCCTTTGACGTAATGTCAGAGGAACAGTTAGAGGGTGTTTTTTGACAACTAAGTAATGGGAATTAAATTAATACAAAAATACTGCGCTGACGTTTCGGAAACTATATCCGTTCCTTTTTCAAAGTTTAGGCTTTAGATTTTTATGTAACGTGTAGAATAACACGGCATAAAATAAAAATTGTTTATATCATTTCCATAGATACTTACCATAGAAATGTTGAAAAATATACTAAATAATATTAATTTTATTGAGTTCTTCTCTCAACATTGGTAACCAAGTTGAACAAAATTCTACCGAACAATTTGATACGCATTTATCTTCATTAAGTAAAATTATTGCAGATTCTTTGATTTTTCTTTTTTTGTTGTCTGCTCCTTTGGTCAAAATTTTTGCTGAATCCCATTTTAACGTGTGATCGTTTTCCCAAGCATGTTCACAAAGTTTAAATTTTTCAATATCACCTTTTCTAATATAACTTTTGTGCTCGCCCCATCGTACATTAAGTGGTCTAGATGATTCACCCACATAATGATTTTTATCAACAAGACTTCGGGATGGCAATGGGTTTCCCTTTGTCACCAATACTAAGTAATATATTTATGGAGGATTTTGAAAACAGATATGTTGAAAATAATATTCATAAACCGGTAACTTGGTGGAGATATGTTGACGATATTTTTGCAATTTGGCCTCATGGAATAGATTTATTAAACAATTTTTTGGAAAAAATTAATAATAAAGAACCATCTATCAAATTCACTCTAGAAATAGAAAATAATAATGAATTACCATTTTTAGATGTTTTAATTAAAAAAAGTCAATAATAATAATTTTCAAACTAGCGTTTACCGAAAAAAGACTCACACTAACAGATATTTAAATTTTAACTCAAACCAGTCTTTGCACGTTAAAAGAGGTGTTATAAAATGTTTGTATGATAGGGCAAAAATAATTTCTTCTAATGATGAAATATTCAAACATGAAAGGCAATTTGTCAGGGAAATTTTAATTAATAATGAATACCCGAAAGCATTTGTTGATAAGACTTTCATGAACATTGAAAATAGAGTTAACAATCCGGTGCAACCAAAACCAGAATATCATTATTCGACATTAATTATATATATAAAAGGTTTATCTGAGAAATTACGTCGTGTCGGTAAAAAATTTGGCGTTAGGACAATTTTTCAAACAAATAATACTTTAAGATCCATATTAACAAAAACGAAACCATTAAATCCTGAACAAAATTCAAAAAATTGTATATACAGTATCCCGTGCGAGTGTAATAAACATTATGTGGGTGAATCATCTAGACCACTTAATGGGCGAGCACAAAAGTTATATTAGAAAAGGTGATATTGAAAAATCTAAAATTTGTGAACATGCTTGGGACAACGATCACAGGATAAAATGGGATTCAGCAAAAATTTTGACCACAGAAGCAGACAACAAAAAAAAGAAAAATCAAAGAATCTGCAATAATTTTACTTAATGAAGATAAATGCGTATCAAATTGTTCGGTAGAATTTTGTTCAACTCGGTTACCAAAGTTGAGAGAAGAACTCAATAAAATTAATATTATTTAGTATATTTTTCAACATTTCTATGGTAAGTGTCTATGGAAATGATATAAACAATTTTTATTTTATGCCGTGTTATTCTACACGTTACATAAAAATCTAAAGCCTAAACTTTGAAAAAGGAAACGGATATAGTTTCCGAAACGTCAGCGCAGTATTTTTGTATTAATTTAATTCCTATTAGTTGTCAAAAAACACCCTCTAACTGATCCTCTGACATTACGTCAAAGGCGTAGAGGTTATTTCCCAGTTTTAAACTGGTTAATTTGAATATTTTTTAGATAAATTGAATTTTTTGGATAGGAATCTCAAGGAATGTGGTAGTAAATCCCAAAAAAGAAAAGGAAGAGAAAAAATAATAGTAGCCAAAACTAGATTTTAAAACTGCACCAATGAATTACAGTATCACACAAAAAAAAATTGAATGCCTTGTATATTATAGCGCACATTAATATATTATTATGTAGTTTCTGTATCCTCTTTAGCGAATTATAATATTATACGGTTATCTCTATTGGTTTTCTAAACGAAAGCTAATGGAATATGTTTATTTTGATGTCAAGCGGGGAACGAACGTAGTCATTCAATTATAAGAAAAATATGACCTGACATCCGGCTTCTGGTTCAGATTATTAACAGATTACTCAAAGCAGAGAATACGAGCCGAAATTAATAGAATAAAAAATAACAACGCAGAAATGCTGGCTGAAGTTCAAGAAAACATTCATAATAGATTAAACTTATGTATTTGACAACGCTTAGCCATTTCCTACAAATAAACGTTAGTGATTAAAAATATGTGGTGAAATAAATATTTTCTTTATTTTTGGTTATTTCGGAAGCTAATAGAGACAATTATACTATATTATATATCACTAAAATGGGCGTAGAAATATGCACAATAATGTACAGGCCTTTTTAAAAAATATATAGAATTGATTATATACATACATACAAGTTTAAAAAAAAAATTAAAAAAAAAGAATTGATACAATTTTAGTACAAACCAGGAGTTTGAGAGGCCATACCATTAATTTTATATACAGTTTAAATATAGTTTAAATGTTAATTGTGGCATTTCATAAATTATTTCTTTTCCTTTTCTTTTTTGGGATTTACTACCACATTTCTTGGGATTCCTTTCCAAGAAAATTGATTTATCAAACAAATATCCAAATTAACCAGTTTAAAACTGAGAAATAACCTCTACGCCTTTGACGTAATGTCAGAGGATCAGTTAGAGGGTGTTTTTTGACGACTAATAGGAATTAAATTAATACAAAAATACTGCGCCGACGTTTCGAAAATATAGTACTACATATTCCAACCTTTTTAATATACAGGGTGTTAAAATTTTGGAAAAACTATTCACTGATCACTTCCCATATAACTGAAATTTGATTTCTCTTATCTTACCAGATTTTTAATTTATAAATCTTTTTAATAATAGTGTGTGAAATTTTTCATTACCTCAATATAAAGCCAGAAAGTCCACTGGAATACTTATATATTATGTGAATCAACTTATGCAGTCGTGCCAAAGAAAAAGGTGTCCAACCGAAAAAAAATTTATTTTATTATATTTTCTCGAAGACTGCAATATCAAAAAACTCTTTTTTGCATTTATTTTTTTATTTCAACTGTTAATATACAGTGCGCGCCAGCCGACTAGGAACATGGGACCTCGCAATGAATGGGCAAACGCACCTCGATCGAGCCTCGTCCTTTGTACCGTTGTGCGTTCAATCCCATTCTCACCCGTAACGAGGACACTTGATCCAGTGCGGCTGCCCGTTCATCTCCCGTCCCGTGTTCCTAGTCGGGTGGCGCGCACTGTAGTAAAAGTAAACTAGTTCTTGAACGACTGTTTTATATAGATAGATATATTTTTTTGGTTATACCGAAACGCTTTAGAATATTATAGACTACAAAAAATAGCTCTCTCATTAAATTACACTTAGTGTAATTGAGTGCATACGCTAATCTTTTCAATGCTGCAAATACGTAGGTAATTTAGTTTTTCAAAATTGTTGTTCATAAATTTTCGTGCAACCCTTAAGTTCTAGTATTTTAAAATCATGTGCATAAAATTAAGCTAATTTCTCACATAATTAATATTCATAAAAAGAATCGTTAATAATCTAAAAAAAACTACATATTCATGTAAAAACTGAATGTGTATATCCTCTTGGCTATTCTGAATGATTAATATATGGGTGATTCAGCAGTTTCTGAAAAGATTTATTAAAATTTTAGCTGTTCTTTTGAATTAATACTCGCCTGTTGAGCGGTCATCAGCCATTCCATGTTGTATTACATAATATAGTCAAAAATAGTAGAACACAATGCACTGTTTAGGAATTATTGTTTCTCGTCAGCGTCTAATAAGAAAGGATATGGATAATATTTCCACATATTTGTTGACGTGCTATGACCATACATATTATCTCATGAGAGATTGATTGATATGTCAAGGACAAGAATCTTTCACAAATGTGGAAGAAGAACCAGAACACACAATGAGTGAGAGAAAATTATAATAAAAAAAGTGGTCTTTAAGGAGTTACGCAAAATGTGCTAAGAATATCCTATAGAATGTGCAATAATTGTATAAATAATTCATTGCAAAGTCGACTTTCACTAAAAATTTTTAAATATCATTTAGGGATAGTTTTTGACATTTATTAAAAAGGAGTAATTATTTCCAAAAATGTTTTGTGTTACCTACTACTTCCATTGTGACTGGTGCTACAGTAGCAAGGATTTGATAAGGATAATCTCTTACAAACGCCATGATTTTCCAAAGTCACGAGCATATCCCTTAAGTTAACATAAAAAAGTCCCTATGAAAATGAAGTGGGAAATATATTCCTGAATATGTGCTATGTATTCTTGGAACAACCTGTACGTGGAAGTTTTAATTTGGCCAAATCGACCCATTAAGCTAGGGTGTGGCAATTCATCAGAACAATGAATTTATTATGGAAAGCGGTTTTCATTTATTTGCGAAAAACCTATATAAGAGAACGTAGCATAACCCGTTACAAGTAATTTACTAGGGAATAAAAATGTCACGTTTTAAGCATTATTTGCTGTATCAAAGGGTTTTAAATAAAGTCTTCAACAAAGGATGCTGGGCAATTTGAGTGACACAAGTAACAACGATTTCACAAACTTTTAAAACCCTAGAGCAGTTTAGTAATAGTTTGGAATAACGAGTATGAAATGAAAAGAAAATGTGTTCCAAGATATTTAAATGAGATGCAAATATAAATCCCTTTTATAATACTTACATGTAAAGGACACTAGTTATTTCTTTATTGTTGGTAATTATTTTTATTTTGCGCGTCTTAATATCATAGAAGCTTCCTATGCTCGTAGATGAAATATAAAAAATATAAAATGAGTTTTTTCTTATACCCCTAGAAATAAACAAGAAGCAACTCATTATTGCATTTTTAATAATATTTTTTGTTTTTATAGATTTTTTTTAAGACAAATTTTTTTCAAAAATACAAAAATTAACGCCTTGTGCTCTAGTTATTAGTAATGTTTAAAACAAACCGCAACATAATGGCACCATTTATACATTGAATTTATTGATTCTATAAAAATGTATATATAATTTATAAGTTTCCTATAACTTTTTATATTATTACATTAAATTCACTCTTCATGTACGAGTAGCAAACTTGGATTCACTTCACTGGAGATACATTTTATAAATGCAACAGCACTGCCTTGTCGGCGTTCTAAAAACGTTTCATTTCCTTAAATAACTCATTTTTTACTATTAATGCTATGTAAACATGAATAAGCTTTAGAAATATGGAAAATATTTTTACATTAAAGAACTATTGTACGACGGAAATATATATTATTATATAGTATACGCAAAACAACATCGGAGCTTCTTTTGAGTTCACGGTGAGGATTTTTCGAATTAAAATGTAAATTTATGATATTTATATATTCAGTTATAAGGTTAATAAATTAGACAATTTCAGTTACTATTATGAAGTGATATTAACCCAATCAATGTTTTCGTCTGGGGTTATTTTTAAGCGAATAAGGGAGTAACGAATAATATCAAGTGCCGGTTGCCACTTTGAATTTTATAATAGTTTTCTGTTTGCTTTGTGAACCAAATTATGTTTAAATTAAACATGTTCACATAATTGTAACATAAAAGAAAAATAACCTTTACGTTATAAGACCTACACCTACACACATTTCTAAAAATACATATTTGTCAAAAGTTAAACTCAGAATTTTTTTTTTTTCAATTACTCCACGACCAGCAACAAAACCAGCTCTAACAAGAATTACACGTTTTTATACTTGGCTGTTGAATACAAAATTTAAATATTAAAATACAGAGCTAGCTAAACTCGCTTATAATTTGTTAATAATGAATTATTTTCATATACCGGCACAGTAAAATAAAAATTTGAGTCATAGAAATGCTAAGTACTAATTTTTTAGAATTTTTTGAATTTTTAACTGGCTATCTGATAGTGACCTTGGATTTGACTTTGACTATGGCCTTCAAGGTCATTTCAAGGGAATTCCCGACTTGTGAAAAACAGACAAACGTCCACTAGTCTAATTTACAAAACTAATAAAGAACAAATAACTTACTCTACTGGCAATATGAAAACGGTCATGTAGACTTAACACAAAACAAATAAGAAATTACCGAATAAACACTTAGTTAAGATTATTATTATTTCTTACCAATGACACAAAAAAAGAAAGATGTTTACCGCACAATGACTAATCGAAAAGTGATTTCTAAAAGTTTCAGGGTTAAGGTTCGAACTATCGCCGTTGACTTGCGGGGTTAGCTAAATTAAAAGACTTGACCAATTGAGACCAGCCCCGCCTCTGAGTATCCTACTTAGGGGTTGACCTGTTTGCTCTGCCAAGCTGACGTGGTGGAAACTTACTATCCTAGGGCAAGTGCCTTGGCCCCGTTAAATAAGTTTGCATACGTCTCCTATTATTAACCTAATCATGAATACAACTCACATAAACTATTTCTATATAGCACCTATTTTCTTAAGATTCATTTACTACTATCGGAACAAAACCTAGCTCAGGTGTATATAGAGTCTACCTAAATTAACATTATTTAAATTGTCGATAATGGAATGTTTCATGAATTAATTACCCCAGTTATGTTTCTCAATTTACTCCGTAGATAGAGATATACCTTCAGATATGCTCGCTTAATTGAGCAACTGCCCTACCCTATTGAATAATCTGCTCGCGTGATAACTACCTGTCCGGCCGTTACTATGTAAGCATAATCAAAGATAGCTTTTGTTAACATTTAGCAGAAGCTCCCGGACTAATGGTCTTTCGGATGCTCGCAATGTACCCCAAAACATGTGTTTGCAATTTACTGACCTAAGTAAGGGTTTCGAAAAGATCGTATTAGAAATGTTAAAGTGCACGTTATAAATCAATCTGTACAGAGGGTATTTGGATTTGTTTCTGATTTCTGTTTTTAAAGGAAACAATAACACTTGAAGTTGACTTATTTATTATTTAAAGAATGACCATCTTGTTAACTCTTACAAAAATATTCGAACTATGGCTAAAAGTGTCTTTTCTGGGAAAAGTAAAAGAATTGCTAGTTCTTTAATGGTAATTACAGTTTAAAATGAAATACCTCTCATACTGAGTGTTATCTCCATCCCATGTACTTGTAACGGGTTGTACATTTGTTACACTGTACTTTTATAACTCCATGTATGATATAAAATTAATACGAGAAAACAGCGTTCTGATCCATCTCTCGTCTTGCCACTACAAGACTCTGCTGCAATATATTTCCTGAGCTAATCAATAGCTTATTAATAAATGTAACAAGAACATGACTTATACGAAATCCGTACCTAATTTGAAATCATTTGTGTAGGATACGAGTGGGTGGGATGGCGAAACGACACACCTGGCTGGGCAGGCCATCCCCTGGAAATGCTGTTCGAGTTCGAGAAGGTGCGCAACTTCTCCGCCGCTCATCTGCATACTAACAATCTCTTTACCAAAGATGTGCAGGTAAATTATATACAATTAAATTTACACAAAGGATTACTTACGATTTAATATTGTTCGTTTTGCTTGCTTGGCTCACTTTTGGTTTGCTGCATGTTAGCCTTAGTAGTGTTGGACGTTTTTTTATTTGTACGCTTATTCTTACGATTAAGAATGTTTTTATTCTTTTAGATTCTTTGTGGTGCAATTAAAGTTGGTTTTCATAGGTACGAGTTAAGCTTAAGTCAGAGTGTTAAGGATTTTGTGATCAATAATACGTACATAACTAGACCGACTATAAAAATTTCTTAAAGCAGAAAGTGTTATTTTGTTCACTGTGTTACGTGGAAACAGCACTTCACAGACACATTCAATTTAAACAAAAATGGTCTGCATTGTTAGATAGACTTTAGATCTGATGATACCCAGTGATACCAGCTTGATTGACAAAACGCGCTTAAAGTGAAGTATTTGGTGTGTTGGTGTCCAGCGAAATCAACTTCAGAACCTTACGTCTAACCTTCGTTATGATATTGAAATTGACTTACTATTTTATATAATCAAAATTAGCAAAAAATATACTGTTCAATCAAAAATATGGCCCCTTAAAGCTTGCTTATAGAGTGGATATTTATTTATTGTCAAACCTGTGGCTAATTCTCCGGTTGGCTTTCGGAAAAGAAAGATTAGCGACTATTTCAACTTATTCCAGTTCTCCCTGCTACAGATAAGGCGATTTGGATAACACCCGTTAAATACTCTCAGCTCCGTTGAAGTTTGCCGCAGACCCAACGTAGATTGTTTCAAAGGCTCGTTCTGTTTGATGGTGAAAACACTCAAAACTTCATGATGAAAACTAAACACTACGAACTAATTAATTTATTACACGATTAGGTCTGCAGACTCTAATTCAATTTCTTTAGACAGCAGTTTGTTTTTTTATTATTAGCTTCAGCAATAAAATGCATTAGAAAAAACTTTTGCATGTTCAAGGATAATAAGTTTTCAAAATCTTGTTTTACTTTTACGTTTGCTCTTAAAAGATTTAAGTATTATGTGTTTCAGGTGTTCTCTCACGCAAGGGCTTTCCTGAGTATAAACGGTCACATATTCAGCCCAGAGCCTGTGCACTTTTCCTACATGCCTGATCTGATTTTGGAGCACTCCAGAAATGTTACCATAAAATTGCATAGCAGAATTGGAAAGTTTTTGAAACTACAGTTGTATTTTGCCTCCAGGTGGATTTTGCTCAGCGAAGTATCTTTCGATTCTGGTAAGTTGCTTGTATATCGTAGTGGCAAGTGTTGGTGATGTCATTTTTTTTTTTTTTGTATGTGGGTGATTCACTTAACTTTCCCACCCCACTTTTCTCCGTTATTTTTGCAATTACAAAAAAAATATTATAACAAAAATTGTAGAACATTTTCTGAAGTTTTTAAATATGGTATCAAAAAAACAATTGAAAAACAAATTATGAAGTTACAGATATAACTTGCATTTTTTTTAATGGAACACCCTGTATTTTATTACATTTTTCGACATAAAATTTTATTCTGATTTCGACAATATAGCACACATGGTACTTATTTGTAATTCTTTCCGAAATATGTGCATTTAAATATATAAATTATAGACAATATCGCATATTCGAGTATGCAATTTCAGACAAGTTTTTTGCTACTTTCAACAATTTCTCGTTTTCTTATACTATTTGGTCGAAGTAAAATGCTTACTTGGGGATGTGCTCACCTTGAGGCGGAATTTTTAAGTTGAGTAGAAATTGCTGTTGAAGAAATAAAAAATTATGCAATGAAGACCAGTATTATTTTGGAAGAAAAAGAATAATAAATGACTTGGAAAAAAGGAACAAGAAATATACAGGATGTTCCATTTAAAATAAGCAAGTTGGTGTCGACTTCCGGTATAACCGGAAATATCAAATAATTATAATCATTTACACTAAATTTAGTAGTTCTCAAAATTTCCAAAATTTTTTATTACATACATTTCCATATATCGATCGGTTCAGTTTACGACGAGACACCCTGTATAGTAACGCCAATTTGTTATACTTCATAATTTCTGAAAGCACGGTATTTGCTAAAATTAGCTTCAGGCATTCTGTTGCGCAAAAAGAAATAAAAATTAAATAAAAAATTAGAAACCAAGTTTATTGTCCAGTTTTTCAAAAAATTTGGAATTGTTTATAATCAACTGTCAAATTTTTTTAATAGTACCTAACTATTTATTTAGCAATATTCAACATGGTTTTCTAAAAGGTAGAAGTATTGAGACTGCAGTGTTTGAAATATGGGAGCGAACTTCTAATGACGAAAATAACGAAATTTCTTTGGGAAGTACAGTCGGCGCCACCCAAATGTGAACGCATTTTGGTTGTCATGGAATTTTCTTCTGAATTTCATTGTAGTAAGTCAGACTTTGTTTAGTGGCGTAACACAGAGGGGATATATTGACAGAAAATAATATTACTTTTATTATTTTCTGTTACCATAATAATAATTGGAAGGACGAAGGCCGACACGAATAATATAAAAGAAGTTAGCAAAATAATTAACTAATATTACTACATGTTAGTGGAAGAAGGTTAATACATTATTTCTTTAATTCATTCATGTTTAACGATTGTGAGAAATAAAATGACACAAACTAAGCGTATTAACAATAATTAATATATTTCAACACATACCTAATAATTTATAATTCAGAAAAACATTAATAAAATCAAAATGGTAAAAACAATCTCTATATTTAAAAATCAGCAATTCGTCAGGCCAGATAGCTTAAGACGTCTTTGTGCTATTCTGAAAGACCCTGGGAATAATGTTTCTTCTTGAGTTTTGACAGCGGTTTCGAAAGGATTCTGATGGATAAATTCGACCAGAGCATTGTCTTTATTCTCATTGGAGACCTTCCCTATACCTTGCCTTATAGATCTTTGCAGTCTTTGTTCTTCTTGCCAACGCTTTTTTTTATATAAAGTATACAACTTTTACCAACATTTAAATCAGCAGCCTCTTCACTCAAAGGCTTATTTTCTTCCAATTTAGCTATAGTCCTCGCTTTTTGCGCTTCAGTTAAATGTCTTGGCGTAGTTATCTTTACTTTTACTTTTGACAAATTATGACAAATATATTTGACAACTATTTTCAAATTTTACGGCGACTATGATTTAAAGTGTAAGTTACACTATACAATTTTGCCGTTCACATTTGGATGGCGCCGACTGTACATCTTGACTTATTAAAGCCGATCCAATAAATCGCAATACCCTGGGAAATAAAATGAATACAGTCATATTTAGAAAATCGAAAACAATGTGTAAAAGTAAATATGATCGATAAAGTGATAAAATCAGATACTAAAATTAGTAAGCTCGGTGTTCCATAAGAAACCATACTGGTCCTTATATTATTCAATATATACATTAACAATATACCTATATAGTAGCTTCCATAGGATAATACACTCTACTGACGATACTTATTATTTTTAAGAGGCAAAATATTAAAAAAATTAAGCTAATTAGGTAGTACATGGTTAAGATATGGCACAGTGGGTCCGAATTAACAATTTTTGTCCAAAATTCTGAAACTTATGAAACTGATTCACAATAAGCTCGTAATTATAGGAAAAATGGGTTTAAAACTCCCATTGATAAATCGGGGTGATTATCAGAGAGAAAAAATTGAAATTTCGGATTCATATAGAATTTGACCACCTAATTAATGAAAAAATAGTTTGGCCAGAAATTCTTAAAGCCACGTGGATGGTTATGAAATAATAAATTAGTGTTAAATATATATAAAAATAATTATATCATAGTTAAGTTTTTAGGTTTCTAGGTTTTTAAGTTTTTAGGTATCCATTATATTAAATATTTAACATGTGGATTATGTATAATAAAATTTTAAATATATGTATATTTTTTAGCACAGATTAATATCATGTTCAAGCGTATTTCTTGGATACCTGAATTAAATTATGTAAAACAATATTGCACAAGGCGTAATTATAATAAAATTAGCATTTTACGAGGAATGCGGTAATACTGTTCGTTTAAATTCATATAATGCAAAACTATTGGCAAGTTGGTACGAATAAAAATGTAATTTAAAACTCATTACAAGAAAACCAGCTGCATACATGTACCTTTAGATTAGCATATACAACGCCTTTGACGTTTTTAGAAATCCACGATCAGCGATTCCAGAGGCGGAATGGGACATTTTAAATAAGAGAACCATAAAAAGTGATTTTAGTTTGAAACGTTTTAAAAATTTGCCATTAAATTTAAAATTATCTTAAATCTCTGTAAGTCTGACAGTCTAATGGCCTTGACGAAGTTAAAAAGTGTATTATGTCTTTGGACGTCAATTTACTTGCGATCTATTCAGCGAAAATGTTGACTTATTACGTTTTGATCATGTTTCGTGCCCTTGATTTGAAGCCTTTGCAAACAAGACAACTTTTTTCCCAGTACTGACCAAGTGAAATAACTGTGTTTCATTTTTCTATGCATACTTACATATTTTATGGCATAATGAAGGCATGGTATCTGACGCAAATTAGACAATTGATCAAATATTATTGGAAAAGTTCATTGAGAAGTAGATCAGGAATTTTTGTTGGTATACAATATACATTGAGTGAAGGTCTTAACATAAATATAAAACCAAGACCAAAATTTCCGGCAACTTATTCCATTAAGATCTTCCACCAAATTTATCATACTCATGCCTCATCTGGTCGTCACATTGCTCTACTGTATTTCTTCACATTCTTGATGATTTAAAAAAAAATTTAAAAAGTTGTTTTATGCAATGCTGTAAAAATTGAATCAGTTGTAGATTGTCTGACAATTAGATTGACTTTTTAAGATTCTCGTTGTAGTTTTTGTCCAATTTTTTCCCGGTAACCAAATTGATCGTTTTTTAAAAGTTACAAAATCTCCCATAGTTCTATCGATCCTTTCAAGAGATATAAAATTTTGTTTTTTTCTTCTGTTGAAACCACTAGTTACTAGTGGCTCTACGCCACACAAATTTTAGAAATGTCTGTAAATAATCACACCTTTGTATATTTTAAGTAAGGTGCTAGCTACGGAGACTACGAAAATTGTGTCTTTGAAAATGACAATTCTATTGTCATTTGTTTCCACGACCAAAATTTAATTTGCTTTATTAATTTGTTCACCCTATACCCACAAAATAATGTGAAAGATATCAGACTGTGGCATTTATAGATTTTTTTCGGTTAATTTTGTCCAGAAGTGTATATCGTTTATTATTTCAGATAAAAATGTCGGCTACTTCCTGTACGGGTACGCTACTGAAAAAGTCAAGCCGAGTACACGTCCCGATAAAATTCTCGTATTTCAAGCAAGGTGGTCGATATTGTAGTCCATTTTGCATGGAACATTTTGATTTATTTGATAGAGATTAATGAGAAAGTTTTACCGAACAGCAGACATAGAAAAACCTTTCGATGTATAGAGGATGCTTTTTGCTACTTATTTAAGAACAATCTTTAGAGGATATATCATTGAAGTAAATTAACCACCTTAAGTCATGTCCCGCTATGCATATACAGTGTGTTTCACTTCTCAGATAATTCACACCCCTATAACCTTCCTTATCTATTTTCGGATTGATCTCCAATTTTGGTCTGTTATACTACTCCATAAGAGGGCTATTTTTGCAATTTTTTAAGTAATTTTACTGCAAGCCAGTAGCCTACTGCAATAAAAAATAAATACGAGATTTGGAGAAATCATATTGGGCATATTTTTAACGAAAAATGTTATTAAAAAAAGTTGCTCAAAATCATAAAAATAGACGAAATCCCAAATTTTATCGAGATATTTTGATTTTGATGTTTTTCCATGAATGAAATTGAAAATCCAAATAATTATTATTTTACTAAATTGTTATCACAATAAATGTAATTCTAAGCAACTAAATTTTATCCTTTTCCAATAAACCCCATCTTGTGCACTTCGATCCGCTTTCTGTCATTAATAACAACTTTTCCCAATTCTTGTGGCGTTGTTAGCCAAAATAATATTATTTAATTATAGAGAATACATTAAATTATAGAGAATTTTTCCAATTCACCCTTTTTTGATTTAATTTTAATAGATTAAAAAAAACTTTCAGACAAAGTAGTTACGTCGGTGCTTATTAATAAAAAATTAACGTGCATACAGAGCCATAAAAAAATAAATCATATATTAAAAATTTGCCTTATCTCCTATTTATATTTATGTCGAGAGTCATCTTCTGCAGGTAAATTACATTTGCGAGTTTGTCCATTCAAGATGATAACTTCGTTATCAAAATAACCATATAGAGAAGTTTATAATTACTTGTGTGGTTTGGGACTGTTCTACTGTCAGTGTTAGTTCTCCCAAGTGCTCCAGTCTCATTTTAGTCTAAAGAAACCTTCGGAACAAAGGACAATAATAAAATTGCGTGGATTAAAAACTATTTGAATATTTTAAATTTTGAGTTGCCACAAACTTGAGGTAGTTAAAAGTAGTGTGAGAGGAGGTGCAACTTGATATTTTTTTACTGATACTTCTCCACAATAACTAAATCGTGTTTTTATTTAAAAGTATTTGCCTTGGATCGAGGCTGTCTAACATTGAAATAAATGCACTGTATATAATCCTCCCTCACAAAGACTATTGAGAAGATATCACCAGCAATTAAAACCATTTCAGACAGAGTGACACTTTTGTACAACTTCCGGTGCGTTGCTCATTTACTTTATTTCTCAAACTTCAAGTGTACTTTGCGTCTCGCTGAATCCTTCCCAGGAAAATCTCCTTTGATTCCGGTAAGGCCCTTTAATCTCCCAACCATCCATAATCAGAGGAGTGACTTATTGTTTTACTACCGAAGCGGTTTCAGTTTTGCCAACGTAAAATGCGAGCATTAATCTCCATCGAATAAATCAAAATGTCACACACAAAATGAACCGGAGTATCGACCACCTTTGTTTTAAATAAGCTGATTTCGATTTTGTACATTTTTCGGCTCCCTGCCATCCGTCTTTTTCTGAGAGGTAGTTATTTATTTTTATAGCTTAAATATCAAGAGGTAAATAATTTTTATTCTTACTATTTTGTATGAAATATAGCCATTAGCGATGAGAAGCAGCACTGCAAAGGAATTTGAAAGTTGTGCTCTTCGTGATTTTGTATTTTTACATAATTTAATATTAACTCATATTATGTGGTTAAGTAGTTTAATTTAATTTAATTTAATTGTACTTACAAAATTATTGGAGCTGTTTTCTTTAAATTTTCTTGTCAAATTAGTAAGCAAAAAGCATGCAAACAACAGATTATCTAGCTAATAATTCTAACCGGTATTTTTGACACACATCACTGTCGCGAGGTCATCCACAGATCTGTCATTAAACCCCTAATGTGCTGTCTCTATTGTTCCAGTGATAGTAACAGGCAATTTCACGGAATCGGAAGAGGACGTCCCGCTCCCGGAATCCGGCAGGGAGTATCCGCTTCAAAGAGACGAGGTGAAGAGCACCTCCAAAGTAAGCGGCAATGCAACCGGACAATCAACAAAAACCGGAACTAACGAGGAACCCAAACACTATATAGGTTTCGTTATTGGTATACTCACTGTTGTCATATTGATCTTGGTGGCGGCGATAGTCTTTATTGTATTTAGAAATCAGAGACTCAAGACGGCCGCCGGCCTATCCGCCGTTCCCTCGATAAGGAACGACTTGAAAAGATTGGAAAGTGAAAAGGTGAGTGTGATATTTCTTTACGCCCAATGCCTGTGTTACATTTTTAAAGATGACTTCGTTAATTTATAGCGGTTTATAGATTTCAATATTTTTTAATACATGCATATGCATAAACTTTTATTACTTATATATATATTTTTTTTTTGAAAGAAAACCAAGTCTTTTTCTCACAAAAATTCAAAAAATTATTTGATGGCAATAATTGTTTTATAATTTACCAAATTTCTGAAGGATTCTCAAGATATTTTGCCTGACAGACAAAATTATGTTATTTGAAACCTTTATTATTGACATCGTCCAACTACGTTCAACTAACTTATATTTTTAAGTAACAGTATTATTATCCCAACCCCAGTTCAAGCCCTCCCGACAGGTCGCTAGTTTAAATCTGTAAAAATATGTTTTCTTTTATCAAGCGACAATAGACAGTTTGTTGTTATCTATACAAAGTGCTGAGCTTGTTAATTTCCGTTCGGAAGGGAGCGCGACAGTGGCGGATTCTCAGCTGCAACACTATTAAGATAACCCAATGGCCAGGTTAAAGCGAAGAAATTGCCTTTCCTCTTTATGCTCATAATCTTATCTCTAAATGTGTGTTAAGACGTTTACTTGCTATAAACTATGCAAGATTAGCTTTATTATCATGGTGGAAAGCAGCTATTATTGTTAGTAGGTAGATTAGACAGATTTGGTATTATTACATTATTTTTTATCTCCTATAAAGTTGTTACCTTGCAAATTTACGTTAGCCAACGACGTAAAAGTGGTAATCAACAGTTATTTTGCTTTTTAGGGAATACACTTTACTACGTTTAATGTACCGAGCCCACCTAAAATTTCCCACTTTGCAACTTTTGAACGAATTAAGTTAAAGAGTTTGGTCAAAATTGAGGTGAATTGTTTTCTGAACCAGAACTGATAATCGAATATTTAAAAATCGTTTCAGAGGCACGATGCACTCTAAATCGCTATTCATTTGACAGTTATTTTAATTTTATACTCACTACTTTATAGAAATAATAAAACTTCAATATTCAAGGCATTTTCAGAAGGTATCGCCTAAGTCGAACAAGTAAAAATTAGCGCGCTAAATGTAAACATATTAATTTTGAGGTCGGACCCTTTTTTAAGTTCATTTTGATAGGTATAACAAGAAAAAAAGACATCCCGATGAGGATATCCTTTGTATGTCAGAAAATGAGGCAAGATATAAAAATGAAGACGAAGAATACGTAGATGAAGAGTAAGGCGAATTCGAGAAGGTTTTGAAGAAGAAGACGAATTCGAAAGTAGTGAAGGCGAAGAAAAAGAAGAAGAAGAGGAGGAGGAGGAGGAGGCAGAAGATGTGGAGGCATTAGAGAAGGGGAAAGAAGAAGAATTTGAAGATGAACAACATGACATGGAATAAGAAATTGTTCATTAATTATCGTAAATAATAAATATGCTAAAAAATTTAGTCTCTCAGTTTTCTTTTCGTCTAAGTTTTTACTCTCTATGATGTTTTATATTCATTATGAGAGCTATAATGCATAATTATCGTGTTTAGAGCAAAATATTATACGTTTAAACTTCATTCTGGCAATTATTCGGATTTCGTATAAGGAGTTGAAAACTAAAGTATATGGTTAAATCATTACCTTGATCAGATTCTACGGTGCTTAAAACTCCATAGTTTTAATCCGAGATTACAATACAATAGGACATTATTATTTTAAGATCTATCAGTTTAGATCGAGAATTTGTGATTTTTGACCACAGTGAATCGGTCTTTCCAGTTTCAGATCCATTCCTCAACCTCTTGTTTTCATGATTTGAGCTTTGTATAATTGAGTTTTAATGACTTGCTGTTGTACTATTGGACTAGTTTCATGTAACCTCTCACTATATCTACCTTTGTTTTTGCATTATTTCATTTATTGAAACGAGAGGCTACTTCAAACTATCTCTTATATGCTGTCAAAAGTAAGTAACTGCGTTCGAGTTTAAGACGTAAATACCAACTGGCTTCCCTTTTCCTTTAACTTTTCTTTTAAGTCGAGCTATTATAGTTTTTTGACTTCAGTACTTTCTCCTCTAATTTGTTTCTCAATTTAGTCGTTAGTGTTTCTTTAATCTATCACCTCTTTAAGTTCTTCATCGGTTAAAAATGGCTTCCTATTGCTCTCTTATTCCTTCCATCATTTGTGTCACATCTGGTTTACTTCCTGATCTTCTCTATCCTGTTGATATTCTTGTTCTTGGGCTGCCATCATTATTTTCGATTCTTGTTTATATTCTGTATGTTTCCGCTTTTGTTTTGTTTTATTTTGCTGACATTTTGGCACTTGGTCCTGCATTTGTTATAAAAAAGACGTAAATATTGTCATGTATTTACAATACAATGTGCAATACTAATTGGAGATATAAACATTGATATCTTAGACTCCAGTGATTTATTTATGGAAGAATATTTAGATCTTCTCAGTGAACATGGTTTCGTATCACAAATAAATACTTACACTAGGGAACAAAATATATCAAAATCGTGTATAGATCATATATTTACTAAAAAATGTCGACCAAGTCATTGTAATGATATTGCAGCTGTAATACAATCACAGGTAAGTGACCACTACGCAATTACCTATAATATGAACTAGGTATATAAAAGCATCAAACAAAATTACTGAAAATCAATACACAGTATTAAACGAGAAAAAAGTTAAATATTGCTTACAAAAAGAATCATGGCAAGAAATTTATGAAGAAAATGAACCAAATGTATGTGTTGAAAAATTCTTGAATAAAATCCAAGACATACTAGCACAATGCACTACAATAAAAATAATTAATAATATGCATAAAAAAAGAAAACCCTGGATTACAGCCGGTATTATTAATTCAATTAATAAACGCGATAGTCTATATCAGTTAACAATAAAAAATCCAAATAATCATGAAATAAAAACTCAGTACTTAACTTATCGCAACAAAATAAATGGTTTAGTAAAAAAGGCTAAAAATAATTACATTAAAAATCTAATATATACAGATAAAGTTACGAGCAAAACTCTGTGGAATGGAGTGAAAGTATTAACAAATAATAAAAGTAAAGACAATGTAGATATCATATGTATTAAAAAAAATGGAACACAAATAACTAATAGGATAAAAATGGTAAATATATTTAATGAGCACTATTCCAGTATAGGCAGTATTATGGCAGAGAAAATAAAGCACCAACTTCCATTTATCCAAGAAAACGTTGTACATTCATTTTATCTAACTCCTACTGATGAAACTGAAATAAAAAATTGTATTAGGGAATTATAATCAAATAAGTCTCCGGGTATTGACGGTATTAAATCAGTAAGTTTCTTGAAAACAATCAATAACAGAACAGATGTTATTTACATGCTTTCAACAAAGTTTAAACGACTTTCAACACAACAGTTAAACAAAGATGGACTTTATTTCTGTAAATTTCTTTATAAAACAAGTATAATTAAATAGTATAAGAGATACATGTAAAACCTCCAGTCTAGTCAAATAACTATAGATACAATGTAAATTAGATCCTAAGAAGTGTTGTGTAGTGATATTCGAAAGGTTCAGTGATGTTTCGTCGAAGTGAACGGCAGGTCAAAATTTCATCTCACGTATATAAACAAATGGGTAGGTATCCATAGATTCGTCTTCAAATAAGGATGCTAAAAATAACATAATTTCATAGGAAAATTATAGGATAAAGTTAAAAAAGGCAAAAATACAAACCATAATGACAGATGGGAATCAAGAAATCCTTGATTTGGCAAATTTTCTGCAGATCGCTCCTGAAATAAATTATAACTTAAACTGGAAATTTATATTCCCAGGACTTTCAAATGATGGGTCAAGGCCAAATACGAAAAAGTAACGGAAAAGCAGCCTCAACTTACCAGGAATAAAGGTAAAAATTATCCTAATTAATGAGCAGCCACCTGATTGGTTGAAATCCAAACTTGCATCCAAGGCCTATTTGGTTTACACAGTACAGTAAACGGTGCAATAAATTCTAGAACAGTCAGCCATCATATCTGGACCACAAGTGTCAAAAACTTAAAACAGGTCTGCCAATTCAAGTGCAATTAAAACGACTCGGTAACCCGAAAGTGCAGAGCTTACTCTGAACCGAAATTTTAAACCATTAATTTAGTTAATATCCAAAAGGACACTGTCCTAAATCTGTTGTATATTTAATTAGTTTTAATTAGCGCAGGGAAACGTTTTTTTTTGCTTTTGATTATCTGATGTTTGCAATAAAACCTTATATTTTGAGTGCCATCTATGTTTAATTGTAAAAACCTAAGCATTTAAATTCATCTCAGCTGGATATCTAAAATACAGCAGTCTCAGAGACATCTAGCTGTCAAATAGTAGAGTGACATTCATTCTGATAAAGATTTCTATAATTCCAAGTCGATAGAAATATAATTAAGTTGTAACGAAGTGATTTTTATCTGTCAAGGATTGCCAGTTTTATTTCACTATCTCCGTCACTTGGGTACACCCTGTAACTCTGTCATTATTTAAGTTATAATTAAGGTATCAATTTATTGTAAAATCAGCTGGTAAATAAATTGATTAATTTTCGATAGTCCCCTGTATAGCTAAAATCCGTTAATTGTTCAAAAATAATGTTCAAGCCGGAAGTAAAAATCATTAGTTACGAAAACTTGTTAAAACATTAATCAGTGTCCGTTTCAAGCCGGTTCTTTTTGGAATATAGTTTAAAAATTATCAGCAATGCATTTCCGTTTTCCGTTAGCCCGGTTGAATAAGATAAATTGCGTAACCCGCGTGGACCTAGTAAACCGAGTTCTACATTCAAGCCACCTGTCCGAGTGCCACATATTGTATGAGCGCGCCGACCGCATACGTCAGCGAAAAAAGATAATAAATTCACCGGGAACGGTCAAATCGAGATCAGTCGAATTATCGACACCTTCGCATCAGAAAGCAAAGTCCGACTAGCAATTTATCCGTTTTTTTTTAAACCGTCGTGGTAAGAACAATAGTAGTTGACCCGTAATCCAGCCGTTCCGCAGCTTGAATAGTCACCGAGATTCACTGTAGTTTGTATTGAGTAAATATCGCTGCATTGGAAAATCTATTTAATCAAATCAGAGTTCGGTTTAAAGTTTCCGTTGAGTTGTATTTAATGTTATATCACACATTCGTCGGTTGTACCTTCCGATAATCAGTCTGGTAGTTGGATACAGCCACCAACGAGTGTATTTTCAAAAAGTGGATTTATCATACCCTGGCAAAATAATTCGATACTCAGTCTGGTAGTCTTATGGCCCCAGTGTATGGTTTAAATCTTTATTTTTCGGTAAGGAAATATACTTCCTGTTTAACAAAACTCTGTATTTGAGGCCGTAGAAACCCGCGTGTAATAAGTAGTTTTCAAATCTGAAATAAAAGTCAAAGAATCTCTGTGCCTTGTTCACCGCACTCCGTTAATTTGGGTGTCTATCACTTGCTTTCCGTCAACGCCGGCCGATCCATTCAATAGCGTGTTTATATTTCGATTCTCTCGCACTGCGAGCCCGCGTTGTCCGAAATCTCATTGTACTTCCTTTACCAGCTGAAAATTAGTTGTCACATTTTTGTATATAGCCGACTGTGTAGTCAATTGAGGCTTTACTGCATTTTATTTTATATTATTCTGTTTCGTCATAAATCTTTGTATTAAACGTCCGAATTGTATATTGAATAAATCTGTTATAATACCTTTCAGAAATTCCGAGTTATCATTTCTGTTAAATTTCTAATTAACCCGTTTGAGAAATTATTCAAGTCGTCCGGACATAATAGTCATCTCAAGACCCTCTGGCAAAAAACCGTTTCTTCACTGTTAGCTATCTAGGGTTTTCCTGGACACCGCCAGGAAGCAAAAGTGTTGTTCTTTACACTTCAAAAAGGGAAAGAACTGGCGCCCGAGTTTTCCGTATAAAAAAGAAAGGTTACGTAAGTATCTGTACATCGAAAGGAAGAGGCGTTACAAAGTAAACTAACACAAATTTCAAATAACCTTTATTTAAAAATAGCATGACAACAGATTTATAGGTAAGATATTCCTTCGATGGTAGAAGGGAACCCCCAAAGACCCTGAAAGGTAAAAGAGTAATTATAGCAAACCTATAGTAAGTTTCACATTAAATTATCATAAAATTATACGCACTGTCGCTTATTAATAAATCATTAAAATAATTCTGCCCAGTGGCGGACTGATCGTATGCCATAAGCTCGATAATTCAAAAACTATATACAAGAACTAAAAAAAATACTTGTTTTGAACAAACTATTTACAAAATCTAGATAAATAAAATAAAATTTCAAAACTATAGAACTAAATACATTAGCATGCATTAAATTATAAAAATTTAATATCTAAACGTACAAATATAAAAAAATTAAACTTACTTCCAATTATCAAAACAATAAAATAAAATTAAAAATAACAAAAATCCCCAAAATCCCCATATCATAACAATATGTCTTAATGTTTGCTTATTCGCTTACTTCTTATTATTGGCATTAACACATAACCTCCTGGCTAACTATACGGCTACTACACGAAACGGCACTAGCTATATTTTAAAGTAACAGTGTTCTCTGTTACCATTACTGATGTTCTGATCCTTCTACAATACGTACTTGTCTAAACACCTCTACCTCTATTGTTTTCCAAATGGAATTCTTTGGAAACTTCTTAAATTATTACATTATTTTTTTTATTTAGTTTCGTTTCTCCAAACTACCATGTCTCTAGCATTTTCTTATGAGGATATCTTGGAAACTTCTCGAAAATGCATTTAAAAGTCTCTAATTACTATAAAAACAGTACTCATTACTGTCCCGTATGCTGGTTTTCTCATCTACCACTATTTGGCGAGGACATCTCCAAATTTTCTAAACACTCTGCAAACCTTTAGATTCAATTCCACTTCTTACACCAAATGTTTCGTGTTTGTTATCTTTGCAAACTTGTTAATATCGTTAATAGAATCGTGTTCGATCATTAATTGTACAAATCATTGACTACTGGTTCCTCTTGCCTGAGTGTTGCATTATATAATTCTTTTTTTCTTTGCCAGTCAAAAATATACAAGAAACTGTTAGATAATCATGCTATCTGTCTTTCTATTGTGGAACTATATGCAGTTTTCTGTATTTTTACAGAACACTGCTTACATGTCAAGATATTCAGGATACAAGGTCCTTTGTATGCGCGTTGAGACAATCTGGAGCTAAATCTACATGTAAAAGTGAGAGACTAAGAGAGAAGTTATTATGTCCAGAAATGAGCTCCAAAATTTCGTGACACTTTATAAACACCTTGTATAACATCTGTCGAATTAAAATCTCCAATCAACTTCAACCAGCTATTAAAACTTTAGCATCTAAATAATCCGTCCTGATCGTAACGTGTCTGTTTAATTTTCAGATGACGATGGAGGACGGTGACAAAACAACATTATACGTAGAAACATGCCGACCCAGCTTGTATTCGCGCCAGACGCATCCAACCAGCCCGGATTATTCAGGTAAGTGTTATTACTGTCATTACTGTCAGCTTCTGGTTAAGTCTTTCGGTTATACACGCCACCTGAGCTCAGTTGCTGTTAGGGATTAATTTTGCAGCATTTTTATATTGCCAAGGTACATAAATTTTTATTTATTTGGGCCGGGGATGAAATCTGATTTAATAACTGGCATTATAACTCAGTTAAAATTGTTAAAATTTGAGAATTCATAAAAATTAGGAATGAGATGATTTTTGAAACTCGTTATTTGCACAAGGTTGTCTTTAAGTGAGTTAAGAAATTGGAGAAGCCGTTTTAGGCATTCTCATGAGAACTTTTTTTGTTTAAGTTAAGCTGAAAAATCACCTGTATAATATTTAAGTAAGTTATGCAAATCACATTTCCTAAACTTTCTTGATGATGACTCAATACAAATTTTATTAACTTTAAACTACCCTCTAGTATAACGTATTTTTTAATCTCGAAATTTTTCGTAGATAGAGTACACTTCGAGATATATCGACTAAATATATGTATATGCTATTTTTATATCTATGGGTTGTCACTCATCTATAAATTTATTATTTTAAAATTATTTCCATTTTTGATAATCTTATTGGTTCGATGATATTTGATTTCGCAGCTGCCATGCTTAAAGATTTGGACGTCTATATATTCTGATTTGCTTGTACACCTGAAATTTGACTACTAACATCCTTTGCTTCAAATTTCCATTTTACCAGAGGTAGAAAGTTTGTAGTCTATTTAGTCTACTCCAGGTTATACAAAACAAATCAGCATGTCTGTCTAAATCTTACCATTAATGAGGAGCGTCAAACAATCGTTGATGTTTAGTTTCTGATCTCAGAGCGCTATATTGTTATTTTGAGAGAGGTACATGAAATAGATTGACGGAGATATTTAAAGACCTTAAAATGAAGTTTAATTTCGATTATATCAGCACATAGTTACCTGATTAATCCGTAGCAGCAAGAAAATTACAATATGGTTCGATTTGTTTGAGAATTCTCTCTCCGTATTCCACACTAAAATATTCTTAGAACTCAATTGAAAATTCCCTCTGCATGTACACGAAGTAAATTCCCAAATTGTTTCAGAAGTGCCTGACCTAGTATGCCAAGAGTATACTATTCCAACACATCAGATAAACATCGCAGCTGCCGAGCAAGGTTTCTCGCAAACAACACGGGCGCCTCCACCAATTCTGAATTTCCTGCCGAAACCGCCGCCGGTTCCGCCACCTCCGGAGGGTTATTATGTACAAAGAGATATATGTACACCTCTCCCGCTGACGCCCTCTCCCCCGTTGTCCCCACCGTCTACAGTGTTGAGCAGGTGAGTAATGATGAGAAATTGTTTATGTCTGGGTGGATTCAACGTATGTAGAATTACTACAAAGTTTATTTGAATTTGAAATAGGGAGCAGTAGTTCGTGTACCACTAGCAAATGTCTCAATGATAATATTTAACGTACCCAGTAAACTGTATTTAATTGAAGTGCGTATTTAATTTACCAACTTTCAACCAAGTCGCCTCTTAAAACCAAGAAATGTAGATTTAAATATTTCACCCTGTACAATGTCTCCAACAGTTCCTTTAAACATCTAGTTTTAAATTACCGTCTAATTTTACATTCGAAGTTAGATATATGATTACCCCTAGCAAGTAGATGCAAAATTCGTGTGACTTCATTTCCATCGTCATTTCCTCTACCTTAATATTCATGTAGTGGATTTTAAAATACATATCTGTCCACTTAAGTTTCAATTTAAAATTCATCACGAGACCTTTTAGTTTCCCCTGGAAAACTACCATTAAAATTTAATGTGTCTAAGAAGTAAGGAATGGCAACCGGGAAAGAAACCACTTAAATAATTAAAGAATTTATTGTATTTCAACTTTGTTCTTAGTTCAGTAGCCAAATCAGACACCAAGAAATATTGTTGAGCTTGTTTCTCAACGAAATTTGTTGCACAAGGAGGAAATGTAAACGATAAATGTAAACGATAAAAAAAATTAAACTTATAAAGCGAGTGTTTTTTCTATCCTTTATTCCAATTGGATGCAAGTAATGCTATATGCAATTACGTGATGAACTAAACTTTTTTATCTAACTCTCAGTGGTATAAAAAATCCTTTTTAAAATATAAAAATACGAAAGAAATATTCAATAGTATAAAATATTTTTGCAGTCGTGAGATTTAGCGGTTTAATTGAACAAATGAAATGAAAACTGTTTAAAAGAGCAAATAAATTTTATGTGGTATAAAAACACGAATTCTAGAACATTTAATAGACAATGGACAGAACACTTCATATCCCCTCCGAAGGATAGTATATCAACTACATAAATCTCGCTTAAACAAAAAATTGACACGTCAAAATTTTTTTTTTCAAATTCGGAATCAGAGCGTCAAAATACATAAGGATAATGGAAAATTTTAAATTATAAGAAAAGGTTCAATTTCAACCCCAAATGGGGGTTAAGGGGGGGTACTAGCGGAAAATTGAGTAGCTAAAAAAATATTTAATGTCAAATTCGGTATCAGAGCATTAAAATATAATAACATAGTAAGGATAGTGGGGAATTTTAATTTATAAGGAAAAGTGCAATTTCAACTCCAAATATCGGCTAAAGGATGATGCTAGCGGAATTTTGTATTAGCAAAGAGTAGTGGGGGAATTTTAACTCATAAGGAAAAGTGTAATATCAACTCCAAATAGGGTTAATAGGGTTAAAAGGTGGGCTTTCGAAAAAGTAACTGTTTAAAAAAGTTTTTTGTTGTCAAATTCGGTTTCAGCGCATCAACGTACATAAGAGTAGTGACTGATGGGGTCTGTCTTTTGGGTCTGAACATCTGGTATCATGTCATGGAGATAGTAAGAAAAACAGGTTTTCACATCTTCTGCTGCTTCTCATTTAATACAATTTCATTGCAGAAAAATTTATGTAATAGTCCATTGTGCTGCTTTAATAAAAAACATTTTACGAATTTGCGGAAATGTTTTATTAAAATTGTCTAAAAATTTATTTGAGGAAGTTAAGCCAGATTTCCATCAGTAGGTTTTTAATGAAGTCCAATCAACATCTCAGGGATAACTTGTGTTGAAAAATTTTACTGCGAGTAAGGTCATTTTGTTATGCACGTACTTTCTTTATGTACAGGGTGATTCCTATAACGTTTTCACCCCAATTTTTTGGCTTGTGTCTAGAAATAAAATGGAAATATTTAACGTAACTTATAGTATTTTTTCTAAGGATTTTGAAAATATCAACAAAAAAACAATTGAATGTCAAATAAAAGTGGGAGAAAACAAAGCAATGTTTTTTAAATGAAACGCCCTGTATACTTTTACATTTTTAAAAAAGATATAAATCCTCTTTCCAAAAATATAACATAACATATACATATATTTACCCTCATATTTAGTAAAATACTGATAATAATTGAAATAATTTATAAAAATAAATTGATTTTATTTTTAAATCCATTAAAGGAAATTTAATAACGTCAAGCAAGTAACATCAAGAACAATTTGAAGGAACTGTTTAACATGTTCTCTATTATCTTCGACACAAATTAATAGTATATCGGTTATACACGGTGTCCTATAACATGATGGCCATAGCTTGAGAGTATGATGCTAAAGCAATTTCAAGTAAAAAATGTCAAAAGAACATATTATGCCCTAAACTCAATCTTTCATTACTTGTTAAATAACATTCTAAATCTGTTTTTTTTTCTGCCGAGTAAGGCATTGTTAACTTTTAATCAACGTAAAGAGTTAACTATTTAAATGACGATTCAAAAAACTTTCTAAGCCAACTTGATGTTAAATTATTTAAAATTATTATCATTATTTTACTAAATATGAAAGTAAATATATGTTATGTTATATTTTTGGAAAGATAATTTAAATCGTCTTTCAAAATTGTAAAAATATACAGAGCATTCCATTTAAAACAAAACATTGCTTGTTTTTTCACATTTTTTTCAATTGTTTTTTTGTTGATATTTTCAAAATCCTTATCCTATATTTTTATTTTATTTCCAAACACAAACCAAAAAATTGGAGTAAGAGCGTTATAATAGGAATCACCCTGTACCTATATGCGCTAAATAACTGAGTTGACGTCAGTATTGCAGAAAAGTGAATTAAAAACTAGCTGTAAGTCTGTGCACCATTTTTCAAGGTACTTTAACAAAGAACTTCGTTAGATAATCAGAATTTGGTATTTAAAAACAGTTTGAATATTTATTTATAAATGGCAGTGTTTAAAATGTATCAAAAATAGTGTACCCAAGGAAATATAAAGCCCTGTATGTTGAAAAAGGGACCTTATATAAATTGGTATGTTATATCCGTAGTCTTTCTAAAATTAATTTGCCAGGGATTATTAATATGAATAAGTAACAACAATCTTGAGTAAAAATTATATGCAATTATGGCGAATGCGCCAGGAATACGACTTTATTTTAGTCAAATGATAGGCTAGTCATATTAAGCTGCAATCATAAATAAGTTAGATTTAGGGAATTCATTTTTCACTGAAAGTTAAACACGGAAATTGATATATATAATTTAAGTGGGATTGAGGTCAATAATCAAAATAATAAACTGTTTTTTTAGTAAAGTGAATGTTAAAATTCCATATCAGTTTAATGGTTTTGACTATTATTTTTAATATATTAACAACAATAAATTATTTTTAATTATCCTGAAGATGAAATAAATTATTTCGAAACGTCGACTGTATTAAAAAACAATTTTTGATTACAAACAGTATTATTGACAAAACACCTATTTACCTATTTATCTTGAAAATTAAGCAGAACAATAAACTATACGTGGCTTTTTTTGTAGAGCATAAAATGAACTACAAATAATCTCAACAGCTTTTACCGTCAATTCAGTCGTTTAGATTGTACACACTGTTAAAGTCCAACATTCTAATACCGAAATTGTTCAATTTCGACATTTTCTCGATGTATCTGTACTTTTTTTTTTTCGATTATGTATAATAGAATTAAAAATCCCGTAAGTCTTACACATCATGTGAGGACTTCCATGAATAATTTTTATTGTGCAATTGATCATTTTAGATCTTTTTTGTCCAGCTGGTATCTACAAGACAAAGAACTTGGACTTTTCTTATATTTTGCTCTTTTAAGAATTTCCTTGCGACAAATCACATCACATAATATATGCCTTTTGTTGGGACAAACTTTGCAACAAAGAAGAATCCTTGCCTTTTATCCATACGATAAACGCAGTTTTTTATTGACGAGACAATTTGTCGAATATATCCACTGTACACAGGAGAGATTGCGCCTGTTTTACAATAAACAAAGTATTTTTCATTGAAGCTAGCTCACATAGAAAAAGCAACTCAAATTTAGGTATTTAATTTCCCGAAATTAAATACAAAACGCTTGATTGTGCAACATTTGCCAAGAAAAATCATCAAGAATTAACTAAAGCTCATAATAAACTTTGTGATAACCGTTCTTTTATTATTACGCATCACGTAGCTCATTTCATCCACTACCTAAACACCCTTTCTATTTCAGGTCCAAATTCAGCAACCACTTTATGCTCCCGCTGAGTCCGGAACCAGAGGAAGATAACGTCTTCGAGGAGGATCGTCAAATTAACAAATTCCCGCGTGAAAAATTACGTATAATCGAAAAGCTGGGCGAGGGCCATTTCGGTGACGTGCATCTTTGTGAAGTGCTAGTTACCCCGAACGACATTTACAGTGAGTGCAAATTCGTTGTAGTGCACACTTTGCGAGTGGATTCCTTCAGAGAGGAATTTAATAGGGAGGTTAAGGCACTCTCTAAGTTGAGAGACGTTAACATTTCGCGCCTCCTGGGCGCTTGTCTAGACTCGGAGCCCATATGTGCTGTCAGGGAGTACGCGCCGATGGGGGACTTGTGCCAATTTTTGCAGGATCACGTTGCTGAGACTGCCACGCCGTTAGCGCCAACTGCTAGCACCTTAAGGTGGGATAATGCAATTTTATTTTATATCGGAACAATCGGAATTTTATAGATTAAGTAATAATGATTTGGAAAACATAACTTATTTGATGTAAAGCTAATGCCCGTTTAACTCATCCAATCTAAAATCTTATTGTGATAACATGCATGCAAATAAATACTTTAGGACCAGAAAAATACTAAAAGCATTAAATATAAAGGCAATAGCAAACATATGCGTTTATTGAAATATAAATTTCTCTAGGTATAATGATAAACAATTTAATATAGAAAGATAAACAACAGGTGTCAAAATACAGTGTGATTCACGAGGAAAGGGACAAAATGTTATGGTAGATAGAGTTCACTTAGGTGAATTAGAAATGACTATTGAAAAGAGCCTGGGCCTTTTTTTATTGATCTACAGGGTGATTTATGAGTTTTGCCCAATACTTCTTAAGGTAATATATCTTTTAAACTAATCACTAATATCAGCTTTTATTGTGGTTATATAGTATACTATTAATAGTCAATTTACATGCATAAAAGACAGAAAATTCCCGGGCCGGCTCAACTAATTTTTATTTTTAGGGCTCCTATGAAAAAGTTCACCCTGTGTACGTGATTTTTAAATTCTAATACTGAATTCTGAAACTGCATACAAAAATGATCGAAAACATGTATTTTGTTGTTTTGCCACACTTTGGACGAATTTTAAATAAACGATCAATTTTCGCCAAAATCGAAGGTCTGCACAAAATAAATTTATAAAATTACATTTTCCTTTCTTATTTAAACTAAAATATTTGTTATACAAAATTTTGTGATTTCATGCATGATTAATATGAAATAAACTCGGAAATAAATAATCAAAAATAAATAATTTCAACATCAGATTAAGTAATTGTTATTTCTGAGGTTTCTGTGAAAAAAATCAATCTGTATATATTTTTCTCAAATTCATTAAAAAAACCGCTGCCAATTATGGGATCAAAATTTCCTCACCGTGTGGTGGAGTTTATAACAAAAGTAATTTTTGACGTATTTTGTTTTTTGACGCATTTTGTTTTTTTTGTACGTATTTTGTTTTTTTTGTACGTATTTTCTTTTTTTTTTTTGGCGTATTTTGTGTATTTCAACATTTGGACACAATATTATAATGAGTTGTATATCAGATCCTATTTATAATCTTTTATCACGAATACATGTTTTTTTAAAGTTAGAAATAGAAATATTGGGGTCCGGTAGACCCCATTCCAGTGGACCGATTTTGCTCATCAACGAACTCAATCTTTTCCTTGACCTCTAGAACGTGTGTAGCAAATTTGAAAGCTTTATTTCAAAAAAAGAAAATTTTTGTGTATCGTCAAAATTCGTCGAGAATCGTCCAGAAATGCAATAAAAGTTTTCAAAATTTTTTACAAGAATACATATCTTCCTCACTTTTGGTGAGGAAGTAATTAACGAAATTCTTTATTTTTTTTATCACAGTACATCAATAAACAGAACATTAATAATCCTGTCGTTATTAGGAAAGCCGTAGGAAATTTAATTTTACGGCAAAGAAAATGTAGGCAGAAGGCTTTCATTTTGAAAATAAGTTATAAGGTTTTATGTTCTGTGAATCTGTTGTTTATAATGTTCTGTTTATTGATGTATTGTGATAAAAAATAAATAATTTCGTTAATTTTTAAATGTAGTTCCACAATTTATTATCAGAATTTGAGAAAAATGTATACAGACTGATTTTTCACAGAAATCTCAGAAATAAAAATTACTTAATCTGATGTTGAAATTATTTATTTTTGATTATTTAATTCATATTAATCATGCATGAAATCACAAAATTTTGTATAACAAATATTTTAGTTTGAATAAGAGAGGAAAATGTAATTTTATAAATTTATTTTGTGCAGACCTTCGATTTTGGAGAAAATTGATCGTTTATTTAAAATTCGCCTAAAGTGTGGCAAAACATCAAAATACATGTTTTCGCTCATTTTTGTATGTAGTTTCATAATTCAGTATTAGAATTTAAAAATCACGTACACAGGGTGAATTTTTTCATAGGAGCCCTAAAAATAAAAATTAGTTGAGCGGGCCCTGGAATTTTCTGTCTTTGATTATGCATGTAAATTGCCAATTAATAGTATACTATATAACCACAATACGAGCTGATTCTAGTGATTAGTTTAAAAGATATTACCTTAAGAAGTATTGGGCAAAATTCATAAATCACCCTGTAGATTAATAAAAAAAGGCTCAGGCTTTTTTTAATAGTCATTTCTAGTTCACCTAAGTGAACTCTATCTACCATAACATTTTGTCCCTTTCCTCGTGATTCACCCTGTATAATATACCTACTTTCCTGATACAACTAGTTTTTTAAATAATATAATAAATAGATAAATGCAAAATAAATGCATGTTCAACTGCAATAATTGCAATTTAAACTCTCAATAAAATGACTCTACTTATATAATTTCGAAACACATTCGTAGCATCTTTATATGTTTTAATAGTATGTGGCAAAAAATAAATTTTTATTTTATAACTCATTTTATTTAAATTTAAGTAAGGCCAATAATTGAAACAACTAACGGTTTTTAATAAAGTTAACCTTTTGAAATAATTTGTTTCATCATCATGACACTGAAATATACAACAGCAGTTTTAGCAATGAAGAATTTAATAAATTACCATTGCGTATTATTTCAATGCCTTGTGATAAAATAAATTATTTGGAAGCGTCGAAAAATACCATTTGCTGTTTTGGTTATTGGCCTCGACCTCACCCAATTCTAAAGAAAATATATACAACACGCTATTACATTTATTCAATGCTATAATTTAATTCCAAAAAAACTGTTTTCTATTATTACTGTTTGAACAATATTTGCAAAGAAAATACCGACACGCACTTAAAACAATTATTGTTGTACCACATGACTTTAATCTCATAGTAAAACAAACATCAGCCGAAAGTTTCTGTCTCATTACTTAGCTTAAGATTCTTGAAGGATTCAGAGTCGTGCCCGCATACCGCAGCTAAAACAACATAATAAGATTCGAAACGAGTTAATCCGCTAAAATATCTTAAGCACTAGTAAAATTGCAATTAGCCTCACTTTGTTTAAATTGTTCTCTGATATTCCATTTCAGTTACGGATGCCTTATTTATATGGCTACACAAATAGCTTCAGGAATGAAGTACTTGGAGTCGCTGAAATACGTTCACAAGGATCTCGCAACGAGGTAAGCAGTTCCCACTTTATATATAAGTAATTCATATTGTTGTTTTTTTTTTATTCTCGCAACGATTTTTAATGTGATCCTTTGAGATGTTAAAAAAGTTAAAAATTTGTTTGAAGTAGTGGAAACTTAGGGCAGGTCGAACAAACCGAAATTTTCCCAATCGAAATATTTTAATTAGAGTACATTAAATACAGAGCGGAAGCCACATAAGTGGACTTTTTCAATAGATGAATTTCTCTTCCATAATTACTTCAGGATTTAATAGTATTAAAAAAATATTAAATCACTTTTTTTCGAAACTTTTCCGATTAAATTGGATATTCAATGTCGCCTAATTTTTTTTGACAGAACACTAATTAACATTAGGTCTTAATAGTCGAAGCATCACAAATTTTACGTGGTAGATTAAATAATCTGCGAGCATTAATGAACCTACCAGAAAAGTGTTGCGCGCTTACTAGAACATTCCAGCATTATAATTTAATTATCCAGTCAAGCAGTTATCGACCATAAAATTTTCTTAGACACCGTAAAATATGAACCCCAATAAATTTGAATATTACGCTCAATCTCAGCCTATTTATATAGGGTTAAATTAATACATATTTATGAACATAAACAATGCAGCAGACTGTCAAGACGTTTGAAGGAAAACGAAATAGGCTAATTTTCCAGCAAATTTAATTAGATCGTGCCGTGAGTAAGTCGCAAATACAATTTTGGAGACGTGACATGAAACACAACAGACGTTTTAAATAAGTACAAGACGGGGGTGCGTTTGTTATAAGCTGGAGAGCACGTGAGATGTACCAGAAATTTTCTGCCTGGAAATTTTAAAGGTGTTTTTCCATAGTAGACAGTAAATTTGGCAAAGAAAAATATTGGCAATAATATTTCTTTTAGGTACAATAATCGTAAAAGACGATAACGACAACTAGTAATAAATGTTATTTTCTAGGCGATGTAAATATTTCTGTATTGTCAAATATCGTACAAAACCTCAGGGACAAAAATATTATATCTGCATATTTCTGTGTTTCTACATTCTTCCTAATAATATGATGCAAATATAAACAAGAGTTTCTGCTTTCAGGAATTGCCTGGTGGGTCGAAGGTACGAGATAAAAGTCTCCGATCTTGGCTCATATCGGCAGATGTACAGCTCAGATTATTGCCAAATCGCAGGGTCGCGACCTTTGCCCGTCAGATGGATGGCGTGGGAGACTGTTCTTTTAGTGAGTATAAAACTGCTACGTGTAAATCGACGAAATCTCCGCAATACGCTATTTTCCTTAATATACCTGAAATGAATAGGTATATGGAAAGTCTATATAAATGTTTTCATTGCTCCCTCGGGATCGTTTGATCACTTAGTGGAACGGAATTTCTTAGCAACATCCATAAAAATTGTGTATGAGGAACGTTGGATATTTTATCTACACAATTTTGCATGGAATTTTAGTTTACTTAATAACTGAGTAGATGAAATTATAATGTCATGATGTTGGGGCATGTCGATTAAGGTTTCTTAAAAAAACTGACTATTTTAATTACGAGTAAAATGCCCACATAACGTTATTAATTTATTTTTTTAATAATTCAAAGTAACTATAGTTATCTTCCTGTAAAGTCTTAAATACCTTGCTATATTTATTATTTGGTCAATTTTTGAAAATACAGGGTGATTCACGAGGAAAGGGGCAAAATGTTATGGTAGATAGAGTTCACTTAGGTGAATTAGAAATGACCATCTATGATTTATGATTTTGCCCAATACTTCTTAAGGTAATATCTTTTAAACTAATCACTAGAATCAGCTCGTATTGTGGGTATACAATATACTATTAATTGTCAATTTACATGCATAATCAAAGACAGAAAATTCTAGGGCCGGCTCAACTAATTTTTATTTTTAGGGCTCCTTTGAAAAACTCACCCTGTGTACGTGATTTTTAAATTCTAATACTGAATTATGAAACTACATACAAAAGTGATCGAAAACAGGTACTTTGTTGTTTTGCACATTTTGGGCGAATTTTAAATAAACGATCAATTTTCGCCAAAATCGAAGGTCTGCACAAAATAAATTTATAAAATTACATTTTCCTCTCTTATTCAAACTAAAATATTTGTTATACAAAATTTTGTGATTTCATGCATGATTAATATGAAATAAATAATCAAAAATAAATAATTTCAACATCAGATTAAGTAATTTTTATTTCTGAGGTTTCTGTGAAAAATCAGTCTGTATACATTTTTCTCAAATTCTGATAATATTTAAAAATTAACGAAAATATTTATTTTTTATCACAATACATCAACAAACAGAACATTATAAACAACAAATTCACAAAACATAAAACCTTATAACTTGTTTTCAAAATGAAAGCCTTATGCCTCCCTACATTTTCTTTGTCGTAAAATTAAATTTCCTACGGCTTTCCTAATAACGACAGGATTATTAATGTTCTGTTTATTGATGTACTGTGATAAAAAAATAAACAATTTCGTTAATTACTTCCTCGACAAAAGTAAGGAAGATATGTATTCGTGAAAAAATTTTGAAAATTTTTATTGCATTTCTGGACGATTCTCGACGAATTACGACGATACACAAAAATTTTCTTTTTTTGAAATAAAGCTTTCAAATTTGACACACGTTCTAGAGGTCAAGGAAAAGATTAAGTTCGTTGATGAGCAAAATCGGTCCACTGGAATGGGGTCTACCGGACCCCAACATTTCTATTTCTAACTTTACAAAAAAATTTATTCGTGATGAAAGATTATAAATAGGATCTGATATACAACTCATTATAATATAGTATTGTGTCCAAATGTTGAAATACACAAAATACGACAAAGAAACAAAATACGTACAAAAAAAACAAAATGCGTCAAAAAACAAAATACGTCAAAAATTACTTTTGTTATAAACTCACTCCACCACACGGTGAGGAAGTTTTGATCCCATAATTGGCAGCGGTTTTTTTTTAATGTAGTTCCATAATTTGAGAAAAATGTAGGTATACAGACCGATATTTCACAGAAACCGCAGAAATGAAAATTACTTAATCTGATGTTGATAACAAATATTTTAGTTTGAATAAGAGAGGAAAATGTAATTTTATAAATTTATTTTGTGCAGACCTTCGATTTTGGCGAAAATTGATCGTTTATTTAAAATTCGCCCAAAGTGTGGCAAAACAACAAAGTACATGTTTTAGATTATTTTTGCATGTAGTTTCATAATTCAGTATTAGAATTTAAAAATCACGTACACAGGGTGAATTTTTTCATAGGAGCCCTAAAAATAAAAATTAGTTGAGCCGGCCCTGGAATTTTCTGTCTTTGATTATGCATGTAAATTGACAATTAATAGTATACTATATACCCACAATACGAGCTGATTCTATTGTTTAGTTTAAAAGATATTACTTTAAGAAGTATTGGGCAAAACTCATAAATCACCCTGTAGATCGATAAAAAAAAAGGCTCAGGCTTTTTTCAATAGTCATTTCTAATTCACCTAAGTGAACTCTATCTACCATAACATTGTGTCCCTTTCCTCGTGAATCACCCTGTATAGCTCTTATTACTCTTCACTAATATTCAGAAAATTACACAGGATAACACACTTAATTACAAATAAAGCCACAGGTGCACAGCAGAGAGTGGACATTTGCTATTTTTATTATTTTGTCAGTTTTTGAAAATGTAGCTCTTATTGCTTTTCACTAATGTAGTCGAGTATATTTTAACTTGGCCGGTCCAAAGGTCACTTCGTCGTCTGAACTAAGATGTATTCGATGGGTCAGATATGCCAGCGGTTCTCAAACAGTTCACCTATAACACTGATGTCGCTAAATAATTATAATATAAAAATATTAAAGGTGTTATCATAAAATTCTAAGAAGTATTAACTCACTAACTTCATCGTTTTAGTGTCATTCTGATTATATATAGGTTCGGGCACAAATGAAACTGATAACAAAAAATAATTTGCCCAATTCAGTCAATAACAATATTAATTATTATTAAAAGAATAATGATCGAAAACTAATATTGTTACAGTCCAGCAAGAACCGCGGGGAGGTATGGGCGACGGTTACAATCTTTTCTATACCTAAATCCACAAAGTTTTAGAAGTTTTAAGAGACTTGCCTTACATAAGTCTATGATTCCCCTATTTTTCAGCGTTTCCTTCAACGTATCGAGTGTAAAATGTGTTTTTGATTCATAAAAATTATAAATTACTTCCCTTATTTCTATTTTAACACCATCACATACATCCAATGTTTTTGGTTTCTTCCTAATTCGTTTTATTTTTTTTGTCAAGACAATATTAATTTGTTGGTGCTTAATCCTGCAGATTGTTCTTAGACTTATATTTAAAGCTTCAGAAACTCTTTCATGAACCTGTTGAAGTGGTATCAACGGTCCTTCGTTTTCTCTTTCTTTTATAAAATAATCCATTAAATTTAAAACCAACCTTTTTACTGTTCATTTAAATTTAAGACGCCCACTTTAGTTGCCATAATTATCAAATGAATTTTTACAATTTAATATTTTCCTAATTAAATATTACCGTCACGAATACACGTTTACCTATTTAATTTTTTACCACTAAAATAATAATCCCGACAGGCTTCTAAGTCTAGAACTCCTCGAATCCGCAAACTGTATATAGAGGGTGAAAACGTGTGTTTATTGGTTAAAATATAGATATATCACGCCCATATCAGGTGTTCGGCTTTGTTTGACACCGGCCAGCACCGCAAAATTCTATTTATTTAGCAAGAAATTTAAAATACGAAAGATTGAAGGCGTATTTGGTAATGTGTAATAAATAAAATTTAAATAAAAAATAAAAGCCGTGGATATTCGTCTGAGAATCGGATAAGTAACGTCTGAAAGTTGGTTTTATTTACCTACTTAAGAGACAAACTCGCTCAGAATCATAAAAGAAAAATATTTAGGGAAAAGATGGTTTTAACAAAATTCGAGGACCGGATTAGTAAAATAAAATTTTAAGAAGGAACATTTTTTACTTTTAATATAATTTTAAAAAAAGTAGAGCCAACAGGATTTGACTTGAATTATTTCATTGCCATTTCATCCACTATTTATCGCAAAAAATAACTTAAACATTTCTTATAAAGACTAATTTAATTCTAATATGAGACGACTGTTAACCCAAATAAATAATAGTTCACAATAACGACTGACAAATTTTCACAGTTTGAGAATCGCTGAATTTATTGAAAACATAGATTATTTATCTCTCTCTTCAGTGGTATGTTGCATATTTCCGTCTCAATGGAGGTGAGAGAGAAGCTCGGTAGACATACGTGAACAACGTTTTCGGGCTATTGCTTTAACTTTGTGTGCAACAGAAAATGAAATCGTACGCGCAATATCAACTCATACAGATGCCAAGTTAAAATATACTCGACTTTATTCAGAAAATTACACAGGATAACACACTTAATTACAAATAACGCCACAGGTGCACAGCAGACACTGACCCAAATGTAACGCCGTTGATTAAATAAATTGCTGTTCTTTTGCTCTTTCAAATCAATTCTTTAACCCAATAAATTGATACAAGAAAATCTTGATTGAAAACAAACAAGATCTATAACTTTTGAAGTAACCACATTTTTTTAAACACAAAATTGATTTTCATCAGATATCAAGAATCACAAATATAACTCCGTACCCATTTAAGACTCACCTTATTTAACTAGCCTCGGAAATAATTTATTTGCTAATTTAATATGTGCAGTGTTACTTTAATTTATTCATTTATAAAATTTCGTTACCATTGATAGAAGTTTACGTTGACCATTTCTTAAACTCCGAAATTGATATGTGAATATACCTAGAATTTAATATTTTTCATTTGTAATATTTAATAAAACATTTTTTTGTATTACTTTTATATTTCTGTTCTTTGATTAAACCAATAAAAATCTCATATAGCATAACAATAACAGGCGAATATAATATTTCTGAAATCTAGGGCAAGTATTCGAGCAAGAGTGACGTATGGTCGTTCGCTGTCTTACTGTGGGAAATCTTGACATTCGCTCGAGAGCAGCCTTTCGAGGAATTGAACGATGATAAAGTTATAGAAAATGTCACTCACTTCTACCAGAACGACGGCAAACACGTGAGTATTCCTTTAATATTAGATGTATGTTTGCACTTGGGACATAAGGTAATGACTGCGTGCAAATATTTATTTTCACAAACAAGATCCAACATTTTTTTCATAAACTAGTTAACGGGAGAGTATGTTTATCTTCAACTAAGTTGACAAATAAAAATTTATACCGGTTATGAATTGATTATAATAATATTTAAACATCTTTCATTAATTTAAATTTCTTTAGGTAGAGCAAAATATCTTATATCAATTAATATTTCTCGATTATGCATTACGTAATACCGATCATAAATTGTTGTTTTATGTACTTATGTACTTGCCCATTGATACATTTTTGCGAACTATCCATCAATTTATACAATGGCGTACATTTTAGGAAAATTAGTTCCACACCCCTTATTCCCTTAAGCTCAGGATTATACAGTTTGCATACATTGACTTCTCCAATTTGCTTTCTATTCATGGCCACCCTCACTAATCCAGATCACTTAACCTTGTACAGTGTTCACTCATCCGCTTTAGGTATAGGACAAGTCAGATGAAGTTGCCCTTCTAGTGAGAACGTCAACAATGGGCGGATTTGAGCCTAAATTGGGTTTTTGGATAGTCGATTGTTTCTGTCCTTAGATACCCATGTGACAATTGTTTGGTTAATTACTAATAGGGTTCAATATGGCAGTAAATTCAATTATTGAAGTTGTCTGGAGATGGTCGCCAAATACTGGATAACAAACCATTAAATTTTTTTTAGTGTTTTTTTTCCGATTAGTTTTTTGTTTCTAAAAATCGACTAAAAATATAATGCATATGGCTCTGTGCTGCTTGTCTTTCGGCAAGAATGATTTATTATTTGATTTAATACTATAGTACTACAAAATATTCAAAGACATGTAGTAATAAATCCCAAATAAAAAATAAAGAAAGCAGATAATAGGTCGATATTTTCCTATCCATTTCACCTATCTTTGGACTCTCCAGTAAAGTATCTCTGCTCCCCGAGGATTGTTTGAAACAAATTTTATCGGGTAGCTTTTCAGCAAACAATTTCAGGTTCCTGTATAGCCAGTATAATAATTTCTAGCCGGAAAAACAGTCTCCATTCTAATTACTTTTTAATTAATTTATCTGCTTTGTCTTTTACCTCTTTAATGTGTTCCCCTTTAAACTGTACCGTTTGTTCCTTCAAAATTTTAACATATCATCAAAATTGTACTTTAGAAGTTTACTTATAAGAGGCAGTAAACTATAACTGCTGTGATGCAATTTCAACTTAAATTATTCAGTTATCAAGATCTCCTATGCACACAATCAGGTAAGTAAAGTATACATAGGCTATGTACAAATCCTAAACAAATTTGTATGGGTCTAAAATATTTTAGGACAAACATGGAATATGCACACGTAGGTGCTTTTGGACGAATATAAAATTAATTTAAAAAATCTGCTTACTTAAATTATTAACTAAATTGGGAGAATTCTGAAAAAAAAAATAAAATTTTTATTTGGTAGAAATTCGAAGCAATTTTTTTGCATATCAAGTTTTCTTACTTCGTTAAATGTTAAAATTTTTGGGTCGAGTAAATTTGGAAACAAAAAGAAATAACGAAAAAAATAAAAATTTCGCGTTCTTGCCGCTTTATGTTATTGATATATTTTATTGCAATTAATGACTGCAAACGATTTCGTAACAAGCAAATAATCAAACTCTCCTGTTAACTATTTTGAATGGCATTGTATAATAATCTCTGAACATGACGTTTCTCTGGCTTCAACTAAGTAAATGTATATAATTAACCATAATTGTTTACTAAATATATTAAAACAATTGTAATAACAACGACGTTATTATTATTCTAATAAATCATGGTTAAAACTTCTGACATTACACGCGATGGGGTAGACAACTATTATTAAATTACGTTAAAAATTACTATGAGACAGTCCACCTACGTATAAAATAATTATTTAATAAATCATTAGGCAGTAGTTATTTTTAGATTTAGATTAATGTCTCATGATCCCAAAAAATCGACAGTATGACGTCAATGAGGTTAAAGAGAATAGAATATATTATATTACGGTGTCGTTTTAAATGTACTACTTTTGCGTTGTTGGTAGTGTTTAATTAATAAAATTCGTTGTACAATGTGAAACAAACTTTAATTTTATTGATGCGGTATAATAATATATCGTGCGGACTTTCAAGAATATATATATAACTGAACTATACTTTAAAAAATATATCGTATACAACAAAATAGCTGTTCTGAAAAAAAAAAACATTTTTAATGATAGGTAATTATTTATCGGCATTAGGATAATAAATAGAGACTATATTTTAAACTAAGTCGACGGTTCGAATTTATTTAAATTTTTCTTCAAGACTGAAAAAATTTTGTTGTTATAAGATAAACAATAAAATTTATTATGAGAGATAATAAATAAATAAAAATAAATTAAACTACTAACATCAATATTAATACTAACTAGTAAATGAATATAAAGGTAAGTAAGTAAATGAAAAACCTTAATTTCAAATATACAAAAATAAATATTGTGAAAAAACAAACAGATTAAAAATTGGATAAACAACATTTTAGGATGTATTAAATAATTGGAATTGAAAACTGACGTTAATAACACATAAATTACAACAATTAACAAAAATGCTACGCTACGGTCATGAGGAGCAATAACACCGAAACACGTGTCCGTAGCCGCATCATGTTTCTTTCTTAGGGTAAATAGCAAAAACATTTTTCTATTTTAAAAATAATGTCTCGTTACCACGTAACTAGACTTGCAAAATCCAAGTATTACCAATAAAATTAAAAAAATACTCTTATTTGACAGCTTCCGAAAATATCTAATCCAGAAACACGTTTTGTCAAAGGTATTAGAGAAGATTGTATAATATTAACCACAGATTCTTTGGATAAAAATAATGCGACTTTTATGGAGTGATTTTTTATTTTGGTACATAGTGTTAAAGTTTTAATTTTAAAAATTATTTTTATTAATAACTCTGTTAACTTTTAGAAATTTCACCTGAAATTTTGCGCAAACTTTTATCTTATGTAGATACACTTTTTGTGTAATTTTGGTAAAAATAGTCAAAACGCAAACGTGAAAATGGGGGTTGTGGTATCCATTAACCCTACCAATTTTTTCATGGACACGCCTATGGTGTCTAGATATTTATTTTTAGATTAAATACTTATTTTTATAATTTTTCTTACCTACTCTTATAAAATTTTAGTTTAGGACTTGATTAACGAGATATTTCAGTATATTCATTTTCAATATCTTAGATTCAGAATTTATTATTATTATTGTTGTTTGTAGTAGTAACCATTGGTTTTCTTTAATTGATTACTTTTAGGCAAAAAATGCTAGATACCTTTTTTGTTGTGCTTAGTTAGAAAAGTTCGATAAAATTAAAATTATAGAAAAAACAGTGGTGTACATATTTTTGCTTAGAAATCCTAAATTAATTCTTTTTAACTATGCCACTGGCGTAGGTAAAAGATGCAATTAAAAATACTAATTAAAAGAAAATATTATTGCCTAAATCACCTTGCACTTTCTAAAATTCGTTCTCATTTCATATAGGTACCGACCGAATAAACAAAATCTTTGACTCACCAAAAACTAAAAATATATTTTTTTTAACCTAAATTCAAGTGCTAATTTAGAGATGTACCGTTATACAGAAACGTAATTACGTCATTCCAAAGACGTGTTTGTGAAATTCGTATCACTAGGAAAAATTTGTGCACTGACTGTCGGCAGTTAAAAATATCACACATCTGCATTTATTGAAATATCTCGTTAATCAAGTTCTAAATTAAAATTTTATTAGGAGTAAGAAAAGTTAGTGAAATAAGTATTTGATCTAAAAATAAATATCTAGAAACCATAGGCGTACGTTTGAAAAAATTGGGAGGGTTAATGGGTACCACAACCCTCCTGTTTCATTTTTGAGCCTTAAGTAGTTTGGCCAAAATTGCACAGAAAATGTATCTGCATGAGATAAAAATCTGTGCAAAATTTCAGGTACAATCTTAAGAAATAACAGAATTATGGATAAAAATAATTTTCAAAATATAAACTTTAACACCCTATACATGGTGATTCATTGGTAAGTGTACATACTTTACCTGCATATGTAGGTTACTTGGGCGATTCCATATCACCTATGGTTAGTGGCTCAATAATCCTTAATTACCAAGATACAGGGTGTTTTATTGATTTTGCCTATTTTTGTCTTGGACCATAACTTTGGAACCACTAGGTATAATAAATTAAAATTTTGCATGTATGTTTTACTTTAAATACACCACATGTAATTACGACCCCCTTTATCCCAGAAGGCTGAGCCTTGTGCGGGAGGGGGCTACACATTTAAAGACAAGGGACACACATCCAATATCCGTGTATAATGGAAATATCCCTCTCACAGTATTTTCCATTGCCACGACCGGGATTCGAACCCGGGACTTTTGGGTGAGAGGCAGGTACTCTACCATCTCGACCATCAGTCATACAATTTAGCAGAATCGATTTCTCAATTTAGCAGAATCAAAATACAGGGCCGGACAGAAAAAAATAGCCGAATTGTTAAATCTCAAAAACAACACCCTGTATCAAAAGTTTTAAAAATTTGTTTTGAGATTCGGAAAGAGCATAGAAAAATTAGGCAAATTAGGTACATTTTCAAATTACGCGTCTCTTTTTTCTATTTATTTTCTTTGATAAAAGGAAATTTTACAATACTATAAGAACCGACTATCTCATACAAAATAGCGTTTTTTCGCTATAATTGACTACGAATTAATAAAAACTTTCATATGCAATAAGAAACCATTCATACAACGTAAGTTCTGAAAAGTATTCAACCATTCAATTAAAACCAACAGATTTACACATTATTTAAAAAATTTTAAATTCTGATAAGTAGGCTTTGAATACAACAATTAAAATTTCAAACAATCAAGTGCGTTTCTGACAGATAGTTTCTAAAAGGTTTGTTTAAATGTTCCTCACCTAAATAATAATAAACTTTACTTAATAAAATTTTGAGGCATTTTACTTTATCATCTACCATCTGTGGTACCCTGTATTTTTGGCCAACTACTGTTTTTAATATACGCTGTATAGAATATTCACAAGTCTTATGCAGATGACACTCAGCTATTATTCTCTTTTCCTCAATTGGTTTCATTTAAAGTTAATTAAGAATTTATGTCAATATTTACGTTTGCTACTAAACTTCTTCTTCTTCTTCGCTTCAGGTATTAGGTATATTTGTCTGTTACGGTACCCTTTTTTTCGTTTTCCTTTGCATTTATAATGTGGTTGTTGTTCATTCTGTCTAAAATGTTCTTTCCATCTTCTTCTATTTTCGCTAATTTTTCATTCGTGTTCAAATATTCGTTTCTTCAAAGGAACTTCAATTTCCTGAGTTTGTATTCGTTGTTCTTCTCTTTTTGTTGTCGTCTATGTTTCGCTTCCATTTTGTTATATGTTCTTCTTTGTAAATCATCTTGGCTTTCAGTTAGCAATACCAGGTCATCTGCATAGAGTGTCGAATTGAGCAATATATAGTTATCGAGCCAAATTCCTTTCTTCTGTGTTCTTTCCAGTCCATTAGTATTTTATCCATATAAATATTAAAAAGTATAAACAGACTGACCCATTTGTTTGTTTGAATATTCTCTGTTGGTTCTCTTATAATCAGTACTAATGTTGGTGTTCCTGTACTAAATTTGTATTCCTCTGATTAAGTTTTTCTTTGTCGTCCATTATTTTCTATAATGTTTTTCTATTGAGATTGCCAACAGCTTTTTCCAAATCTACAAAGACTAAGTGTTTCTATGTTAAACTGTCTTCAATTTGTGAACACCCCGACAATCGCAGGTCATCCTTTTCTAAAACTCATTTGTTCTTCAGTTACGAGATATTCCTTGCTGATCCTAAGCCTGTTATTTAAAATCTTGGCATATATTTTATAAACTGTATCTATCATACTAATCACCCTATAATTTCTGCAATCATTCTTTTTTCAAATTTTCACCATATTACATTATTTTGGTACTATGCCAGATTTCCAGCATTTATTATATAAAGATGTAGTAATTTTAGATGTACCACAATACCTCCGGATTTCCCTAATTTTGCGTTAATACAGTCCAGACCTGTTGCTTTCCTGTTTTTGATGATTTCTAAAGCTTCCTTTAGTTCTTCCATGCTTATCTCGTCTAAAACTTCCATGTCTTCTTCCTCTAGGATTATGTCGTCTATACCTTCTTCAAACCATAAATCTTGATAACGTTTCTTACATTCCAATCATTAGTTGATCATTTTCTTCTTTAAGTGTTCTCGTGACTTTATATCCTAGCGTTTGTCCACCATGCCAGCTTCTGTATTACAAATGAACAACAATCAATTCTTCATTTTTTCTATTTTCAAAATCGTATTTCTACTTTCTTAAATAACTGGTACAATAATTTTATTATTAAGTTTCCTCGTAAATCTGATAATATAAGTAACACTCCCAGATTTTCATGGTATGTGTAGTAATATTGGAATTTAGTTTTAGCAACCTGTTTGCCCTACACACTTGTTATCCTGTCTCAGATAAACAATTAACAAGTTTAAATTGTGTATTTTAAATGCGTTTCCTATTTCTATTGATTTAGTATATAAAGTAATGTTATTACAATTTTTGTATTTTTTATATTCATTAAAAACACAGCAGTTGTAAATTGAATTCCGCTTTTATTATTTTTTGTCCTGCCGATGTACATTAAAAACTAATCCAGTTGAATCAGCCATAAAATTCAATTACACAGTCCATTATCCAGCGCTTTTTTAAATGATCACTGGTCTGTATTTATTAAACCGATGAGATTTAATGTGTCACTCGCACTAATCCATCCATTTTTTTTACAGATTTTGCTGAGCGCGCCAATCAATTGTCCAAAAGAAATTTTTGACCTAATGTGTGAGTGCTGGCAGAGGAATGAATCTGACAGGCCAAACTTTCGAGAAATTCATTTATTTTTACAAAGGAAAAACTTAGGATACAATCCAGATCTCCACTGACATCTGCTAATGATGTTCTTTATCGACAATAAAATGAAAGAATTGCGTGATATTTTACACCTCCATACCGTAAAAAATGTTTAACCTTACATGTGTAAGATATGCAGACAGAAATTCGTTGTTGAATCGATCCACTAGGGCCTCGTTTTTACCACGCTTGATAACGGAAATCTCTGAAACTTTTTCTTTCCTATTGATGAAAACTGCTAAAAGTATTATTTACAGTTAAACATTTTGCCTCCGCCTAATTTTTTGTTTGTGTTAATTATTCTTAAAATAATACGAACTGATGATGATGACGAAATTCTGCGCATACTGTGCAACCGAATGGTGTTTTTTATTGTATGTGAGGTTAAAGTCAGATTTAATTCTAAATGTGTAAAATATAGTGATATTATTATATGGATTGTTCTCAAATATATACATATTTATACATAGATAATACCTGTTATACCTGCTAAATAATAATAGTATAACGTTTGTTTGAAACTAATGAAAGGTAGGTGAATTTTAATGTAGAGTTCTATAAATTTTAGAGATTTAAATAACTGTCTAGCTAGATGATGACTTGCTGCGAGATGTTCTGCTCAAATTAAATATTTAAAAATTATAGAACTTTTTTAATTATTCTGATCGTAAAAGATAAATGCTTAAAAGCCTGCTTTGGTGCCTTTTTACCCATATATATTTCTGCTAATAATTAATTCCCTCAAACGCTAATCAACCATGATTGTTAGTCAAATAAATATTAAATTAAATTGTTCTGTTCTCTAACAACGACTGTTTCCGAAAATTGTCTGAATATGATTATTGAATAAGACTAGGAAAATTTTATTATTTGGTCTTGTCACTGATTTTGAACCCCCAAATTTCCTCGTGATAAAATTGAAATGCTATAATATACTCTCGTTGTCACGTTGTGATTTAACGGAAAAGAATCTTCCTAAAATAATGGTATAGTAATAAGTGAATTATATTAATATTTATAAGTTTTATATCGTGAGTGTATTTGTAATGAAAACGAAAACAAATATAGGAATTTTTATTGGAGTAAAAATGAGTCGGATAGTGATGAAATGAAAATGATAATAATATGTATACATTTTTAATGTTGTTTAATTAGCAACGGTTTCTTGGGTATTCATAATTACTATGAGCTGTAACAATAAAATTTATTTCAATAGTTCACATTTTCCAGAATTTCTAAAGGGAAAGTATAGTGGAAGTAGATAATAGGTAATTTTTCGAATTATCTGTGGAAAAGAAAAATTGGGGGTCCCACAAGGATCACTCCCAGGGCACGCGGTTTTCGTATTATTTACCAACGATATTGCCAATAATTGTTCACCACTTTGTCTCTTTAATTATGATTTGATTATTCACAATCCTCATTTATGTTTGATGTGAGTAGGTAGTGAGGTTCTAAATTTTTATAGTTACGTCAAAGATTTGATAGTTATTTGAAATGGCCGGCGTGGTTTTCTGTTGCACGAAGTACGCCTATACTGATAAATTATTTTTTCTATATTTATTCTTTAACATTAACATTTTTAACGGTGTAAGCATGTCACATCGTATCCTCTGGACTTCTATTTAAATATGTGATTGCAACACTGTTTTCAAGTAATTCCAATGAAAGGACACGCAATACTCAAGTAACCATCGTATATTAGGAATGGAATTTGTTAAATCTAAGGGTTAATATATATTTCATTATTCTTTTGTTTTTTTAGGAATTATGTCGTTCATAATAAAGAATTTGTAATGTATATCATAAAATCATTATCATAAAGAAGTAACATAAAAGGAAATAAAAATTCAACGTTATACATGCAAGTAGTGTCCAATTAGTCGTGTTTCTTTTCTCTACCACAAACAACATATCACGCGGACAGCAGCTCGATTCAAATTATCAATGTCTTGGTTGCATGATACGCTATGTTGTGGCAAAGGGAAACTAGAACTTGGTAATGCTTCGCTTCATCTCTTCAAACTCGATTATTATCTTTGTCTACTAACTGAATCTATGCAAAATATGCAACAAAAATCGAATTGAGTTTCTGATAATTACTAGTGATAATAGATCCTTGCATAAATTAAAATAAAATGCCCATAAGTTGTAAAACTTATTTAGGAAATTTGACACAAATGGATGGGTTGTGTGAATTTTATTTGGTATTGACCAAAATAATTTTTTTATAAAACACAACTTTTCTATAAAGTTCTAAAGAAACATATTCCGATATACAGGGTGTTTCTCTTTCAATTAGCAGAACTTCACCAGCGTATAGAGAAGGCCATTTTAAACAAAATAGGTAAATTCAATGAAGATATTCTTTCTTCTTCGTTTTCGTTGTAGTAGGAGGAAATATTTGTTGAATCGCTTTCTACAAACGTGACAATTCTCACGTTGGTAGATTCACCAGTGGCGTACTTACTGGGTGCATTTTACTATATTCTTAAGTGGATAATGAGACGCAAATTTCTTAATGCAAATTATAATTAAATTAAAATAGCTGAAAGAGAAACTCGATACGAAACTGGGTTAAAATAGTCGAATTTGGCTCGCCCTATACTTTAAAAAATAAATAAGTTCACTCTTAATTATTAATCTTAATCGACAAGAACATTAGCTAACAACAAATTAAAATTTGAAAATAAAACATTTTAACTGGACAAAACATAAATCAAGTAGCTGGTTTCTTAACTAAAGATCATCAAAGTTAGATCCATTTTCTTGAATACTAACTCGACATCGCCTTATAATGGATTGCCGAACTCTTAATAATTGATATCGTCGTATTTCCTTGCAGGTGGTTTCTATTCTCTTATTTAATTCTTCCCTGCTGCCAACTGGGGTAGAATAAACTTTTCCTTTTATAAAACTCCAAGCAAAAAAATCTAGAGGAGTGAGATCTGGAGAGCGGAGCGGTCATGAAACTGGTGCGACACGACCATTCCATCGATTCAGATAAGTTGCATTTAGCGATTCTCAAATTATTCGCCCATAATGAGCCGGACAACCATCAAGCTGAAACCAAGCATTTCACTTTGACCCAAGATCAAAATTATCCCACATATCTGCTTGCGTTGTTTCAAGAAATTTCAGAAATTATGCTGATGTTATGTTAGTCTGGGAGGTAGAAAATAGAGGTCAATAATATTTTTTGCCCATTAACCAAACCATACATTTTTACTCAGGACTCATTCTGAATATTTCTTGACCTTATTTTATGTGGATTTTCAAGGTCTCAAACAAGCAGGTTGTGAAAATCAACTACTCGTCTTCTGGTGAAGCAGGATTCATCGGTCCACAATATTTTTTTCAAAAAATTTGGATTATTTCTCAAAAATATCAACATGAAATCAGTGTTCACTATCACCTGGATGTAAATTTTGAACAGGCTGAACGTCGCTAGTTTTTTTCGGCAATAAAACTTTATTAATAATGGCATTCAGCAAGATTTCAGCTGATAGTACAGGAACCAAGCAGGAATTTTGATAAAAATTGATGTAATCGAAAATTTTAGAAAATGTATAGTTTTGAGGTTAGTTATGACGTCATGTGCAAATGTCTTATTCAACAAATATTTCCTCCATGGAAAAAATTATTCTTTCTTATCATTCACAAGATAATTGGAAGATACGAATTTTTTTTAGAAACTCGAAAACGAAGAGATTTAAAGTGTATGTCCATTGACAATATTTTGCTTAAAATGACTTCCCCTATACGCTGATGAAATCCTGCTTATTAAAACGGGAACACCCAGTATATACTAAGATTTGAAAATGTAAACAAGAGTTTTATATCTAAGCAAAATACCTACACTATGAGACGGACTTCCCCTTCTAAATTTTTAAATCAAAAAGAGCTTCCTATACCGCAACTCTATTTAAGGAGTACATGATTACTTTAATGAATAAATTAAAAATTAATTGTTTATTGTGAAATAAAATTGTCTCGATACTCAGACATACAGTTTCAGAGTTTTTTCAGAAACTCCATTCATTTTGATAGTTTAACAAAGTTTATATTTTAAAACACTCCTATGAAATTTTGTATAATTAATTCCTATGAAGCCTTAAATATTTCCAATTTACGGTTGAATTCATTCATTTTCGATAATAGTATTGTAAATGTAAATATAATAAACTGATAAAAACTATTATCAAATGAAATTGCAGCTTTTTAATTTGTTGTTTTTGGCTTTGAAAAATGCATTAAATTGCTCTTCCTACTACTAGTCAAATATAACAAAAACAAATGCAACTGTTCAAACTAAAATCAAATGTTTATTAAAATATATGTACTATCGCGGCCGAAAAAAAGTAATCGACTGATTTTCCCGTTGTAACTATGGTTCTATTCAGTGTCGCATCAATCCCAATATTTTTTTATTAGTGTCAACGTCATTGTCATATTAAGCAAAAATAAATTTTGTATTACTTAATCTCTTAATCATGCCTTATCATGTTTTGAGTGAAGAAGAAAAAGGCTACATGATCGCCAACTTGGAGAAGGGTGGTCTCAACAACGCATAGCAAGTGAAATTAATTGCAGCAAAAGCACGATTCAAAAACTAAACAAAAAGTGGAAAGAAACTCATGATCTGAGCAGGGCGGTGGGTTCTGGGCGGCCAAGAAAGAGTTCTCTAGAAAACGACAATACCCTGGTTAACTATGTGAATTTAAACCCATTTTCTAATTCTATTGAAGCCAAAGAGCAAACCAACTTCCCAGCGTCTGTTAGGACAGCAAGAAAACGGTTGCGAGAGCAAGGTCTATTTAACTGTGCCAGTGCTAAAAAGCACCGACTAACAGATGATAATAAAGAGGCAAGAATGCAGTTTACAAATACTTTTATTAATGAATAAGATCGTTACTGGGAGAGAGTGGTCTTTTCCGACGAAAAGATATTTCAGTCCTGCTACAATGGTCAACTGCGAGTTTACCGTCCCAGGGGTCATAAGTTTGATGAAGAATATTTGTACAAAACAGATAATAGCGGAAGGTCTGTCTCTTTGTTTAGTTTTTGAATTGTGCCTTTGCTGCAATTAATTTGACTTGCCATGCGTTGTTAAAACCACCCTTCTCCAAGTGTGGTGATGCTGTAGCTTTTTTCTGCTTCTCTCAAAACCATACTAATTAATTGTTTTCTTATAATTAAAAAATATTAACAACTTATTTCTTATTAGTTTTTTTTAAATAAATACGACCCCACGAATGATTTCTTGTCAAAATAATTTAATTGACATAACTGATGTAAACACTCCCATTTACAAAGGAAAATTTTTCGAAAAAACATACTACTTGATAAAAAATCGATTACTTTTTTTCGGCCGCGATAGTACAGTTCAGTTATTTGTTTTGTTTAAAAATTTGCGCTTGCATCAATTCGTAAGTAATTTTGAATGAAATAAAACTAATTGAATTTGTACCTTCATTCGGATACATGATTAATTAATAAAATATTATCACATTTTTCATTACCTCACAATATAACAAATGTTAAAACAAAAAAGTTATGACTGATGCGCTTTTATGCCATTGACTATATTCTTATTTTCTTTCTTTGTTGGATATTTGTCATACCAAAGCCAGTTCAGTCAGTCAGATCGACAAATACTTTTATTTGTAATGCGGCCATTATTATGAAACTATTGTTTCGAGTAAAAAAATTTTTCCCAACTAAATTTGGATAAAAAACATAATGATTACAAATTCTTTTATTAAAACATTCTAATGTATAAACGCAATGTATATAAAGATAAATAACAAAAACGACATAATTCAAAACAGTCGCTTTGATTCCCCTGCCCCATAGTACCATCCCTTGGTATAGGCGTATGCATATTGTTTAAAATTGAAAATAAAATTAACCCAACTGCTATACTATACCTGAATCTCGAGGGGACAAATATACCAGTTTTATTTATGTTCTCATATGCCTGATATGATAAAATGAAAATGAAATATTTGCCATGTGTTATTAAATTTTCAGGACCCGCGCATGACTATAATTAGAGTTAGAGTGAACGTGTAAATATTTTAGCTCTAAAAATGCCTGACTTTGTAAATTGTTAAGGGAATAATTAACGATATAAAATCAAGACAGATAATTCATAAGCCTCAACTGTAGGTAGATATTAATGTTCTAAAGAATTATTTTGTTACGGAGATGAAGAAAGCGATGAAATTAATTTTTATTATAAGAAATTCCTCACTAAACACAATACAATTTTCTTTCCGGGGAATATACTACATTCAATCTTAATTCTTTGTTATTATTCTTTGTTGCATATCGACGAAAATGTGTACGTTACCAGGAGGATTCACTTACTAGGGTTGATTGTAATCCCTCTTTTTTATTTTGTATTTTAAGGCGTTCCAGGGATCCTCGTTCTCTAGAAGAAACTTACCCTGTCAAATTAGCTAACGATAATTTATTAAAATTAAATTCAGTCATATTAAGTAATAACAATTTCACTTATACGAGTTATAACCTAATATTTTAGAACATTGATGGTACCTTATGGCATAACTTTTGTAAAGTTTTAGTGTATTATGCTCAAATCTATATTGAGATGCTGCTGCATTATTTGCCTTGCTATTTAACAGTTACTCCTTAATAAAGATAGAATAGATATTGTTAAATATCGTTAATATAATTTTGCTTTTTTATGTAAATAATTTATACTGTTTCCTCATAGGCCTAACAAGCATTGCAAAATAGCCGATGTAGGGTAGATTTTAACGCATTGCGTATGTGCTAAAAAGTGGACTAAATATTGAGCTCTTATATACCATTTACTTTATTTATTACAGATCTGTTTATAAGTGAATTGTTTTTTACGGTAGTTATTTTGCTTTATTTATTAGATTATCTTATTGTGGCCATGCTGCATAAATTTTACTGAATATGGAAATATTTATGTTTTTTATGAAACCTTGTTTATTTTTATGAATTTACATAGAATTTTAAGATTTTAAAATTAGCCAAAAAATCGAGTGTGTCACTTTTTCTTGGAACTGAGTATACTCGTATATATGGTGTTTCATATGATTTTAAAGCAAAATTAAAAAAAAAGTCAGGATAATTTTATAGAAAATTAATAAATAAACAAGACAAATTGCTATTGTATATTATGTTATAGGGCATAATATTGGAGATATATTAGCTGGAAATGAAAATATAATTACCAATTTGTAGTTTTTTTTACAAAGTCGCCTTATTTAAACAACGCATATGAATGCTTTAAATACTCTTTAGTTAGTCCACTTTGCACGCTATCATGTACTTTTATACATTTTTATTTTAGTAATCGTAATACAAGTTAAATAGTTTCTGTGCATTTAAAATAATTATTGTACTGCCTACGTATTATCGACTGAAAAAAAAATTGTGCAAATAAATACAAATGCATTTTTAGTTCGACATATTGTTAGGATTAAGGGTATGTAAATATGTATTTAAAACTATATTTAAGCTCTGCTTTTCTGTTTTTGTACATTGATACGGATTACCTTACACAATTATTTGTTAAAAACTGGTAAATTGGACCAAATGAAAATAAATAATTGAAATTTTTTGTTGTTTTACTTGCAATGGATTTCGTACCCAGCGAAGCAACTATATAATAATAAAAAATGTTTTTGTTTGCTTTCGTTTACATCAAAACATGGTGGGTTAATAAATAATAAGAAGATGCATCAATTGTTCGTCTAATCAATATTATAATAATTACTTCAGAAAATTAATCTCTCTCAGCCTAGAAGTACTGTAGAAGCGCCATCTATATCTTGTAACCAGCAATAAAATGGCATTGCGCCTCATTATAAATCTTTCACTCAACTATATTGACTAATAATAATAATAATTATTTATTTCTTAATTTACTTATACAAGAAAATGACTAACAGAAACTTCAAATAATAGGATTTCAACTGGTACAATAAAGCACGTCTTATAAATTTGTCTCTTGAAATTGGAATTGATTCTGATATGACTGTTGGTCCATGTTTCAAGAAAAGTGATCCCATTTGGTAAATTATAGACTCATGACAGATATTAATAAATAAGCAGAATTGATTTCGTAGTGGAATGTCAACTATTGCAGCTGTGAATCAATTTTATGGAAACATTTCAAATTTTCTTGCAGTGGGAAAATTTCCTTTGTGATGTTAGTAAGGCATTCGATTGCATCGATTATAAACAATCATCATATAAACTGAATCGTTAGGAAATATTAGTAGATCGATAAGATAGGAAACACCTTGTATACGAGAGAATAAGCAGAACAGTTTTGATACTGCTATCTCGATTAATTAAGGTTCCCACTTGAGCATTGTAATTATGATTTTTAGTTTCAATTCTAATAAGGCAAAGATGAACTTGGCTGCTATTGAATAAATAAAAGGAAACATGTCGTATATCATCATGAAGATAATTTGATGCAAAATCCACACATCACATAAAAAACATAGGTTCCTATTTTAAAAAAATATGAAACATTCAGCTTTTCTTTTCAAATACACGAAAAAAGAAAATGACCTTAGTAGACATTATGCATGTCAAATGTTTGCAAATAATGCTATCAACAAAGCAACAATATATCATTTTTTTGTTTCCACAGCCTCCAAACCACGTTTTGTTTTCTGGCGGCGAATCAATGGCCAACTTAAATTTAGTATAAAAGTAATGTTTCGCCGCCTTCTTAAAGTAAATGTCAATATGTTATATGTCATTAGAAAGGGAATTGTATGTAGATTTCAAATATTGAAAAAAATTGGGTGTTTTCGTTTAAAATAAGAAAGTTGATATCACTTCCGGCTAAACCGGAATTGGTTTTAACACATGATTTATGTCAAAATATGAGAATATGTGTATTTATTTCACAATAAAATTTTGAAATTTTCAACTATGAAAATGCTAACTAAAATGGGGGGGTAACTACTTCTTGTGTCACCCGGTATGTATATTCTTTTAAGTACCAATGGATAAAAAACTTAAATCTGCAATGTTCAATATAGAACAGCAAATTCAGAACTAGTTTCTTGGTTGGTTTCTTGGTAGTTGTTTGGGAATTGCTACAAAATTTTCATTTTTGAGTTACTGACGGAGCTCCATAGCTGGATTCCATAAGTCCATATAGGTTTTAATATGACTTTGTAGACTAGTTCGATTTGTTCTGAAGTGATAACTGAAATTGTCTACCGATAATCCAGTACATTTGTTGCAATTTGCAAGTGGATTTCTTTTGGTAAATATGTTTCCTCCCAGTTAGTCTCTTATCTAAATATATGCCTAAATATTTGGTGGAATCTGCTTCTACAAGCAATCAGTTGTTTAAATAGACATGTGGACAGGTATCACAATATATGGGTCAATTTTGCCTCGTTTGCTCTTATCTTTAATTTTTGAAGCCACTTCTTTATATGATTTAGGTAGGCGAATGGTCATTGTAACCGTAGTCAATAAAACACGACGCACACACACACATTTGATTTAGGTTGGCTTGCAAGTTTGGAAATGCTCTCTGTGGATTATTATGAGAAGCGAGAATTATCCTATCAACCACGTATGCAGCAGCTGTGGTTAGTTTTGTTGTTGGTAGGTCAACTGTGAGCAGCAAATTTAATACAAGGCTAATTACACTACCTTGTGGGACACCAAATTCCACTTCGAATATTTCAGAACTGACATACTTGTTGTTTCACTAGTGAGTAACTACCAGATAGATACGATTTCAAAGTAATATTGGAAAGGGAAATTCTTCTTTAGCTTATAAAGGAGTTCTTTATGGCGCAGTTTATCAAAAGCTTGATTGATGTCTAGGAAGGCTGCGCTACAGTATCTTGTATTTTCTAGATTACTAGGTATTTGCTTAACTTTTTTTTTTTCTGATAATATCGGTTGTAGTCGTTTAGGGAGAATTTTTCGAACAGCTTGGAAGTTATGGGTAAAAGGCTAATGAGTCTATAAGAGGTCAGTTCGTTGGGATTTTAATTCCAGAATGATCTCAGCTACTTTCCATTAATTAGGAAAGTAAGCATGGGTCAGTATTGCATTTAATGCAAATAATAGAGGTATTAATGCCATGGTTGTTATATTTTTTAGTGTAAAATACTAGAAAACCACTGATACGAATTTTAGATAACAATATTGTATTTATATTCATTTAGAACTATATACAATGGTTTTCTGGGGCAAACTGTTGAGGTTTGCCTTTGATACTACACTTTTATCTTGACATATTTTGGCAATTTTCTTATTTCTATTTACTTTTTAGAATTTGGCGTGATTCCCAGAATTAAGTTCAATGAATATTATACTGGAATTTTTTTTCCATTTATTTCATTCATAATTACTGATTTGGTTTATTTGTGATGAAATTTTTTGATAGGGAAATCCATTTGAAAGCATGTATCGAGTAAGATTGAATTTCATTATTGTCCTCTTCATTTAAGTCAATGTCATAGAATTTCAAAACTTTGTTTATGTGCTTAGCAAAGGCACTTGCAATTTCATTGGTACTTCTTGCCGATATTCCAGTGTTATCAATCAGTGGATGAGTTTCATTTTCCATTTTGCACGTCACAGAGAATAATCTGTTGCTTCTGAGGGAGTTAAATTTTCGAGATAATTTTGTACGTTCTGGTTTGTAATTGTTCGTGAAAAATTGGTTAATTCGGGTGTGGCTCTGTTACAGTTTCTTTAATTAGTTTTGTTTCCACAAACTTTGTCATTTACTTTGAACTCTTCTTTTATCAATGATTTTTTTCTCAATTATTGGATTATCATTTTTGGTTTGTTGCTGCTAACATTGGGAGTTGTATATTGTATACTGTTGTTGTTTTGGACTGATCTTTATGATAAAGAAGTCCATTTGTGATAAAGCAGTCGATAGAGTCTGATATTTTTGCGGTGTCAGCTGGATTCTCCAGTTGCTACGATTTTAAGTTGTTGCTTGTAATTGTAGCCACTGGTGTTTGTTATTCGAGATCCCATTGTATATCCTTAGCACTTATGAATTTATTTCCAAGTGTTCCTACGTAATTAATATACTTCTCTTTGGGCTTGGGTGGGCAATACCATGTTAATAGAATCAGTGTGCCTGTGTTAGTTTCTATGGCTACCATAGTGGCTTGTAGATTTTCTTTTTTATTGACATCTAATTCATGATGTTTTATAGGTGCTGCTACTGCTGCGAATGATTATTGCTGGTCTTCCTTGAGCTGTGTTATCTGGGTGATATGTGGAGTAGATATTGTGTTTAGGTATATTATAGTAGTTTTTATTGGTAAAATGTGTTTCTGCGACTAGGAATACATTAATACTATTGTTGATAATAAATGCTTCAATTTCATGATCATGTGAGCTTGGCACTCCACTCGGCTATCTTTAGTATTTGTGTAGTCACTAGGGTTTAGTAACTAACGTTGTGATGAGATTCATAAGAGTTTCCATTTGTCGTATCAAACCTCTCATCATACATATTAGTTCTGTTATGTCATTTGATTAGTACTACTGCCTTAGGGTTGGTTGTCACATTATTGTTGTCTGGTTTTGGGTTGTTTACAAAATGCTGCAATTTCTAAGTATTCAGAAGCACCTGGTTGACTATTTGTTACATTTTTAATTAGGTACATTAAGTCATTAATATTTGTTCTGTAATAAAATTGTTTACAACTGCATTTAGAATTTCTTACAAGCCTTGACTTTCCAATTTGAGTTCTAAGATGATTTCCATTATTTTTATGTTCAATAGCTTTTATAGTATGTTCAGAGGAAGATCATCAAAATAAATAATATATCAAATTGTATGTTTTTCTTATTATTAGATTAAGTACGAAAGTTTAGCTCGTAGGACCTAAAATATTCGTACTGAGCAAAAAAAGTGAAATTATTTGTTTTACAGAAAATTATTCTATTGTTTTAAAGAGATTATTGAGCAACTTTAAACTTATCAGTTCGTCAGTATCTGAGATAAAAAATTTGCGCTTTACACTTATTTTGTAATGACAAAATCACTGTTTTTGCAATTATTGTGCAAATTTTATTTCTTAAGTCACCAATCTGGTAAATCATTTTTACACCAATGTCTTTGAAAGTCCTTTTAATATCCATTGTATGCCAAGGTTCGTGAAGAATGAATCTGAATTTTGAAATCTGAATTTGAAAGGTTATTTGTTATCAAAAGAGGCACAATAATCCAAAATCGCTAGTTTAAGTTTGAAATTTAAAAAATCAGCATTAGAAACCTATAACAGTCTTAGAAAAAAAAATTTTTGAATTTGATTATGAAGAAAACACACACTTAGCTACAAAAAGCCAATAATAAAAAATTCGTGCATTATTTCATGAATCGATTACAAACTTCTTTTATGTTATTTTGTAAGAAACAATACTTGCTCCTTGATCTGCTGTTGTCTTCATGTTTTGACATCAACTATTGGTACTCTAGTCCCCATTCCCCATATATTTGAGTGTATTTCGGCACTTCAACTGGTTTGATGACATTACGGAATAAGTGAGGTCGGATATCCATTAGCAGGTAAGAAACTTTGAACTTTCTTAAACACATATACCACTGAGTATGTGAGATAAGTTTACTAAAAGCGTTTGGGATGTCTGTCTCTGTAACAACGCCCTGAAATCCGCACTCCAGCCATGGTTCTCATAACTTTGATTATTACTGAAAGCCACTGTACACTTGCATCTATCTATCCATCCACTTTTGACACATATCAACTAATGACCCTAAAACTAAATTTCCTTTTTAAAAATTGCTTATTTCACTGGATTAAACTCTCATTTAGCGTCACTTGACAGATTAGAGATTACTATCCGATAATGCAAAAATAAACTTTCTATTAGAAAACTCGTTAGTCTGGCTCTTCCAGTACATTAATAAACTGATGGAAATATTACAAATTAGTGACGCAGTAGTTGGAAGCAATGGAACAAAGAATTATGTTGAAACTCGCGATAATCGATAAAATTGCAACATGACTTAGATATCGTGTCGCATCAATAATGCGTTTTTTCTAAGTGCATTATATTAAAATGTAAGTAAAGGTCCATTCCAGGATGGAAATGTTTAAAAATGGCTCGCAGCAATTGATTATTTTTGGGTAGTTGGGAGGATAACACAAATATGCAAACAAGTTCTCTTAACCTATTGTTCTATGGCTTTCCCACCTAGTTGAGCTTATAAACATATTTTTTTTCTTTAATCACTTGACATGATTAATGGTAAAATGTATTTAAGTTCTTGTGGACAACCGATTAAAATAAAAAAACTGATATTTTGTAGAAGTGAAAAATAAAATTTGAATCATAAAATATAATGACGAAAATATTTTCATAACAAGTTTGCTGATGTCCTAAGATAATGTTAATCATGATTTCATAAACCCTATACGATGGAACGCCCTTTCGTCGAGCCAGCTTGCCTATCTTAAATAAATTATTGAATATCTGGTCACAGCAGCAAAATCCGTTGTCCCTTTACTATAATAGGCAACGAAAGAAAAAGTGTTGAATATTAATCTCAGACGTGAAATGGTATCTTCAAGTGCAGACTTCCAAGGCAATAGGAACTTATCGCAAAATCTTTAATTTCCTTTTTGCATATCGTTAGGGGCAAATATGCCGCCAGAATCCATCATAACGATAACACTGATGCGTCTTGCCATCAGCGAACTGTGCACTGTGGAAGACACCGTTGAGACGACCCAGCAAATTATTTATCAAAACACTGCTTACTATATTATATATAGGAAGTTAATGAACCAATTGGGGTTGATAAGAGATGTATGTTATCTTGATGGATCGTGTAGTCGTGTTATTTCACAAAAAATTGCGTCTATAAAATACGAGTTAAAAGTGAATTTATTATAAAAGTATATATTATTAAAAACGTTTTTAGTTCTTTCGCTTATTTTTTAACTCAAATATTTTGGAATATAAAATCTGAATTTTCTTACAACTTAGAGAATTGTTAAAATAATTTAATATCAGCAATGAAAAATGTTAACTACAGAGACGTGGAAAGATAATGTTATAATTTAAACAAGTAACTGCCTAAAATATTGGTGATAACTATCAGATGGTGATATTTTTATTACTTCATTAGTCATGTGTGTGTGTCATGTGTATTTGTCGATAATTCATTGAAAAAAATGTGTTTAGTTGAGAGACCTCTATGTTTGATTAGTTGAAATTCAAGTATTATGCATCACTACCTTATCTAAAGCATTATTTCACTGACAAAGGTGACATCTTTGTTCCAAGGACCACAGGTGTGCATGATCGCTATTTTAACCGTTCAGATAGTTATAATTACATGCCACTGCACATTTAGCAGGACCTGTATTTGAAAACAAACATCAGTAAAATCAATGAACTCAATTTGAATCAAATAAATCTCTATAGAACTAATATTAACAGAATATTGAGTAAGGTAACTTTCCTCCTCTACCAGAAGATCCCTGGAACTCCCTAAAAAGGAAAAGGAGGGGTTTACAGCAAACCCATTAGTAAGTCATTCGCCTCAAAGTACACACGATCCTTTATAGAAATAGCGGTTGGAGGTTACACCAGGGGCGAACAAATTCGTATGTTGTAAATGTAATGTGGGTGGATAATGAAAGGCAATAAGTAAAACAAAAAAAAAAGAAATGTGATTCTAAAATAAACTTAAATTACAACATATCCTAAATTAAATAATAATAATAGATATATACAAAATTCCAATAATAAGTATAGGTATACAAAAGTCAAGATACATCTCATCTGCCCCTATTATATTACAATATGTTTAAAGAAAACTAAATGTCCCCCCCCCCCCCCCCCCCTCTGATAATGACCACCCGTATTTATTTCAGATAGTTTCTTGCTCATTGCTCTTTCTCATTTTATTCTTTATTATTTTATAAATTCGGTATAAGGTAAAGTAGGTAATTTTCTTTCTTTTCAACGAAACATTGTTCATGACGTCATTTTATTGTCTTTGAGGTTACAGGTTTGGTTTTTGGTCGTTGGTAAAGTTCATTTAGACCCATATTTTTTATGCAAAAACGTTAAGAATCACTTCCGGTTTTTCTGCTAGTGGACCTATGTCGAAAATTTTAAATGGTACCCTGTATATTTTTCCTAACCAACCGATAGGGCTTAAAATTCCATTTTTAATGACATATCACAAATGGCAATTTGTTTTCAAAATGGCGGCCTAGGCGACATAAATAAATAATTTTTTCTACTACCGTCTATATAAGTGAACTTTTTTTTTACAATTCTCTTTCTTTGCTTGATATGCATTATTTATAAATGACTTTGTTTAAGCTTTATACAAGCATAATAATAACAAATATATCCAAATTGATATACTTATATTTATGTTTCATATCTCAACATGCTATTATTAAATTGCAATTGCACGTTGCCATGGAAACTATTTTCATAGACAGCCTCCTAAACTATAAAATTTATTAAAAACGTCATATTATAATTTCATGAAATAAATAGTTATTAAATTATGAAATACCATAATATCTTTCGGTAGTAGAAAATAGTTATTTATGCAACAAGTGCGTAAGGTGAGATTTTTTCACGAATGGGAATTTTGTCGCATGAGTCGTAGGCGAATGCGACAATCCCATGTGTGAAAAAAGCTCACTTTTCGCACGAATTGCATACAATATTTTTTCTACTACCGAAATGCAACTAAATTCTCTAATAATAATGTGAAACGTCAAAATTTACCTATTACGTCTAAACTTCATGTCATTTAAAAGTCACAATACTGTTATAGCTTAATTTTAAATCAGTCAATGTCTATTATTTCTTTGTCAAATGTCAATGTCAAGAATATAAATGAAACTTCAGAATTGTAAAAAATTCAATCATTATTGTGAAAGAATAATAAAAATTAGGAGATATGTTTTATAATAATACCGTGATATTAAATAAATGGACTATATAAAATTAAATAACCACATTTAACGTTTTTAAAATTAGATATGTTTATTATTGGCGTTCTAATAGGTATACAATTGTTTAGTATGTTACGTTACGCACTAGTACGTAATGCAAAAACACTTTACGCACTAGTGCGTAAAGTTTAACTTTACGCACTCGACAGCGTGCGGAAAGTTAGTACTTTAAGATCGGTAGTAGAAAAAATATAATACATTACACGATGCGAAAGCTCTTTCAGGTGCTCGGTGTTTTTTGAAGTAAACTTTCGCATCTAGTAATGTAAATAGGCCTAGGCCGCCATTTTCAAACCAAATTGCCACTTGCGATATATCATTGAAAATGGTATTTTAAGCCCTATCGAAAAGTCAGTCAAATTTACAGGTTTAAAAATCTCGACATAGCTCTACTTCCTGAAAAACCGGAAGTGATTCTGAAAAAATATTATTTCATGGATCTTAACGAACTATATCTTCAAACGAACGAAAACAAAATCTGTCCCGTCAAAGACAATAAAATGGCGCCTTGTACAATGATTTTGTCGTGATGGTTGATTTTCTAAAATAGTAGGATATACAACTCAAAAGAACTTTTAAAATAGTGTCTAGTTACCGTATTTCGTTGTATAACAAAATTCTTAGACTAATAGGTAATTTGAAAATGTTCTTAATTAGCCCCTTTTCGGCGATACACAATTTTAGAAATATTGCAGTATTATTATTGGTTACATTATAATTACTTCTGCAATTCGAAATGCAACAAGTGAATGATATCTTCCTAAATCAAAACCATTGTTAACTTAATGTAAATTTTATAGTTTTACCTGATAGGACAAAGGACAATATCCAAAGCTGCACTTGCAATGCAATCAAATATTCATGAATTTCCGAATACCATTTACATTAGTGACATCGTGGGCATAGAGGGGATGAGTGTCATGGCTTCATTTACACAGATCTGTTAGTCAAGTGCTTTAAGAAGAATTTAATTTTACTAAGTTACCAATTTTTTAGAGGAAACAATTATATGAAACATTAAGCGACTTTATCACGGTCATATCCGTTGATAGTTAAAACTTTTATCAAAAAAAAGTAGTAGTAGCAGATAAGTAGGTTTTCAAATTGCTGATAATAATTTATCGAAAAATAATAAACCGTTTCAATAAAAACAGTTGATTTTTATTGACCCAAAGTCAGCGTTTGAACCTACCTTTATAAATAGTGAGTTTAATCAAATCATAGATGACGTAGTTACATGTCAAGAAATCATTAAAATTGCTAAAGAAATTATAAATTTATTAAACTTTGAAATTGGCTAATTTAATTTGGATCACACTGTATTTTCTTGTATCGTCAATTAGAAATCTGCACCTGCTAAATATTTTTACAACTTTTAATACAAAAAGTGTAAATAATGAATGCAAAAATCAAAATCACAGCCATGTATAGGTACACGCGCCGTTAATAGGGCACAATGGGGCACCCAAACCCAGCTTTCAGGCGGGCACTGATGCGAGGAATCACTCATTCATCAGACTTTCTTCGACGAAAGCCACACTGGCCTCGTTTTTTCTCTATAGCTTTCCATATTTGTCATAGTTCGTGACCAGCATCTATAAAATCTCGAATACGTCTGCTATTTGGACATTTCCACATTTCTCATAATCATATTTATCGAGGCTATTTGCTTTCAAGTAGAAATGGATTTGACCGTCCCATAAAAATACATTGCCGCCGGTACATGACAGATAAATGATATAAATAAATGGTGTATATTCGAACGCAAATGGGTGTTTCTTTGTTAAAAATAATATACAGCGTGTTGCAATATAACACATATAGAAATTTCGAGAGAAGGAATATAATTAGCTGCGCTTATTTGGTTTCTAAAATTAAAAAAAAACACTTGTTTGTATACTTACGATCTTTCTGTTCAAATACTGTTCCCCCGAGCGCATGAAAAGAGGAGCTGGCACCAACAGAGCTCACTTTGTTTCAGAAGAAGACCACGACCAGATGCCTTAAATGTCAAGAATTTAAAATAACCAACGCAGAAGAGAACCCGAAAATGATAATTTAATATAATAAAATGGATATAATAATATCGAATGCAGTTACCACAAATAAAATTAAACGTGGGGTCGACCAAAAAGATTTCAATATCCTGAGCTACAATTTCCAAATAGCTTGCATTACTTCCACCTCTCTAATTTTCGATATCCAATAAACACCGAATCGATACAATCAACTAGTAATATACAACGATGTTCAATGAATTTTGTCAGTGGATCCAGGCGGACACGTTTCTATATTATATAAACACGACCGGGGCATAGATGATAATATATGGCAAGTTATCTTATCCCCATGGCTGGTGCAGACATTAGCAGGGAGCACGTGACGGGACTACTGATGGCATCCTCCCCAACCCTCTATAAATAACTATAATGGAAAAATAATATCGCTGGGATCTTGCTACTAAATTATGCATTATTAAAACTAATGCATGATGGTGATTCCTGTGAGGGACAAATTATGTGGATGGGGCTTATCTATGTGCTGCAGAAGTACTACTCTATGCCGGTTTTAAATATAAATGTATTTTTGATATAGTGTGATACAATGAACTTGTTGAATAATGCAGCATTTTTGTTCATATTTAAGGAAATGATTTGATAACAACAATAGAAAAATCCAATATAAATAAAATCGTGTTGGAATAAAAATTCTGCCATCGACGACGATAAGAATTAATCATTAATCAAGTGTATCAGCATAAAATTTTCTTGTGCTTAAATATGATAAAACAACAAATAAACTTTTGGAACAAAAACGTTTAAAATATTCAACATTTTTTAACAAAATCATCAATTTTTTTCTTTATAAAAATCTCACTTTGGATTTATAAGCTACCCTCGAAGCATTTTCGTCACCGTCTGTGTTTTTATTTTTTTACCAAATCATCAGGTCAATTCTAAAAACCATTACTTTTCGCGTTGCTGTGCAGAAAGAAATGACAACGAATAAAATCTGGTGCTCAAGTCACTTGCTTCTTCTTCAAACCAGGGGAATGACACTAGGAACAGGCAATTAAATAGATCTAATAATAATTCTACACTGATCCATAGTTCATATTTATTTTTCTTATAATTCTTATCACACGTGCTTTAGAATCATATATTAGGCGATTGATTTAAATTAAGTTCAGTAATATTTTACAATTTTCATAACTAATTGCAATTTATTTTCAAAACACAAGCTTAGTAAAATGTCGTCGACGAAGATTAAAAGACAATATCTTTATCCGTATTTTAAGTTAATTACACTATCAATTTAGTTTTAAAACACAGTTTAATAAGATTAATTAGATAAACTAATTAATCTCCCTACTCCAACTAAAAGTTTGTTGTGCCGCATAATTTACGACGCTCGGAAAATAACAATCTATTTAGGTAATTATTTATTATAAGATTATTTAAGTTTGCATTATTAAGTCGACAATTTTGTTTTATTTTCTATGATGAAGATGTAAACTAAATGTAGGCATAGAAATCGCCTGCCAGCTTTAAACACTAGCAACTATCAATAAGCACTGCAACTGCACACTTAAAAATCGACACAAAAGTAAATCACCCAAAATTCTTATAAAGTTTGATATTTGTTAGCCCAGTCAACGAGAGCTAAATAAGTACCTAGTATGGAAATTGGCGGAGAAGTTCACTAAAGTTTTATATTTAACCCATTGAAAATCCTGAAATATTAGAGTCGAGCTATTATCGCTATCTTGAAAAATTGGTAGTTTTAGAGTTTTTTTTATAAATACCTTAACATGATAAAAAAATAGACATTATACATAGAGCTCCAAAGTTTTCCATAAATGAGCTTTTATTTATTTGACTTGAATATTATAAAAGTTAAATCTTAGTCAATGTCACATAATCGATTTGTAAGTCTGTTTTCGATTCTTTCTGTAAGCATCAGAGTTGCTTGCAATCCCTAAATATTGGTCAAAGAACTTCCTTCTTATTTCCCTTGTCCTGCATGAACAAATGAATTTTAGATCTAAGTGAGTGTTATGAGAGGTAATAATTTTGAGAATTTTTTAAAACTCGTGAATAGCGATTTCATCTTCGATCTTTGATTAACAGATACTCCAAAAGTTATCTTAAATATTATATTGTTTGAATAATTAATTCATTTATTCAAACATTCAATTCTCAAAATTGAAAAAGTAATATTGCATTTGTTTCTTACTTGACGATCTGCGCAGTTTTTTTGCGCGACTCAGGCTAGGAACTTCTTAGAAAACGTTTGGCGATGGATCAATGATTGTCTTGATGTATTCTTCAGAGGATAAAATACTTCTCTACCATTATTTAACTTAGTGATATGCGAAATAAATGCTGCTCGGCAGCTCGTTTCGTTGGTGGAAAACCATGCTAGTTCAAAGATTGGTCCACAAAGCGTTCACCAACTGGTGCAATAACTTCGTGTGACGAATTACAATCGTTAAACTCTTGAACGATTTTACGCAAATCTTCATGTTTTTGGAGTAGCTCCACGCATGTAATATTTCCTTTCGAAGAAAAGGAATATTATTCTCGACGATTCTAGCGAGTATGACGAATATACTTTTCTCTCAGTTTTTCCTTTGCTAGGCTTAACAAAGAATTTTTTCTGAGAGGGAGCTTCTACGAGCAATAAAACCAAAAGATCAACATCCTCTTCTACAATGATAACGTTTTCATTAGAAGGAGAGGTTTCGATTGCGTTATCCATGTTTTTCTGACCTCCAATTCCACCGCTATGCATGTCAATTTACCTACCGTTACTTTAGGCATTTGAGAGAAAATGATCTTGTATAATAACGCTAATGTTTTCATTAAAATGTATGTCCATTTTGCTCGGCTTTCTTTGTACTGTAAGTCGTAATGGAATAGCAGTCAACTACTATGCACCTTTCAATATAATCTTCTTGGTAATTAAAAAAGCTCGTGCATTTTGCAAATAGAAGAATCAATTAAATTTTTTGCCCCCGGACTTGATGTAAGAGCAATCTTCTATCGAAAATATTATTCATTTGATGCTGAAAATATGCCATATAATGAGGATTTGTTTGTCTTTCGTATGCTTGCTTTGTCGAAAAGAGACAAAATCGTTCTTAAGAATAAAGAGTTGCATCCGGTTATTGCGGTTAAAAAATGTAGGTTTGTACCAAGGAACAATATTAAATTTAGATTTTTCAGAACATGTCAGTAAATTAGTTCGGAATCGGAATCGGGAAAAAGACCCTTAAAATATTTTAAAAGCATATACAGGGTGTTTCAGTTTTTTCGTTCTGTAAATGATAGAACATATGAAAATAATAGGAGTCTTTCCTGTAACATTTTTCTCTAAAACGTTTCATTTTCAAGATACAGGGCGTTAAACTTTTAAAAAATTATTACTCTTTATTCATTATCTCCTAAACAAATAAAGATTTTGTATTCAAGCTTTGTACACTTTAGACATAATAAAAGACCAATTTCTTTACTTGCAAAAGGTTTTTCCTATGCACTTTCTATTGACAGGCTATTTGCTAAACAAATTAAAGAAGTGTACAAAGTTTGAATAAAAAATCTTTATTTGTTTAGGAGATAATGAATAAATAGTAATAATTTTTTTAAAGTTTAACGCGTTGTATCTTGAAAACGAAACGTTTTAGAGAAAAATGTTATAGGAAAGACTCCCATTATTTTGATATGTTCTATCGTTTACAGAAGTTATGAACGAAAAAACTGAAACATCCTGTATAAGATATTATTTTAATTTATGTAACTTTGACAAGATTTTCTGAATATTTTGAAAGATTTAAACATCACTTGCATATTTAGTCTATAAAATTGTCAAATTCCAAATCCCCAATTAATTATTTTTAGAACTTATTAATGGTCGTAATATGAATGCTCATCTCGCTTTAGGAATCTTTATAACGTCCCCAAGCATGATTCTGCCCAGTTTCAACGAAGTTTTTCATATAATGCTGAAAAAATTTGTAATGAAATTCTCTTGAATATGAAACTATTGTCAAACATTTTTTTCTTTCAGAAAAAAGTCAACGCCTGGTTATATTCTTAAAAGAGGTTTTTGACTTATAGTTTACTTTTGCGTACTACTAGTTTTGGTACCATCATGTTAAAATTTTTAAATTCTTAATTCACTTTTTTTGTTAATTTTTGTATGGAAGAGCGACCGCAGCACAGGGGCCCCAAACTAACTTTTTCAAATCAGTCTGCAGGTATTAATACTTAGGTAAGCAATCGGAAAGTAATTTTGAAAATTTCGTTTTTTAATTGCCTATCATAGGTAGGGAATAAATAGGCCTATAACATTCTGCAAAAATATATATGGTGTTCCATTTGACATAAGCGAGATAATGAGCTTCGAAGTTTTCTGAAAATATCAACATGTTCTGAACACCCTGTAACAAATAAATCAATTCTTGTCTAAACTAGTATTTAAATTAAACCTTCTTTTAACCCGGAATGAAAAGGTTCTTGTTTAACTTAACGCAGGGACGAAATACCAGAAATTAAAAAAAATGCTGAAAATTTCATAATTTTTATAAATATCTAGAGAACTATAAGTTTTAGACTATGATATCCGCATCATGGAGAATTCAAATTTTAAAAAATATTGTCATGTATTTTAAACTAAAACCCCACTAATGAATTAATAAAATTAAAAAAATTAATTCAGTTCAAACCAGGGTAAAATGAAATGATGCTCCTGATAAAACTAGAACGAGAAACTTACGTATGCTATACTCATTAGAAATACAAGTTCAAAAAGGGTATAATATCGTAGAACCGTCTGATAAATCAGCTGTAGGACACCTGTTGAGGCGAGAGAGGTCAACAAGTCTTATGTAAACAAAGGGTCAGCTACGCTAAAATAAACCAAAAATAAACAAATTAAAGGCGTAAATAAAATAAATACACTGTGCTATGTTTCTTTAAAATAATCAATATTGAACGATTGTCAACTACACTTAAACAAAGATGGACTTTATCTATGTAAATTTTATTAAATTTGTAATTAAATAGTCTAAGACAAACCTGTAAAACCTCCAGTCTAGTCAAATGACCAGACACAATGTAAATTAGTTCCTAAGAAGTGAGTGCAGTAATCTTCGATACGGTTCTGTGATCCCTCGTACGAGTCAACGGCAGATCTAAAATTTATCTCACGTAATATCAACACGTGGGTATCCACGGATTCATCTTCAAATAAGGAAGCTAAAAATACCATAATTTCATAGCAAAATTACATAATAAAGTGAAAAAAGGCGGAAATAACAACCATCATGACAGTTGAAAATCTAGAAATCCATGGTTTGGCAAAGTTTCTGCATGTCCTTAGAAACGAAACAAAAAAGTTGAGTTGTTATTGGGTCGTAACAGAAGCAAACCCACGGCCAGATCGCTCCTGAAATAAATAGAGAAATATAAAATTTAAATCGAAAAATTATATTCCCAGTACATTTGAATGATTGTTCAAGGCCAAATACGATAAGGTACCAGAAAAACAGCGTCAACTTACCAGGAATAAAGGTAAAATTTATCCTAAATAATAAGCAGCCACCTGATTGGTCGAAATCCGATTGGGCATCCAAGGCCTATTTAGTTTATGCAAATCCAGTAAATGGGGCACTAAATTGTAGAACAGCCAGCTACCATATCTGGACCACAAACCACAAGTGTTAAAACTTAAAACAGATCTGTCAATTCAACACGGTAACTTTATTGTGCTGAGAGTACTCCGAACTGAAATTTGGAAACTTAACTTTATTAAATTCGTTATTAACCACAAGGACACTGTCCTATATTTGTTGTAGATTAAATTAGTTTAAGTTAGAGCAGGGACATAGTTTATATAAGGAACGTTTTGCTTTCAATTGTCTCATGTGTGAAATAAATCCGACTTGTTAAGTTCCGTCTATGTTTAATTGAAATAACTAAAGCATACAAATCCATCTCAGCAGACACAGAGACATCTAGCTGTCAAACGACAAGGTTATATTCATTCTGATAAAGATCTCTAACATTTCAAGATCCTTACTAATCAAATAAGAAGTAAAACCAGCACAAAATTCAAATAATCTTTATTCAAAACTTGTACAACAGCAGATTTATAGGTAAGATATTTATTCGATGGTAGAAGGGAACCCCCAAAGGCCCTGAAAGGTAAAAGAGTAATTATAGCAAACCTATAGTAAGTTTCACGTTAAATTATCTTAAAATCATACGCACTGTCGCTTATTGTTCAAAACGTTGGAAAATCCAGCCCAGTGGCAACGTGCAAATATAAAATAAAAAAAATCTTAAATTAAACTAACCTTTAAAATGGTAAAACAAAAATAACAAAAATACTAATACAAATTATTAAACCCCTAAAATTCCCCTAACATAACAATATATACTTAGGGTGTTCCATTTAAAAAAATTACATCTATAGCGCCCCACTTTCATGAATCACCCCGTATATTTCGCACTAATTTTAAAATGTAGCCATTATGGTCTCCTACAACTATTATACAGAATTTTTGTCGATAATAAAGGAAGTGTTGGACTTTATCGCATCATTGACTCGCCCTGTACAATTAACTACAATGCTTTTGATCGATAATAATAATAAATAAAAATTATTAGGTAAATTATAAATTTTCTGTATGAAAACTAACACGTTGCAAACGAAAACACATTTAAAGATCAAAACCTTGTTTTCAACATTGACAGAACAAACGCAAATAAATAAAACCGAATCACGTTAAGTTATCACAGGAAAGAGAAAAAAATATTAGTGGAGAAATGCGAACCGAGTTTCACACCAATATGCTTTTAAAACCTGCTTGTTCTATATTGGTTGCATGCCGCCTGAAGCCTTTTGCATAATGGTGTTAAAAGCAGGGTTGTCCGAAACGTACCTTGAGGGAAGAACCACAAAATGAATCTATGACTACTTTTGTTATTGTGGCCACACGTCGATCCGGCTTAGGTGTACGCAAATCAACGAAAACTTCAGTGGCGTAGTTCTATGTCATTAGAGCGTTGGAGATATTTCAGGGTTTTAATTTTATTACGCTTGAACTGTACACTGAATCATATGTTTTATGTTGTACCATACAGCACTACTATACAGGGTGAGTTAAAATTCACCCCCAGCGCTCGGATATGTATTCTATATGACAAAAATGAATAATACCAAAATCCCGAAGCGAAGTTGTTTTTAGAGAACTTAAAGGAAAACATTGAATTACAAAAAAGCTAAATGAAATTTTGACTTACCCTGTAATTTACATCAGTATTTTACTAAATATGAAGGTAAATATGTTATGTTATATTGTATTGTATTCAAAATTGTAAAAATATACATTAAAAAAAACATTGCTTTGTTTTTCCCACTTTTATTTGACTTTCAATTGTTTATTTGTTGAAATTTTTGTAATCCTTGGAAAAAATACTATAAGTTACGTTAAATATTTTTATTTTATTTCCAAAGACAAACCAAAAAATTAGGGTCCGAACGTTATAGGAATCACCCTGCACATATATTTCCTAAATTGCAATAAAGGTTTCAATCAAAGCATTTAGAGACAAAACCTGAGCATTTAAAATCCCCTTAAACGTCATGCATATTGCGAAGTACATGTGAAGACGTGAACGGGTGAACCAAATTATAGAGCATTTCCATTTAGGAAATTAACAAACAGACATTCTGAAAACTACATTTCTCTTTGCCGTGACGGTAGAAGCGCCACTGCTTCCAATTTCCTTCAACAAAAATACCGAGTTTATCACACTGCTTAAATGGATGAAAGACCTAGAGGCTATTTGCTTACTAACCCAAACAAGGGTGTATCGATCATAGGCCCATATTTTATCACCGAAACAGGAAAATCACTTATTTCAAAAGACACGATATCTTTTTAAAATTCTATCAACAGGGCATAAAACCCCTCTTTACTTAAACTATTTTTTTTTTCAATTTAGTGACTAGTATATTATTTTATATAATCGTATTTTTACAACGGGGTAAAGTTCGCCCAAAACTGTTATTCGTATTTAAATGTGAGTTCTATTAAGCTAATTATTTGAAGTGTTTGTTTTATCAAAATTAAAAACTGCCATTTTTCATTAAGTAACGTGTCTAGACTACAAATTGAGGTAATATTAACATTGGAAATGTTTTTGTTTTCGTATAGGGGGTTGAAAATCAGTTTCATGTTGCATATTATGAAGCATGACTTTATAGAAACAGTGGCGACAACAGAGTGACCAATTTTTGATTGGTTGTCTAAATCACGTGGTACCGGCAGTTATGTTATTATTTTTTTATAGGCGTCTTCTTGTCGAGAAAATCCCAACGGCTATATCTCGTTGCGATTCTTTGAATATTTAAAAAGTTATTAGCGATTCAATATTCCATGTCGAAGAGTTTTGTAAATTTTGCGAAATTAAAAAGGCCGAATGCGCGCGCAGAACCCTCCAAATTTCATGCGCGTGCAGGTCTTGTCAAAACTTTAAAATTTTTCGTTAACGTCACAAATGTCATTTTTTAGTTAGGATCTGCTGACCTCAAAATCGCAGCTGGACCGTACAATTCACGATGTACGTTCAAATAGGACTTTCGAGCTTGGATTTATTGCCAGAACGGCGGCCCGGCGGCCCGTTTTCGTTTGGAAATAAGGTTTAAAATTTTCGTGTTTTCGCAAAATTCGCCAAAAAATCCATAGTGCGTCCGATAGATTACACCTTATAGTCGATCCAGCGAAATTTAGTGATTTCTTAATATCGGTCCTAGGACGGAACCGAGTACAGTTCCGGACTCGGGACGACTTCAGGGCCACGAAACAATTTTCTTTTTCTCGATAGTGCCTTTCCTTCACTTTGACATTTAATTGTATCGAGTATTGTATCCAAGTAAGAAACTGCATGTTTCAAGAGCAAGATTAAACAAATGTTTTCAGTTTCCTAGTAGGGGGTCGAAAATCAGTTTCATGGCAGAATGACGTAACGCGTGAGATTTAAGTGGTTTCAGAACGATAGACGTCAAAATTACACTTTTTCGTTCACTCCTATTGAGCCTAAAATCAGAGCGTGACCTGAATTCACGATGTAGTTCTAAGTTCGACCCTCTACCTTGGATATCTTACCAAAACAGTCTCTCGGAAATACGTTTGGAAATAGTATTTGAAGGTTTTCGTGTTTTTGCAATTTTTTCAATTTTGTCAATGACTTGCAATTTGACAAATCATAGGGGTGGATTTAGGATTGGGGTTGCTCTGGCAGGTTGCCGATACCTGATTTTTATGTATTACGGAGTGTTAGAGGTTTGAGTGCCATTACTTTAACATGAGGTAGATTAAGCAAAAGTAAACAAAAATTATTACATGGGAATTTATCGCTGCGTTAGAAAAGTCACGCCCAACAATCTCCAAGACAACTTAACATCGAGAAGTACGTCGAACAGCTTATATCCTTTTGTCTCGTCGAAATATGTATAGCCGAAAACCATATGTAACGTTTTTCGCAATTTACAAAGATATCGGTGATTTGAAGGAAAATAAAATATATGTTCAACTCCTCTCTCAATGCCTGATCCAACGGTATGTCACACGGTTACAGTACATGCAAAATGTACCGAAATTAATCAAATAAGCAAGAAAATTGAGAAATCTTTGTAACTCTATACTTATTATTTATGTAATTTGAAGGTGGATTTTTATTGCATCCACATTTGTACGACGTATGTTAACTGCGTGAAAACCAAATTTAGGCAAAATTCCGTAATCGTAGCCCTCCCTCAAGAAAAGTTTTTGTCAAATGATATAAACGAAATCCGATTAATTTCAATGTGGCCAAAACTTTTTTAAAACAAAGGATTGTTTGTAAAACAAGCTGTAGATGATGTGGATTCACAAATTGTTAAAATAGCAATTGAAATTTGTACTTAGTTGATGAGGATGTTGATCTCCTTGTTCTATTAATCGCTTTAACTCCAGAAGAAAAATATATACTTTTCATAAGGCCAGGAACAGGAAAAATTATATGGAAAATTCTTTCTTCGTCAGAAATCCAGAAATGACAAGAACGTATAAAAATAGTTATTTACATTACTAGATGCGAAAGGTTACTTTAAGGTGTGAGGTGATTTTTGAATGGTCGAGGCGAAGCCGAGACCTTTAAAAAAACACCGAATACTTAAAAGGGTTTTCGCATCGTGAAATGTATTATATTTTTTCTACTATACCGAAAAAAATTATGGGATTTACTAATTTAAAACTAATAATTTCATGAAATTAATTGACGTTTTTAATAAATTTTATAGTTTAGGAGGCTGTCTGTGAAAATTGTTTCCATGGCAACGAAATATTACACATTTTATTTTCTAGTGGTTTCAAACTAAAGTAAACAAATACATATGTTTTGTGGCGATATAAATGGGAATATTGCTAGTGCCTTGTTTTACCCCAAGAAATCCAAAGCAAGGTATATGCAAACTTATGAACCGTTTTTAAAATGGCGTACTTCCTAGAAAGACCTTTCTTTATTAATACAAAATTGTTTAGTTGTATTAATTTGTTCAAATAGAACGAATTAATTTCGTTTAAAATTTGTTTTTCTACTTTTCTGTCCTGGCCGCATAAGTTTTACTTTTGTAGATAGCAACGCCTTAGCAACCAGGTAACTCGAATGTTTACTTTCGTTATCGCGCTTGTTGCTAGGGTTACAATGTTCATTTATATAGACGGTAGTAGAAAAATACAATTTTACTGACTCATGCCTGCAGTGGTTATGATACCACATCTAGAATATTTCAGAAAGAAAAATTTAAAGTCACCAAACTTCTTCAGAAAGAAATGCAGTTGGTTAATGTAGTAAGAACTTTCAATGTCAAGAATTCAACCCCCTCACAAGTAAAATAGGCTGGTGAAACTCTTTTCCTACTTGTATACGGTGCAAGGAAAATCACAAATGTCTCACTCAACTCATACAGATTTAATCAATTCAAAAAATCGCTGCACAAACAAAAATCAAAGTTGGAATTATTACCACCAACTTCAGAGGCAGTCGCTTAATATTATTTATGAGTATTCTACAAAATTCAGAAATGGCTTGGCAACGAAAAAAATCCACAACAGTGGAGATAGAAGAAAATTAACGGCTCCTTACAAACTGTGACACCACTTTTTGTGCCAACAGCAGAATCAATATTGCAGCTTATCTACTGCAATCGCAACAGAAAAGCAGGTTGAAGATGCTCACAAATTTACGGAAATTGTCAGGGAGTGCGATGTCTAAATTCATACATGGATAAAATTATCGAGGATCTAAACGACGCAGAAGATTTAGATGCTATCGATTCCGATCTTCTTTAGATACAAAGTGTGTTTCATTCAATATATATAAAATTTTACACAACTCGATAATCCTCACTTGTACAATGATTATGTACTTTTTCATTTTGCAGAATATACTCACAAATAAACAAGCAGAAAATGAAGGAAATAAACGTAAAATTGGTAAAAAAATTTAATAAAAAAGTAAAAAATTAATATTTCTCTATAAATGAAAATATTCTTATTTTTTGAAAATTTCTCATGGTTCAATTGCCAATTTTTATTATGCATGTGAAAAACCTAGTTCATCCCACGATTTTTCAAGTAGGCAGCTCCGACACACCCCTTACGGTTCGGGACTCTTAAGTTTCTTGAAACATAGGTATATATTTTTAAACGTATATGTCAAGTTTCAACGAATTCACTATGTTCTTGTTCAGTTTGGACACTTTTCCTGTACTATTAGCTGCGTTTAATAGTTTGCGATTAATCGATTTCGGTATTTGTAATTGTTAGGAATCACTTTTCATCTTCCCGAAATTATATTAAATTATTTCAATTTTTACATTAAAAATGTTTGTCAGTGAAAAAAATTTGTATGATACCATTTTAGTTTTCATTATGAGAATGGTTTTGTTAATAAAATAACTTTTTATTTTAATTTCTAAATAAAACTACTGATAATAAGATTTTAAATTTTGAAAATGTTTTGTGTTAATGAAATAACTATTTACTACTTTGCAACAAATTTTCATTTTTATCACATCCGAAACATCACAAGATTTGCGTTCTACTTCGTCATTTCCAATGTCTCCTCCGGTTGCATCTTTGCGAAGGACTGTGCATTTTTTAAATAAAATTACTCCATTATGTTAAGCATCGCCATAATTTCATTTTACTATGATAATATTTTTACTTCCTTACAAAATAACAAATATTGTGATTGTAAAGAAGCCAGTTCATCACTTCTTTTATGAAAATTTGAGAGCCAATAGTACGTTACTAACCAATTTTAAATAAAAAGTACACGATTTAAACTCATAACAATTTCCTCAAATTTAAAATTGATGTGGTACCTATAAAAATATAGAAAAAATAAAGGATGACTCTGGATTCCTTCCCATTCGGTACAGGCAATCGAATAAGGAAGAGACACTTTCACACCAGTTTAACAGAAATACACCCTTAAGGATTAAAAAAGCAAGTAATGAACAGGTATATGTCAGTGGGTCTCGTTAAAATCCCCAACAGACTACGTGTTTTGATGATAAAACAATCAATTACAGAACAAACTTTTGGGAATATCTTATAAGTAATAATCAGTCAATAAATACTCCAATTATGGAATAAACTGAGTTGATGTATGTCTTTAACGAAATAACCGCATCAAGTAACCTATATTATGATCTGGATTTTTATACAAGTGGTAAACAGGCGGGAATTTAGAAACTTATAATATATCGAGACAAATAATGATTATAATAAGAATTTGGAAATCACAAAAGAGCACAACAGGCAAATTAGGGAAGATAATAACAGGACGAACATTATGTGGATAATTATTTAAAAAATACAGAGTAAAGAAAGACCCTAAAGCGATATCCAAATTGTTCGAAATAATGCTCCCATTTGAAGTAAGAAAATGAACAATTCGTTAAAAAATAATAGTTTAGGTAAATACTTCGACTTCTCCAGTTCTAATTACTAGTCCATCAAAGGTCATTTTTCCATAGTATCGGTTATATGTTATACAGGGTGTTCCACATAAAAGTCCTCAGCCTCGTATCTCGGCAACGGAAAGATATATTTTGATTTTGAAAAAAGCAGACGATAGAGCTCATCTATGGCTTCGTCAATGAGTTCAATTTGATTTTTTTCAGAGCAAATTGTAGATGGCGCTGAAGTCGAAAGAACTTTTTCGTTGGCAGGAACTTTGTAACAAGGTTTATCCGATACATTGTTCAATTCTAAACAATTTTTGTCAAATGACTATTTTTCACAAACTTAATAGTTTCAGAGATATCGGGCCCTTTTTGTATAATAATTCATAATTATTTGTATGCTTGTCCTAAAATAAATCCTGAATGTATAACGAAACTTCATCACAATAGGCTTTGATCACAAGGAAACAAAATTTTTATAATGTCACTCAAAAATAGAAGTTGACAAAACAGCTAAATGTACGTTATGACAGCTTGAAATTTGGCTAATTTAAGTGAAAATACGGTTCAATATACTAATCAAGAAAAATACTATAATATGCTTGTCATTTACGGTGAATGCAGAGAAAATTCCAGAGCTGCAGTGAGATTATATTCTGCATGATGAGAAGATGTCCAGATCAGAAAACATTTTTAAAGTTGACGAGAAATCTTTTGCAGTATGGAAGTTTTAATGTCAATAAACGATATTTCAGAAGCAACTAACATATCAATTACGTCATGTCGTAGAATACTGTCCAGAAACAAATTCGTACATTTAGCTGTTTTGTCAACTTCTATTTCTGAGTGACATTATAAAAATTTTGTTTCCTGAAGATCAAATTAAATGAACTGAACGTCTCTTTTACTAACCCTCCTTACTTGAATAAAAATGGCATCACTGCCATATGAAAATAACGCCAAATACTTAGGCATGACTTTGGATGCCAAGTTCCGATGGAAAGACCATGGAAAGAAGAAAAAAGGTGCACTCAGATTGAAATATAAGATCCTAATCTACACTAAGATTCTGAAACCGGTGTACTTATATGGCATTCAACTCTCAGGTTGCACCAGAGATGGCAAAATGAAGTCCGTACAAACTTTTTAGAACAAAGTGCTGCGTAATATAGTTAGCGCTCCAAAATACGTACTACGTAACTCCTACAAATATTTGGGAAAATACATACCAAGATGACATATTCATATCTAGAGTTCTTTGACGAAGGAGATTTTCTAGCAGTACCTTGGAAACCTAAACAAAGGAGGGTTGTTGTTGGGCAAGTAGAAGAAGCGTCCCCATGTCCACGTCGCTCCTAAAAAAAGAATGAAAATTTAAAGAAAATCGTGCAGATATATAAAACAACAATTCAAAAGCCGAGGTATGTTCATATCATTTATATTAAGACTAGAAACTGTGTCCCCGTCGCTTCTAACGAAGTACCAATTGCCAAGTCAGAGGGCGCTACCTACATGTTTCCGTGCGGCTACGATACCAAAGTAGTAAACGCATTTCATTCATTAATTTTACAAGCCAAATATTTCTGATATATGCAATTTACTATCTGACGGGACATATCGTGACTTCGTTTATCTTCGTTAATAACCGACGTTTGGTCAAAACTGGTGGGAGAAACGCATTCCGAAGTAGGAATCACGGAATCAGACAAGTTTCTGGTTATATTTACTTTACTTATATAAATATAGCACAGAGCAGAGATGATATAGCGAGATAATAATAAAATTTTTCAGTGAAAAATAATATTATTTGCTTTTATATGTGTTTACTTTTATATGTGTTTAACTGTTGTGTGTTACAATATTATTATTGAAATTGCGAGTTGTGATTGATTATTTACGAAGTGGATACATTTATTAGACACTCTATACTTGTTCCATTTTTATTGTTATTCTGTTGTTTTAAGGTTATGCTCGAATGAAGTAACGTTTTATAAACTTTCTGTGCGTAACCTAAACGACTAAGAATAGTGAAGACTGTCTGTAAAGAGACATCGGTAAAATTTTACATTAGCGTATCTCCGATTTTTAACTTTTTTTTACCTACGTATTTTTGTATGGAAAACACGAATCTGAAGTCAATTTTATCCGCTCTCCTATACTTTTCGAGATATAGGGGCCGATGTACCCCAAAAATGGCATCCCGCCTTTGGCATAAATAGATAAATAACATATTATTTTGCGATTTTTATCGTTTTTGTTATCACTAATGCTTATTTGAAAACCGCAGAACGTGTCTGTGAACTCGCTTTGGTCACTTTATTTGTATTTAATAGACTTAAATTGTTAATTAATTGACAACACGCACATCGCCGCCAAAGATTACTATCTTTGTCGCCGCTTTTCCGAGCAAGAACTAGAGATTTTTACGTTGTTATGTTGGCAATTTGCTTAGTTCTTTTGGTTTCAAACTTAGGGCGGGCTTACTCCTGTTACCTGTTACTTCAAAGAAGGAACATGTTTTTCTTCATGAACAGGATATAAGTATTAATGAGGAATTTTCAAGCAAAATCTGCAAAAAATAGACTGGCAATTCAAAACAATTTTAAGCGTGCTTTGAAAGTTTGAAATCAAAAGTAAATTGCCAACATAACAACGTAAAAAATCCCTATAGTTCTTGCTGGGAAAAGACAACCATTCTGGACAAGAGAAGTCGTTGGGGAAAAGAGGCGATGTTCGTTATCAATTAATTTACAATGTATGTCTGTTAAATAAAAAAAAAGACGAAAGCGAATTCACAGAAACGTTCTGCGAATTTCAAATAAGCATTAGCGATAACAAATACGATAAAAATCGCCGAATAAAATGTTATTTACGCCTATGGCGAGATGCCATTTTTGGGGTACATCGGCCCCTATATCTCGAAAAGTATAGGAGAGCGGATAAAATTGACTTCAGATTCGTGTTTTCCAGACAAAAATACGTAAGTATAGATAAAAAAAAGTTAAATATCGGAGATACGCTAATGTAAAATTTTACCAAATAAACAAGTACCTAGGTAACTTATATCTGAACTTCACAAACACATTTCATTATTCATTAATTTTATGCATAAACATTTTTTAACCAGTTAATACAAATAATTACATTACACAATAAAGCTATTTTCAAGCTCATTTATTTAGGTTATAAAAATATTTTATATTCTTGCTTGTCAAATGTCAAATACTAGCATTTTTTAACAATCTAAAAATACGGTCAATACTATTATTAACCCAATTTACTGTTGCCGTTCGATAATAATAATAATAGTCTTTATTAATGCGCATTAAATATTACATAAAATATAATACAATACATAAAATACATTAGGGGCGAAGTTTAGCTATAATAATATATAATATAATGTCGTCATGTAATACTTTTGTCCAGTCACAAACCAGAATCAAATTAACCGGTTACCGGTGTATCTCTCTCTAAAAATAACTATCATTCATTCATAAACCCTGCAGGGTGCTGGCAACGTCACCAGCGTCACCTGCACTAGTTTGGCTGAACTAATAGCGTCCGCCATGTTGCAGACAAGCAAAAGAGTTGTAATATTTTAATCTGAGCCCTACATAATAATGTTAGGTACTTTGAAGAAAAATCAGGTAGGATTATCTTCAGAATACATATAAGAAAAACGTAAGGTAAAAGAAATTACATAGTAATAAAGTTATTATCACGATATTAATTAATTTCTACTGTCTATGTAAAAGCACATTTTAAATAATTAATTTCTCGGAAAAATAAAAATTTCTTTCGTATATTTTAAGGTTACTGCCTTTGCCAGTATGTGTTTTGTCAGTTTCTAAAAAATTAAGCTTTAATTTTAAGTTTTAACAAAATAAATCTGGATTATAAATTGGCCAAATATAATGCATTTTGCGCCAATATTAGGCAACTTGTAGTACATCAGTTTCTAGTCTTAAACGAGATAATTTGCCGATATTCCCAGGAATTACTAAAATAGACGATGAAAATATCAGGTACCCACCATGTTTGTAATTTCGAATGAGTATCCACAGCTGGTTTGTTTCCATGTAGTATTATTGGACACTCTAGAACAATCCACTTCCAGCAGCCATTTTAGTTTCAATGTCACTGAACTGATAAATTCAAACCGGTGCGAACACCGTTACAAAGCACGGAGTATAGTAATGATAGAAACTCATTTTTATAAAAATAACTAAAAATATTGGACTTTTCTGCATTTCTAGTCTATTGTATATCTTTTTATAAATAGGTACTATACCTCTAATGGAGAAATGAAATAATTATTATTATAAATAAGGTCTAAAGGTGGAGTGGAGCACATGGTACGTTATTCTTGATTAAATTTATTATTGAAACTTTCATAATTCGAATAAAATTAAACAACATTTTTCTTACTCATATATCTAATTTTCTTTATAATTGACAACGCAAATTCTGGCTCAGTAGGTATTGAAAAAAACGCCGAGCGTTTTGGGATAAAGATACAAGTTTCCTCCAGACGTTTTCAATTTACCTATATTGTGATATCTACTAATAAATGCAAAAGAAACTGCATAATTCACGCTTTATGTACCCATTTAACCGAAGCAATGTGCAGCAATTCCGAGCCTATACAACTACCCAATTTGATTAAACAAACCGGAATAGCACAACGTACATATAAAGCTGTCCATTGGGTCGAATTAAATTTTAGAATAAATTTTAGTCGGCCTAGGTCATGAATATCTGAACATTTGTAGTTTAAATTCTATGAATTCTATTCAAGACCTGATGGAGTTGCGGCTTTACACACAACTGGAAAATGCAGAGGAGCAGTTCAGTTGCCCACGTGGTATTATTTATTTATACAATTTGCAAATAAATGGGACAGAGACCTTATACAGTACTTTTCAGAAGATACAGTAATAAGGTAAATTCATTGGAAATATACCGAGAGATCAATCAAAAATACGATAGAAGCTCTTATGAATTTTCGTTTCTAACTTAAAGTTAACATTATTATTTTATTGCGAAAAAAATATTCCTGCTAATGGACTGGCCTTTTTCTCTTCTTATAGTGTTTCCTCAATTTTCCGTAGTGATAAACCGTTATTGACAGGTATTGTAATGAAATAACATTGAGACATAAAACAAAGGGAATTTTCGAGAGAGTGTAGGAATGCTCGGTAAAAAATGTCTGAGCAAGAATGCGATGTGGATGGAGGTTTCTGTAACTCTTTAATTGCTGCCGAGAGAGGAAATAAATCAATTACGTGCAAGAACTGATAACCCAATTACGGAAATAGTGGTGGGCCATATGCGGGAGCGCGTGATTTGCACTGATGGTTAACGTTCATAAGTGTTGTTTTATCAAAATTATCTGCTTATTGTCAGGAATATACGGGGAAATGGAACTACAAGGTACTGCTGTTACTTATTACACTGAAGTATAGTAAGATCGAAAGAAGTATTATCTCTAGCCTTAAAGATCTGAGAACAGTAGAAATCTGAAATCAGGGAAGCATGACTGACCAATGAATTCCATAGCATTGTTTTTAAGAGAAGGGTTATTAAAGTGCATTCCTGCAGCTAGAGAGCTTTAGGTCAAAGTAATGGATTGCAATGGTCCAGTAGCATAATAATAAGTTGCTTGTGTTACAGTAGGAAAGATTGACTATTGATGATGTTCCAAGCAAGTAAACTCCTCGCTGTGTCACCAACTACTCAAATATTTCGGTTTTGAATTGGACCAAAAATTTTCAGTGAAACTTTTGATGCAGAATCCCATTTGTGGGAAGAGTATTCCAAACCAAGATGAATTAGCGCCAACAATAGTTGCTTCTAGGTAACGCAGTACTTAACTATGTGCAAGAAATTTCTAGGTGGGTTAATTTGCTATACTAATATAGCTGTACCAAGACAGATTGCGGCAGATGCTTAATTAAAGTATTGATATTAAAGGGTTTTGAAGACAATGTTGCCTTACATGATAATATATTGTTATGATATGGGGATTTTGGGGAAAATATTATTTATAATTTTTAATTTTTGAATTTTTGTAATTTAAGGTAAGTTTAAATTTAGATTTGCACGTTTAGATTAATTTATCTCTTTTATTTTAATGCATGCTATAGTAATTAATTTTTTTTTTCTTTAGAAATTTAATTTAATTTTCTATAGAAATAATTGCAAATAGTTTGTTCAAAAGAAATATTTTCTTAAGTTCTTGTATATAGTTTTGAATAATCGACCTTATGGCATACGATCAGTCCGCCTCTGGGCAGAATTATTTCAAAGTTTAATTAGTAAGCGACAGTGCGCATGCTTTTATGATTATTTAAAGTGAAACTTACTATAGGTTTGCTATAATTACTCTTTTACCTATCAGGGCCTTTGGGGGTTTCCTTCTACCGTCGAAGAAATATCTTACCTATAAATCTGCTGTCATGCTATTTTTAAATAAAGGTTATTTGAAATTTGTGTTAGTTTACTTTATTATATTTCTATCGACTTGGAATTATATAAATCTTTATCAGAATGAATGTCCCTCTACTATTTGACAGCTAGATGTCTCTTTGTCTGCTGTATTTTAGATATCCAGCTGAGATGAATTTAATTGCTTAGGTTTTTACAATTAAACATAGATGGCACTCAAAATGCAAAGTGTTATTGCAAATATCAGATAATCAAAAGCAAAAAACGTCTCTGCGCTAATTAAAACTAATTAAATTAAAACAGATATAGGACAGTGTCCTTTTGGATATTAACAAAATTAGATAAACTTAAGGTGTAAAATTTCGGTTCAGAGTAAGCTCTGCACTTTCGGGTTACCGAGTCGTTTTAATTGCACTTGAATTGGCAGACCTGTTTTAAGTTTTTGACACTTGTGGTCCAGATATGATGGCTGACTGTCCTGGAATTTATTTCACCGTTTACTGGATTTGTGTAAACCAAATAGGCCTTGGATGCAATTTTGGATTTCGACCAATCAGGTGGCTGCTCATTAATTAGGATAATTTTTACCTTTATTCCTGGTAAGTTGAAGCTGCCTTTCCGTTATTTTTTCGTATTTGGCCTTGACCCATCATTTGAAAGTCCTGGGAATATAAATTTCCAGTTTAAATTATAATTTTCTGAATTTATTTCAGGAGCGATCTGGACGTGGGTTTGCTTCTTTCACTACCTAATAACTCAACTTTTGTTTCGTTTCTAAGGCACAATTTGCAGAAAATTTGCCAAACCAAGGATATCTTGATTCCCATCTGTCATTATGGTTTGTATTTTGCCTTTTTTAACTTTATTATATAATTTTCCCATGAAATTATGTCATTTTCAGCATCATTATCCCCTGACTAATTTGTGGAGACCCATTTGTTGATATTACGTGAGACGAATTTTTGCACTGCCGTTCACTTCGACGAAACATCACTGAACCTTTCGAAGATCACTATATAACACTTCTTAGGATCTAATTTACATTGTGTCTAGTCATTTGACTAGACTGGAGGTTTCACAGGTAAGTCTTACACTATTTAATTATAATTTTAAAAGAAATTTACAGACATAAAGTCCATCTCTGTTTAACTGTTGTGATGAAAATCGTTCAAACTTTGTTTAAAGCATGTAACTAACAGCTGTTCTGTTATTGATTATTTTAAAGCAACATAGTACAATGCATTTACTATATTTACGCCTTTAATTTGTTTACATTTGGTTTGTTTTAGCGTAGCTGACCCTTTGTTTACGTGTGGCTCGTTGACCTCTTTCGCCTCAACATGTGTTCTACAGCAGATTTATGAAGATGGTTCTCCGACATGATATCCTTTTTTTAAACCTGTATTTATGTATTAAGTATGGCATACGTAAGTTTCTCGTTATTTGTTTTATTAAGAGGATTATTTCATTTTATCCTTGTTGTACCTGAGTTTGTTTTTACATAGTTTTATTTATTTAATAATCGGGTTTTAATTTCTTTTATAGTTTAAAATACATGACAATATGCACCATTTTTGTTATATTACTTGGAGAGCATATTGAACTATATTTAAGATGGAATAAAATGAAAATTGGTAATACTGGAAGCTAATTGAGTTGGATGTGAACTTCTGATTCAGCCCTACTGATTAATTTCTAGAAAACAAAAGAGAATCTCACAGTTGAAGTGTTGCAAAAATGCCTTTGTATGTAATGTTTTAAGCATGTAAAGGATGTTTGGAGGCAAATATTAATAGATTATAAATTTGAAAATTTCAGAGACAACGCTTCGATCAATAACACCTTCCTAGTTTCTTTGAAGAAATTGTATATGAAATATTAAAATTAAAAAGGCAAATATAATAAAAAATCTGTTATAACTGTAAGAATTCACCACTGTAATAGAGCAGACAGGAATGAACAATTAGAGATTTGAATCAGTCCAAAGCAAGATTATTGACATTTTTCTAAATTAAAGAAAAAACAAGAAGTCTATCATAGCCTTCAATCTTAAAGAAAAAGTTGATGCAGCAAGAAAAATCAGTTTTCTATGATTGCTATTACTATATTGGATCTTGATCCTGAACCTAAAAATATCAAATGAAGGTGAACGTAATAGCTCAAACATGAGTGATATTTTGGAACATAACTCTTACCCAGACCTAGTGAACAAGATAAACCTGAGGATTCCGACTATGTTGTAAATCATCATATCACTAATAAACTTCTGTTGCAATCTGAACTCGCCAGTATTAACGATTTCATACCCGAAGGTATTTTGTAGCAAAATTTATTGACAAAGTAGGCGATTGACACGATGTTCCTATTGCTATGAAAACAAATTAATATCATGACAGTATGACTGTTTCAATAAAAATGTATTCAATTAGTTCCATGCACTTTTGTAAAGGCGGAGCTGATTCTGTGCTTCTTACGTTCAGCCGTTAGACAAATGTACAAAATCAGTAAGTAGAACAAACCCAGCGAGAATCTCATTAGGGAGATTTAATGATATCTAAAACCAGAATAACCGAAACAAGGATTAATAATTTTAATTCATTTAAGATTTTCATCGAGATATTTCCAGAATTAAATTAAAATTTCAGATCTGTTTTGTGCTTTGAGTGTTCAAAAATTACTACAGAGATGATTAATGTCTTCGTTATGATTAAATTTGAATATAAAATGAAGCTGCAGACGTGTTCTCTCTTACAGGGCCTTGTAATCAAAGCATTAGGTTTGACAACAATGTATTCATAAAACATATTACCGTCGTCGAGTTAGCTGGACTGTAAACAACATGCAACAAAAAGTTTTCATATGTTAGCAATATTTTGAATGTGAGATATCAAAGGGGCCGGAAACAATTATAAACTAGATCTGATGACTTTATTTACGCGATGATAAATTCGTATTAGCTTCTATTATGTATTCTGAAAGTTATTTGTTTATTCGTTTTCTCTTTCTTTCCCAGTTTGGGATTTATTATCAAATTTTTTAATAGTACCAGATAATCTAAAAAAAAATTACCTTTACGCCTCTGACTACGTCAAAGGAGCAGATAAAGGTTGACTTTTTGACATAATATAAATAAAATAAAAATAAAAAATAATGATATTTCACAGACGTTTCGGAATATCAATCTGTTTCCTTTTTCAATGTTAAACTTTTTCATTTGCATAATTCGTGAAACTAAGTTCTGCTTCAAATATGCAGCAGTTACAACGGTAGACGGAGAATATTTTTTTCATAGTAGAAGGGAATATTTAATGAAAGGCAAATAAACACTAAATCATTCAGGACAAACACTATTAACATATTTTTATTGTTATATCCATCGATAAATACATCCACACCTCAAACGGCTTTGACTTGTTTAGATCCTCTAGCCGCTGATTAACCTTGCACTTGAATAAGAATTTATTAAATATAATTGCAAAGTAAGATAAAATATGATCGTGCATGAAAATCGTTACCTTGTTCGCAAGCCGATCCTGTCTTTAAATCATGGCGCTTTCTGATCCGGCCTGTAATTACACAAATGCTTGTAAACTTCACAAAACAGAAAATTTCATTTCATGTTCGACACGCCTTTTGATTGCTACGTTTAACTTCAAAGTTTCTCTTAAAACACAAAAATGCACTATAAATGCTTTCTGATATAGAACTCGACAGGTATACGATTCATGTAAATAAGACATCAAACAGAAAAGTCAAGCGTAGCGTGCATATTATATTCTATACACTTGCATATTGCATCTGAAAACTAAACCCAGTATGCAGATATCTTAATTATTTATACATAATAAGAGAGAAAAGGAATATTTAATCGATATGCAGGCATGAATTCGCAATTTTAACCATCACAAAACCTTCTTGACAGGAAATAAATAATCAGATAGTTGAAATACGCTTTCTGAAGTCATTAAAATGTAACCAAATGATTACATTGGATCCAGATATAATATGGTAGGAATAAGAATCAAGAAACAACAAAATCAAGAACACTTATCCTGTTTTTGAACAAATTTCTTTCATTGCCATGTCAGATCAATAGTTAAAGTAAGGTTAGAATAGAAATGTTGTTTCTTATTCTGCAATCAGACGAACTCGTTTCTTCAAGGAGTAATTATCTGGCAGCTCGAATCGAAATTCTTTCAGATTTTTCAAATATGAAAACAAAAGGAAATCGAGGAAGAGGCATATCGGATCAATGAGATGGTTGTTAAAATTAGATCCATTATTCAAAAATATTTAAAAAATAAAATATTCATTTTATTCCAAAAAACTTTACATACTGCCTTTCTTAAGTATAAGCAAAGAAATTGCTAATTTTCTTGTTTCTACGAAATAAACATGTTCCTCCTATTATTTAACTCACTTCTATGGTTTACTGGCTTGTGACGGCCCTGCCCCTAACTAAAAGATATCCCACAACTCCTTTCATCGCGTTATCCAAAACAATGCAATCTGTCAAGCAAACAATTACATGATTATTTGTCTTTGACTGTCACTTACAACAGCATCCCTTGTTGCAATTGCATATCCACAACCCCACTCGCTTATATTTTCTCATTAACTCAAACAAATGAGGAGCCATTCCAACTGTTATGAATAACAATTAAGGAAAATTTAATTTAAAGTCTACACCATCTTAGACGCTCATTTTTTCTTTCGGATTGTTGAGCTATGAATCTTTGGAATATGACGTTGACGCGCCATTTTTTATGTTGCCGAGGCATTATTTCATAAAAAGAAATAGGACTCGGCCTGGCTATTTCTTTCAGATATGTCCAATCAGTCACGAAAAAATGAAATGGGAAATGTAGAGTGGAAATATATCTCGGTTGTTATCGTGTAAGTCTCGCTGTAATGATTATGGTTATAATCAGGTTTTTGTCGTTATCGTACCTATTTTTGCTTAATCACTTGCATAACAGTAGTGATCCCATGGATACTTAAAAAAATATTGACTGGTTCTAAAGGGTGTTTTTTAGATGTATTCGAACTGTATCTGTGAGTTTATTTTCACATTAGATTGGAAGGATAATTTTAATCTTCATATGCATAAATACCGGTACAATAAAATAATGTGTTCGAAAATGTTTTCAAAAAGTTTTAATCAAGGCTAAAATTAATATAATTGCAATCACTTTATTTAACACTCTATGAAAAGTTGCTCTTAGAGATTTTTCGTATCGTTGGCTAAATCCTTACCAAAAATAATATTTTACCGGCTTCGCTCATATTCAGGTTGTTATTATGGAAATTATAAGAAATATCGAAATTTCAGGAGGAATTTTTTAAATTAATTATAATTCAGGAACAATTTTGCCTTTCTATCTGTTTTTCGTATTTTGCATAATTTTCAAGATTTTTTGCAAATCGAAAGAAATTACAATTTTGATATTCTACTGTAATAGGTAAATCTTGAAGCTTTGCATGTCTCTAGAAATACTCTAAACAGTAATTTACATTTGTTCCAAAAATAAACTATCCACAAAAATCTATCGAGATGTGAAAAATTATACTAATGAAAAGAGTGATAACGATATAAAAAATGAAGAGAGTATAGCAATAAATCTTTATAATGAAAGTGATTCGAGTGTAAAACTCCTCAATTATTTTAACAAAAGAAATTGAATGATCTTGCACAGGGCTTGGAATTACCTGATTGCTGACACTGACCTCGGCGCTCAAGCAAAAAGCCTAATGTTAAAAGAACTTCAAAAACAGTTTTTCCCTTTATTAAGACATAGATGTAGATTACATTTAAGGCACATCACCCGACTTGTTTTTTGTTTGATGACGCTCTTCTTCAATTCTTCGGATAATTCGTCAATCTCCATTTCCGCGACTTCTTCATTTCTATCCTCGTTTTCATCTTCCAACGCTTCTGGTGGTTGCTCTCTTTCAATTTCAACATTTTTGGGGCTTCATCTTCATTATCATCCCCTAAATCTGGACCCCCAACCCCCTGTCATCATCTTCGTCACTCATTAATTCTATGTCGGAGAGCCATGATTCTATTAGTTGTAGTAATTCTTCATCTGTTAAGAGTCTTCTCAATTCATGTTTTGATGTCTAAGAGGATAAATAATTAAATTTGAACAAAAAAAATAAAATAGTGAGGTTATGTTTACCATGACTTTTACGACTTCCACTGACACTGTATTCAGTTGAATACGCCAATTTTGAGGCCTTGTAGAATTCAGCTAAACAAGTTATTGATGAAAGCACTTATTGTGTCCAAAATAGCAATGTTTTTACATACAAGTCACTTTTTGTTATGGTAAAAGAATCACTACGCACTTAACAATAACTCAAAGAAACACCTCCTGCAAGACAGTTGTAGTTTACTCATACGGCAACTAAAATATTTTTCGGTTTCACAATTCAGTTCGTAGATGGCAGCACAAGTACTAAACAGGTTCTAAATGAGTATACAAATGAATACTGCATGAATAAACGGATCAAAATTCACCATGGAAACAATATAAATTCCAGTATTCAATTGAATGCGCCACGAGCGAAAGGGAAATTCGACTTCCACTACCATTAAACTGCCAACTACGAAAACCAAAACCGAATTTTACGTTTCACCGTGAGCGGGACAGGAAATTTGCATTCAATCAATCAGCATTAGTTGTTAATAACCATGTTCCAGTTGCAATGCAAAAATATGCCTCAAATCACATTTGTATTTTCGTTGGAAGAAATAGAAAGGATAAAACGTCGGGTCGTAAGCAGGTAAAATTCCTGCGTTCAAGGTCAACTTTACAACTCTTTACTAATAAGACGCGCTATTGCCAAATCGGTTAGATTAATTATCATTTCCACATTACACATTCTAAAAAATTTCTATTTGTGTTTTTTCGTAATATTTCCTTTTCTTTTTAATTACAACATTTATTAGTATTAAATTTTAAAAATCAAATATATACGATATTACTATCATCCAGTGGCGCTATATTTTATTATTTATAATATACTTACCTATATACAACTAAAAAAATGAGGCTAGCAATAATTTTTATATTTGCCTATGCAAATAAATCGTATAAATTTATGATTTCTTTGTCAAGAGGAAGTTTTTCTTGCATGTGGCAATGCTGCTGCGGGCTATAATCCTCTGATATTACACGCATTGGTACACTCACTGGCATCTAATGTCGATAAAATATACTAGCTTAGGAGTTTTCGCGCCCTTAAACCCGTTGTGATGAAACAGTATGTCGAAGCTTTGAACAAGGAAGGTCCTGTATACGAAAATTTCCGAATATTTCAGACGCTGAACTAAAGGAAATAATTTTCGTTCTCAAATTTTCACCATATTGAAAGATAAATCATCCATGACTCAAGAAATGACGTCAGGACAACTGTACGAGTTAGCTTCCAAAAAGTAGTAAATAAACTCTTAGGTAGTGGTAAGGATCCAAATTATAAGGAGATCTTTGCTGAAATGACTAACAATTTTAAACAACTCGGATGTTTAATGAATCTCAGATTACATTTCCTGGACTCTTATTTGGCTAGTGTCTTGAAAATTTAGGACATTATAACGAGGAGCAAGGACATAGGTTCCACCAAGGCATCAAAGAAATTATCCGTCGATATCAAGGAAGGTGGGGATGAATATATGATGGCTGATTACAGCTAGTCACACCAAAGGGAAATACCATCGATCGAAGGTAAGAGAGTGCATTACCATAAAAACATACATTTATCTAGATATAAATATCTGACATAAAAATTTTTCCCTCTTTTACCCTTATATGGATTGGACCGGTGGGTGTATTTTATAACCCTTTTGCCTTCAGTAGATTAACCTTAAGATCTTGAATGACTCTTACGTCTGCACGCGATGATTCCACCAATCAAATGAAATGCAGTCCAACTACTGTTTCTCACACTAAAAATTACTAACGTCAATACCTTCTAAATCAAAAAGTATAAATATTGCAACCTTAACCCATTTTGAAGGTACCTGAGCCTTGGCATGTCCAGAATATCTCTCGTTGGATTCTTCATCACCAGTTTTTTCTTAGAACGTATTATGGAAATCACTGTTCGAGTTCTTCAAGCTTTATCTATTATTAAACATGTTACTCTTTCTGATTTAATAAAAAATTAGTGCAAAATCAAGTAATTCAGATTTGGGATTCGGTTTCCGCACGTCGATGTATATGGAAAAACATGTGATATGGTCCCGATTACTTTTTAGTTGCTTGTGTAATTATTAATATATAATAAACAAAGGAAGAACTCTTTGATGAGAAGAAATATCCAAACTCAATAAATTCTGATTTGTAGGTACCTACTATATTTAAATTCATCCTGCGTTGTTCTCTTCATTATAACTCGCGTATTGCAAACCAAATAAATATGTAGAAATTACAAATGATATTGCATTTTCCTCGCTTCCCGAGAAACTCAGGTACTCTATAATTTATTTAGAAAGAGAATACATGTATATCTCACCTGAATAAAAGTTAGCGAATAAAAGACTAGCCAGGCGTGCGAAGCCGAAATGAAAATATCCTTATCATCTTTTCTCACCTGATACTGCCATAATAAAATAAACAGTTTGAAATGGAAAATATGGGGGAAATGGGGACGTGATGCTGCAAATAACAAAATATTTGTTTCGTTACGTAGATACTAGTATATTTCCCGGGAGAGTGAAGCTAAATTGGATTAAGAATAGTTGGATTAGTCGATGAATGCTTACGCCTACTTGATTATTATAAAGCAAAATATGTAGAATAACTTGACCATTAATTGAAGCCAATGCCAAACTGCTCGATTGGTAGAGTCATTCTGTGCTGTCATCTGAAGAGATTTTTTTTTTCCCAAATGAAACCAAATCTGTAATGACATATCCTGCAGAATTGGATTTCGAAAAAAAATTTATTTATTTACTATTATTATTATTATTATTATTATCGCCACGGCACGCTCTAGCCAGCTCTAGCTAGCTTATTATATTTTTTAATACTTTCACCTAAATTATGGAATTATGGAATTATGGGATTCTATTTGTCAGTATTTCAGTTGTTTATTTATTCCATAATTTTTCCAACGTTTACGAAATAATTATTAAAATTTTCGCTAACTTCACTATCATCTGTTAAGTTTTTTCATCTTCTTACTACTTTATTGTTGTACTTATATTCATTTGAGCATTTTTTACTATGTCTCAAATTTCTTTGTATCATTTTTGTTTTTCATAATTTGGTCACTGTAATATTCTCTTTTTGCCTTTTTTATGATAAAGTTAGTTCTGTTGGTAAATTCTTTATATTTTTCTCCAAGTAATTCCGAGAAAACCGACTGGCTTCAAAGTTACCACTCCATTGTTAAATATTTAAAAGTCAATAAAAATCTATTTACTCACAAGAGCTAAACGTTCAGTAGTCGTCCCGCGAGATTTTCCCTTGCTATTGAATATATGCCAGACTTAATTAATTTACATTGTTGTACTCCTGTCTCCCCTACGCGGCGGTGGTAAGAAAAGAGAAGGCTATTTTTTAGTCGTCGCTCTGGGATAGAGTTCCAATATTGTTCACCATTGCAATTCACATCTCATCTGCAATATCATGAATTCTTCATGGCGCCAAATAAAACCAGTATCGCTTTATTTTTGAATTGTACGATTCGATACAATTTTCAACGCATCGGAACACATCGTTCTTTTGCTCTATTCAATCAACAGCTACGCGACAAAGTGACAAATACAATTTTCAAATTTCATTTCGCTTGCCGCACGCCAACACGTGTCCTTGTCTACTCGACAAGACATTGATACGAATTTGCGAAAATTGAATGTAATTTAGAGCCGGAATATATCATTTCGTTTCGGTTTTCTTCTTGCGACCAATATAGTGGCATGATATAAAAGTAGTACTGTGATCGTGACAAAATATTAATCTGAATCTGAATCTTCTTGATACAAAAACCTATTTAAAAAAAATATCTATTGGTATGTCTCCATGCTGAATAACCAGAGAAACTTTAGATAAAATTAAGAAAGAAGATACGAGGCTTGAAAACTATATTCTAGGGTTGTTTGTTGCTGCAGTAAAGAATACAAATTTAGTATTTCTAGTTTTAAAAATCTTCTAAAAACAAGTAGGTACTCGTTTTAATTCATCAAATGCTCGTGATGTACTCTATGCAATAATAAAGTAATTCGATATTAATGTAGAATAATTTGGCGAAATATTCTCCCAATTATATGATTGAAAAAAATATAGTAATATGTACCTTTATAAAATATTTCTCAGGTAGTATTTGTTATGATTTTTTGTTATATTTAGGTTTTATTAGATTTTATTTTAAGGTAAGTTTTAAATTTAAGATTTTATGTTTTATATTTGTACGTTCTAGATATTAATTTTACTTATATATTTTTATGCATGCACTAGTAATTAAGTTATTTAGATTTGAAATTTAAATTTATTTTTCTAAATAAACTGTAAATAGTTTTTAAAATAAATATTTTTTAGTTATTGTATATAGTTTTGAATTATCGACTTTATGGCATACGATCAGTCCGCCACTGGGCAGAATTTTCCAAAGTTTTAACAATAAGCGACAGTGCGTATGATTTTAAGATAATTTAACGTGAAACTTACTAGAGGTTTGCTATAATTACTCTTTTACTTTTCAGGGCCTTTGGGGGGGTTCCCTTCTACCCTCGAAGAAATATCTTACCTATAAATCTGCTGTTGTACATTTTTGAATAAAGGTTATTTAAATTTCGTGCTGGTTTATTTCTTATTTGACTTGTAAGGATTTTGAAATGATAGAGATCTTATCAGAATGAATATTACTTTGTCAATTGACAGCTAGATGTCTCTGAGTCTGCTGTAATTTAGATATCCAGCTGAGATGAATTTATATGCTTTAGTTATTTCAATTAAACATAGACGGAACTCAACATGTTAGGTTTATTGCACATATGAGACAAAAGCAAAAACGTTTCTTAAACTATGTCCCTGCTCTAACTTAAACTAATTTAATCTACAACAGAAATAGGACAGTGTCCGTTTGGATACTAACAAAATTAATAAACTTAAAGTTTTAAATTTCGGTTCAGAGTACGCTCTGCACTCTCAAGTTACCGAGTCGTGTTATTTACACTTGAATTCGCAGACCTGCTTTAAGTTTTTGACACTTGTGGTTTGTGGTCCAGATATGACGGCTGACTGTTCTAGAATTTAGTCATAGTAATAATACTAACGTATGGACGGAGCATTGTGCCACTTTCCGTTCGCCAGTGTGAGGACGCCATTAAAGAGAGATAAAGCAATATAAATTGAGTGCGTCGAACAAGGATAGTAAAACGTGACTGTTGTTTCCACAGTCCACAGTCACGTGGCCAAGTTACTTTTTTACACGGCGGATGGGACCATTTTGACGATATTCTTTATAAATATATTTTAGCACGTTGTAGTGATTTGTGAACTATAAAAATAGGTGCATCTCAGATATTTATGCATTAATAGGTAGGTACCTAAAGAAGGTTAAGGAACAAAATACATAACTTTGAACACGCATCTATCGGCGTCTCTCTCGAGGTCTCGTCCTCATCACCTCTCTCTCTAGGCTCAGTCCATAGTATTATTAAGTAATGAATTTAGTGCACCGTTTACTGGATTTGCATAAACTAAATAGGCCCTGGATGCACTTTTGGTTTTCGACCAATCAGATGGATGCTCGTTAATTAGGATAAAATTTACCTTTATTCCTGGTAAGTTGAAGCTGCTTTTCAGTTACTTTTTCGCTTTTGACCTTGACTTATGATTCGAAAGGCCTGGGAATAAAATTTTCAGTTTAAATAATATTTTTCTCAATTTATTTCAGGAGCGATCTGGACGTGGGTTTGCTTCTTTCACTACCCCATAACAACTCTCTTTTTGTTTCGTTTCTAAGGAGCATGCAGAAAATTTGCCAAACCATGTATTTCTAGCTTCTCAACTGTCATGATGGTTGGTATTTTTGCCTTTTTTACCTTTATTATATTATTTTGCCATGAAATTATGGTATTTTTAGCATCCTTACTTGAAGACGAATTTGTGGATACCCATTTGTTGATATTAGATGAATTTTTGACCTGCCGTTAACTTGGACGAGGGATCACTCAACCTTATCGAAGATCACTACACACACTTCTTAGGATCTAATTTACATTGTGTCTGGTCATTTGACTAGACTGGAGGTTTTACAGGTTATTCTTATGCTATTTAATTACAAATTTAAGAAAAATTTACATAAATAAAGTCCATCTTTGTTTAACTGTAGTTGACAATAGTTCAACCTTTGTTTAAAGCATGTAACTGACAGCTGTTCTGTTATTGATTATTTTAAAGAAACATCGCACAATGCATTTACTCTATTTACGCCTTTAATTTGTTTACTTTTGATTTGTTTTAGCATAGCTGAACCTTTGTTTACTTGTGGCTCGTTGACCTCTCTCACCTCAACAGGTGTTCTACAGCCGGTTTATCAGATGGTTCTTCGATATTATATCCTTTTTTTGAACTTGTATTTATCTAATGAGTATACCATACGTAAATTTCTCGTTCTTGTTTTATTAGGAGGATTATTTCATTTTACCCTGGTTTGATCTGAATTTATTTTTAATTTTATTTATTTACTAATCGGGTTTTGGTTTAAAATACATGACAATGCATTGTTACAAACGCAGTTAATCCTTTTTACATTAAGTTATATTTAAACAAACATTGCAGACCCAGTTATTGGTTTTATAAGATATGCATTATTAAATTCGACTTTACAACTTTTGAAGGAAGCAACATTTTAAATAAAGCTCTGATTTCCCAGTAGGTATTTAGCAATTTTTAGTTTGACAAGTTGGTAACAGAATTAGGGTAAAATATAACGAAAAGGAATTGGTATAAGCATTGTCAGAGAAATGAAAATAAATTAAATACTACGCGAAATGAAGCATTCCCACAGGAGTTTATTTAAATAAAACATAAAACAGCATTCATCTTGATGTTAATAAAGTAGTATAGTACTTCGCTGGAAAATAAAAATAATAATACATTGCGTTCCGCTACAATAAGTACACTGGATTTACCCTACATTCTTAGAGAAGGATGAATAATTAATACTTATTATAGTTGTACGTGTACTTGTCATAATGTAAGAATAAACTGATTTTATTTCATTACGAATGTAAATTACAGACAATTCATTAGGAATAAAAGTTGCGGGAGAACTGTGCCAATTATTAAGTCTGTTAATATAATATGTTGGAATACCAGGAGTCTCTATAAATTAAGATACACAGTCTGAAATTTCTTTAAAAATAAAGAATTTGAAAATAAATTTACTAACAATAGTTTAAAAAAGTATGATTTTCCTCTGACAACTATGATTGTGCTAAATGCGTTGAAACTATATTTAGTAATAACATAATTTCTCTGAGAGTAAAGAAATATTTCCTAAATGCCATAAAAAAAATTGAAATTGCAGTAATCTGAAAAATATATTTGAGGTATATAATTGCATCCAAGTATTTTTCAGGAAATCCATTTAACTACACATCATTTAAAGAGAATGGTATTTATGGCATCTTGAACTGAGAAATAACAAAAAAAACTTTTGGCTGGTTTAATAGTCTTCAACCAAAATTTCGAGTTATCACGACACGGGTAATTTCACGAAAAATGAAAAAAAGTCCCAGGATGTTGCGGAAGGGGTGGGAATAAGTTTTCAGTCGATAAAAAAAAAAATTACGGTGATAAGGCAGACTCGCTCTAATTTTGTGTGAGTTCTTTAAGTAGGTACTTTGCTGCCTCAAAGGCTTTTTTCCGTCTTTTTTTATTTGTGTTTATTGCGCCATGAATTACATATTTCAGAACAAATAATTGTAACATGTTAAAACTAATATCCCACTTTGGAGGACACCCTGTATAATTATACAACGAAATAAAGATATAGATAAATTGTATTTATGTTTGACATTTTTTCAACAAGGGTCCATGTAGAATTAGAGGATTATTTTAACGGTCATCAAAGTCTTGTGATACCACTGAAAAAACAAATTCAACTGAATTAGTGAACCGTGTCCGATACTTGAACCAATTGAAAAATGTCATATATATCTGGTTAATGCAAATACGGTCGTAATAGCTTAGGGTTGTTTTCACACGAAAAATATTGATGCCATTTAATTAAAATGACATGTTCCAATTATTTCCCTCTGCTGATATTAATGCCGAGTACAGTCAGTAAAAAAGAAAGCGAATGAGGTAGAAATTTAATCCAAATTGATTACATCGCGGTCTCCGCTTAACAAATATACAATTGGCAGAATGTTATGTATAGTACGACTCAAATATTTCATTGAGAGGTTTTCTCGCTACTTAAACTAAAACTCTTTTTTGATTTTTTTCACAATCAAATCCTTTAGGACAAAAATAAAGACCCCTATCCTATTATAGACACAATGAAATCTACTAGATAATCCACTTACCTCGAAAAAAAAAATAGAACTGAAGAGTAAAAAATTATTTCCCCAGCTTGCCTTAATGTTTTTCATAAAAAAAATTGGCAAAACCACTAAACAAATGGAACCAAATGGACCATGTTATTATTTATATTTTAGCTCGTACAACCCATAAATTAATTAGTTATACGATTATCTATTTTGCAAGTATGAAATCCATCGCAAATTACGGTTTTCAAATAATGTAAATTTACTTCATTATATCATTATGAAATTTCGCTGTTGTTTATTTTAAAATCCGAGTTTTAATCAAACGCTATTGACTGTAAAGCTACACAATTAATATTTTATTGCATAAAACTAAATACTTTATGCAAATGTTTCTGTTACACATTACATAAAGCAAACTATATTTATTGTAATAGATATTATTTTCTCTTGAACTGATTTAAAATTGCGTTATACAGTAAGTGTTTAGTTAATAATTTTTTTTTCTTCAAAATGCCCAAATTTTTGTGAGTAATATTGGTTATTTTTGAAAAAATAAAATTCTACATTTTATTTTCAAAATATTTTTTGTTTATTTTGAACTTTTCAAAAGCGACCGCTTTCGTCATCAGCGAAATGGGAACATAATAATAATTTTAGACTTAATTTTAATTTTTCTACATCTGGGCCAAAGTTCAAAATAAACAGAAAGTGTTTTCTAAATAAAATGTAGAATTTCATTTTTCCAAAAATAACCAAAATTACTCACGAAAATTTGAAAATATTAATATGTAGAAGTAGGTACACATTTAAACTATTAACGTGCCAAGTGTGTTTAGTGAAGGGGGTTACTAATTTGAAGAAACGCTCACTGATATTGCAATGGAAAAACTTATGATTGTAATGACAGCAATGATTAATAATTAATAAATAATACACTTGGATTTCATTTTTTTGACCACGATGCCGATTGTACTTTTGCTACTTATGGTTGTTGTAGGTACTTATCAAAATGTCATTTAATTACAGCAGGGGTTATGGAAACCGCTTTATATACAAACAAGGATTAAAACCAGACATTCTATTATAATAGAAATATAATTATTATAAAAGCCGGCTTCATTATTATTTTGACTGATTACCAGCTGTCCCAATTATTATCGTAAATATGAAAAGGACTCAGGTGCGTTTATCATTTTGCAATTACAATTCTGAGTATGTCATCCCATAAATGAAGCCAGTGTCTGTGGATTTCATTAAATATTTATATATACGTAATTTCCGACAAGGTGTATTTAAAATGTTGCGCGGTTGAATAATTATTAATTTGAATAAATTTGTGATTTATTAAGCCTTAAATGTAGCAGTCATGTTTATGATTTAACTGTTTGACGGGGCCACGGGTTACAACAATCGTATTAATTATTAACTGACAGTTAGATTCATCAATTATATAGGATTAAATAGGCGACTGCGACACCAACTGTATTTTGCCGGGGGAAATTATCCACTGACACGAATTTTAGTTCGCTCAATATTTTTTGTTTTATTTCGCATCAAACGTTTATTTTATCACGTTATACATTTACAGCAAACTAATTTGTTTAATTAAAGCCTCAAAAAGCGTAATTTTATATTCCTGAAATTGGATCTATTATACAATATTTTGCGCCGTAAATAAACACTGAATATACAGTTTCCTCACTAGGATCAAACCAATAAAAGTGTTTTGATTTAAAACTTAAATTAATTTCCTTCTTCGATGGAGAGAAGTTGTATTTTTTAACATCTAATAGTTCCTGATCTAAACTGATGCACAATATTCTATTCAATGTGTTTCAAGGTTTCCAATCAAAAAAATATTGTTTGTAATAGAACCCTAAGATGAAATTGAATACGCTTCTGAAATTCACGTAAAGAAAAATATAAACATCCATTTACTACTTCTAATAGTCAAAGTAGACTCAGATACAGAAACCTTCAAATTCAAGTTTGTCGGATTTTCAATTTTTCAATTTTTCACGATCTGTGCTCGAGTGGAAAACTACTACGGTTCGTTCTAGCTAGGCAAATAGCTAGTTTGTTTTTCTAATGTCTTAAAATACTTTTTGCAAAATCTCCGCATTCTATTCCTATTTAATTGTGTCTGGATAACTAATTATTGTGCTTCTACTTCTGATAATAAATCAAAATGACAAACAAAGGAAAAATCCCCCACCAAATACACTGCTCGCATGTAGCATGATATTGGGTCATAGGAAATATATCGAAAAACAATGACATGTATACAAACCTGTTGCAGTTGAGATTTCTTCATAACTCACACTAACCGCATTATGATATTGTGCTGAGTGAAGTTTTCTGCGACGAAGCGTTAGTCCAGTGAATTCGAGATGTTTCATATTTTTCAGTAATATGTTAAGTTTATTTCATAAATCAAAATGATCTTTACGAAAGTATGAAAGTTGTGTAACTTATTTATTAATGTTGGCTTAATCCGATAGCAATGTTAGGACTTACGACCAGGAACCCATCGAGTGCCTTGATAGACTAATAGACGAAGTGACTGTCTATAAAATTTCTACATATGAATTAAGGCACTGGCTAAAATGTTGCCTGGTTGTTTCAGAATACTTAGCAGTAGGTTTATAAAGTGATGTAAAATACTTGAAATCACATATTATTAAGTAGTATATTATAGTAGTAGTTTATATAAACCATTCTCTCGTTACAAAAAACATACTATTTAAAATTGGGGTATATCGTCATTTAGTATCATGGATCAGTTGTGTATCTCTGAGTAAATCCAGCAAGTAGTTGTGGATCTTGTTTAACGTATTCATCATCGATATTGTTAAAATATTGATTTTTTTACTGTTTGCAGACAATCTCAAAATATTTGATGATATTGGTTGTCCATAAAATTCTAGAAGATCTTGATAATGATATTCCCCCTAATATTTATAGACTTAAAGGTATTTAGTCGCAAACTGCTGTCGACAACTCTTAATAATTATGCCTTTAATAATGTCCAGTTGCACAACGTAAATATTGCTCAAGTTTTATATTTGGGAATCATTTCCTTACACAATAATAGGTGGTAATATTATATATGTTTCGCCTTCACAATTATTAATAGCTGAATCAGTTCTTCTAATGGATTGGCGTTTAGACGTGCCAGCTTAGAAATTATTATTTTTGTCAAGAAGTAAAAAAAACACACTATATGTATTTCTCATTATTGTATTGATTATAGTTCTATGTCGGATTAATAATTAAAAACGAGAAAAATATCATTAAAAACAATAACTATTCATATAAGTTGTAAAATCATACTTACCTGCTGTTTTTCTTTCATTCGTGCCCAAATCATCTCAATTGCTTTCTCTTTATATCTTTTATTACCGGTTCAACTTTCAACTCCTGTCTTACTATTTTATTTTAAATTCTGTCTCTTCTGATAATGTTCTTTACTGCTCTCAAATATTTCCTCTCTATCGTTTTTAGTTTGCTTATAATCTGATTTGTCGGTATCCAACTTTCACATCCGTATGTCAGTATAGGTTTAAAGATGGTTTTGTATACTGTTAATTTAGTTTCCTTGATATTTCTTTTTTACGTATAAATGTGCTATTTATTGCATGATATAACTTTGATGCACTTTCAATTCTGTCCGTTAATTCTGCTTCACTTTTTCATTTTTGTTAATCTTAAGGTACTTGAAAATATCTACTTGTTCTAAATTTTTCCCGTTTACTAGTATCGTTATGTTTGTATCTTCTCTTCTAGCTTCAAGTGAATTTTTCCGTGGTATTAAATTATACTGTAAATCTTCCTCATTTTTTGCAAAGATTGCCAAGTCGTCTGCAAACACACATTCAGATATTTTTACTGTCTCCATGATCCTATATGCTATTCTTAGTACTTTTGCGTTTTGTTTCACTTCATTTATTATATCATCCATAACTATATTAAATAGGGTGTGGCTTAGAACACCTCCTTGTCTCAATCCTTTCTTTGTAATGAATTCCTCCGATTGTTGATTACCTGTTCTTATATAATTCCTTGTATTTTTATATAAACCTTTTATCGCTAACCGTAATCTTTTGTTTATATCTCTGTTTTTTAAACTGTTCCATACAATATTTCTTGGTCCAAAAATACTAAGAATATGTTATTACTTTCAGTTTTTTCGATTATTTGATTTATAGTAAATATATGATTTTTTATCCCTCTACCCTTTTTAAATGCGTTCTGTGATTCCTCCAATTGTGGTTCTATTTCTGTCTTTAGCCTTTTCTCCAATATTATTTCATAAACTTTTGTTTGTACTTAGCATAGTGATCCCTCGGTAACTGCTACAATCTCTGTTGTCTCCCTTTCTATATATTGGTGCCAGTATTCCCAATTCTCAGTCTCATGGTCCCCAAAACTATCTTCCATGTTTTCTCTAAACTCTACCCATGATTTTTGTTTTGCTTGTTTCGCTAATTCCTTTACTTTCGTTCTTTGCTCTTTGTATAACTGGTATTTTTCATTGGTTCTGTCTCCAAGATATTTTTTTCATTTTTCTTTTTTGATTTCTATTTTTATTTCTTCGGTCCACCAACTAGTTTGTGTTTTATTCTTATTAACCCAAGTAATGCCACATATTTGCTTCGCTACATTGTTAAGTATTTGCTTAATATTTTCCCCGAGTACTTCAGTAGAAATTGTCTTTTCCCTCATGTTATGTGTTTCAATTTCCACTTCTACTGCTTCTTTTACACTTTGGCTATTTCTTTTTCATGCAGTCTCTGATTATTTTTTTTGATTTACTTTTTTTATTCAAATCGAGGTTCAAATTTTTTCTTTGCAAATGTCCTGCTTTCAATTTTACTTTTTTGACAACTAGACAGTGGTCAGAATATGTATATTTGCGATCCTCTTTTAACTCTTGTGTCTCTTACCTCCGCTCTGAAACTTCTGTTAATTGTCACATAATCTATTATTGAATTTTCTTTTCTGCTGGTTACTTCCCTCGTCTTCTATTACTTCCGTAATTTGTTCCCAAGAACTCATCCTTTTATAATTTATATTACAGCACCACCAACAAAATACTATAGTTTAGAATATTTTTTTAATTATTTCTGAAATTATTAAACAAAATCTATATATCAATGTTCAAAGATATTATAATCGAATTCATAACAAATCCATTTATTCTAAATTTTCCACTTCCGAACTGAAATATCCTCTACATTTAATTTTTTTTGAGAAAATGTATGTAACAAGAGTTCTCTTCCACTAATTTTTGAAAATTGTTCGTAAAATTTCATAGTTAATGTTTTTTATAATTCGTATACCTAATAATAATTTTCAAAAAAATTTTTAAAAAAAATTTCATAAAATGTTTTGAATTATTTTATTTTGTAAATGTATTAGTAATCATTGACATCAAAAACCCTTACAATCCTTTTTTTTCGTCGAAAATACGTGTTCATCTACGAAATTTGTGAACTATGCAAAAGTATAAAAAAAATCAATTTTTTATATTATTTACTAGAGTATAATACATCTATTTCCGCTTGTGCCCATGATCAATTTATTTATCTACAATATTTACCGTACTACACTCGGCTTATTTGAAAAATTCCACACGCGCCTGCTGCGAGGCTGCTCTGTAAATGACAGCGTCGAACTTATTGACTTCTGCCCTTTGTGTACAAGTGTTTTTGTCATTTTGGAAGGCAATGCCTGGACACATACGAGGATTCCATTTTCAATTTCAGGTGTACGGTTTCAGTACAGGATTCCTTACAATCTAATGGATACATTCAATATCATAATATAGGTGCATAAGCGTAGATAGTGGGGGTGCAAGGCACATAATATTACTTCGAATCCAATTTTATTATAGATAATTTAAATAGATGCAAACAGATGAGTTAGAAATATGTTTCCTCATTTGTAATTCAACAATTCGTTGTATAAGGGCAATTTCATAACATTTATAATTACTATTTCGTGGCGTTGCATGCATAGTTATTTAACTTCAGTTCCAACAAGATCACTTCAGAGGTTAAGAAAATTGTATAAAGTGTGATGCTAAATTTTCAGTCATATTATAAGGAAACCTCTTTCAGCAAGTGATAAATGTTAAGGAAAATCGCGGTACTTTGTAGCTTTCGTCCTCGAAAATCTAAAAATTCTTCCAGAAGAATAGCTGAAAAAGTAACTAGAATGACAAGACGGGAAGAAGGAAAGTCAACTGTGCATTTCAAACTAACAGGGTTTGTGATAGAAATGGTATCAATAGTGATGACAATTTTATCGAAATATGAACTGAATATAACCGACGAAATGACATTTGAGCATGGGACATGGGACATAACACTTTTATCGTCTGTTATTATTGTTAAAAAATCTTCGTTCGTAGATATTTTCAGTTTTAAACTTAAAGTAAATAATACACTATTCCTAAACTATCTCGTTGTAGAAATTGTCCCGTATAGTTTTGGGTGCCTGGACCTTTTAAAGCAGCAATTTTTTTCTGAATTTTTTTAATTAATTATTAATGAATATTTCATCTAAACCATTTTGCTTTAATAGCTAGATCTTCCGTTCTGACCACTAACAACTTCTGTGCATGTGGATATGGTTTAATGCTTAAAAAGAATTATGATTAGATACAGTAAACGCCTTTAGAACAATTAGTCCTATATACTACTCTTACAAACATTACATTGGGTCATGTACTCATGTGGTTTCTTTCACAATAACTTTAACTGATTTTAAAATGGATTTCTTTAAGAAGAATATAATTTTATTTCTTGCTTAAAACTCGTATCTTATGAAATTTTGTAACTTAAATTTCCGTTGCACCACGTACGAAAGTACAGCATTGCTCCGCTCCTCGAACAGAGTACTTCCCTTTAGATATATTCAAGTGCAGGGTAATGTCAGCACGAACTATTTCTCTACTTGTTCTCTCGTCTGCTTAACTATATATTTTAATGTAATAGGGGCAGATTGAGATTTATCTTGACTTTTGTATATACTTATTATTGGAATTTTAATTTAATTTTGTACATATTTATTATTATTATTTAATTTAAGAAATTTTGTAATTTAGTTTATTTTAGAATCAAATATCTTCTTTGTTTTACTTATTGCCTTTAATTATCCACCCACATTTCATTAAAAATGTAAACGAATTTATTCGCCCCTGGTGTAAACTCCAACCGCTATTTCTATTAACGACCGTGTGTACTTTGAGGCGAACGACTTACTGATGGGTTTGCTGTAAACCCCTCCATTTCCTTTATAGGGCGTTCCAGGGATCTTCTAGTAGAGGAAAGTTACCTTACTCAATATTCTGCTAATTTTGATTCAATAATGATTTATTTAATTCAAATTGAGTTCATTGATTTTATTGTTGTTTGTTTTCAAATATAGGCCCTGCCAAATGTGCAGCGGAATGTAATTATAACTACCTGAACGGTTCAAACAGCAATCATGTACACCTGTGGTATTTGGAACACAGATGTTACCTTTATCAGTGAAATAATGCTTTAGATAAGGTAGTGATGCATAAAACTTGAATTTCAATTCATCAAACATAGAGGTCTCTCAACTAAATAGATTTTATTCAATGAATTATCGACAAAGATAAATTAAATTGATTAATAAATAAGCTAAGAACCTACGATAACTTAGGACTACATTTAATCTATTTCGCAAATGGCGTTATTCTTTTAATTAAACATAAATGTCAAATATTTTTAGTTATTTTTCTAAACATGAGTTTCTATCTTTAGTATATTCCGTGCTTTGTAACGGTATTCGCATCGGCTTGAATTTATCAGTTCAGTGACAGTGAAACTAAAATGGTTGCTGGAAGTGGATTGCTCTAGAGTGTCCAATTATACTATACTCACCGGCAATTCTTCAAAGGATTTAGCTGTTATGGAATACAGAAGCGGCAGCTCGTTTTACCATATAATCCCATATAATTCAAAGAAATATATCAAGTTTTATCCGCCTACCAGAGACGAAAACCACAACTAGGTCATTATGTGTAATTGCTATAGTCAACCAAATAGAGTACATGTTTGAACGTGGCGCCTTCTACCCAATAATTTGTTCGACTACTAGGAAGGTCGTCGAGCAAGTCTATCGTAGCGCATTCAGTGGCGTCACATATGCTGCAACGCAACGGATGTGCATTGTTCAACTGCGTTGCTATACCTAATTCGTGGAGATAATGTTGCCAGATGTAAGCATATTATTTAAAATTTAAGACATGGTAACTCATACTCATGCATAATTAACACAATCCGCTTTCATTTGTTCGAATTATGGAATTTATGAAATTCGTAAATCCGTACGCCCCTGGCTCTACTGACTACTCTTTTTGGCCCGAGTATACATGGAAACAAGACAGCTGTGGATACTCATTTGAAATTACAAACTAGGTGGGTACCAGATATTTTCATCGTCTATTTTAGTAACTCCTGGGAATATGGGCAAATTATCTCGTTCAACGTAAATGATATGAGCATACCTCGGCTTTTGAATTGTTGTTATATACCGGGTGGTCCAAAAAAAGCGGAATTTTTTATTTCTTTAATAGTTTCGCCAATTTTTATCCCATTTTAATTATTCAAAAACTAAATTATAACTAAAAGATCACGTTATGAGGTAATATAAATATATTTTAATTATTATTAAAATTGTAGATGGCGTTAGTCATCAAACTTGGGCCTTCTTTAAGATCGGCTGGAACTTTTTTTGTTAAATAAACAATGAAAAGATTGAGGAAGTATAATAGAATAAACATTTGTGAATATTTTAAGACATCAAACACTAAAATCGACCAGTTGGTTCCGAAGATATAGTCCGTAACATAAAACCGTTTTATCACAATTTTGTTGATATTCTATGCCACTCGTCTAAACACCAATATTTATTTTAGTCAAAACGGCATTAAAATATATTTATATTACCTCATAACGTGATTTTTCAGTTATAATTTAGTTTTTGAATAATTAAAATCGGTTAAAAATTGGCGAAACTATTAGAGAAATAAAAAATTCCGTTTTTTTTGGACCACCCGGTATATTCTGCACGATTTTCTTCAAATTTTTATTCCTTTTTTAGGAGCGACGTGGACATGGGGACGCTTCTTCTGCTTGCCCGATAACAACTCTATTTTGTTTATGTTTCCAAGGTACTGCCAGAAAATCTCCTTCATCAAAGGACTCTAGATAGGAATATGTCATCTTATTTATTCGTCTTCAGGAGGCGTGGTTTCATTTCCGTGACGCCACGTAGTCAATTATTTGTACCATTGATTTCCACATCATGGGAAGTTGTACGTCGGTGTCACAGATGAAAATATTTGGATAGTATATTGCTATCGCTTCTCTATATTGATTGGTTCAATAATTTTTTTGAGCGTTAATTTTTCTGTCCTGTCAAATTATATAAAATCTTTTGACTAATTGGCAAATGCAGATTTACCATTTAAAAAATATCAATCATAACGTTATTAAAAAATAACTGCAACTGCCAAGAAGTGTGTGGCTTTCTAATATACAAACCAGAAAATAAATATTTGATCATTGTGTATTATTGAGCTTGTATCAAACTCTTTGAGTATCAAAGTTACGTGAAATATTAATATCATTTCATTTTAAACCCCCACTGAAATGGCTAGCGCTGCACCAATGCCTCGGTACTTCAAAACATATGGCAACATCAGCCGTAGACCAATCGAAAACCATTCCGATGAACTCCTTATGGCGAGCCATTTAATAAAGATTTTTTTTGCTTATGTTTGGTTTTGTTTTATATTTCAATGTGCCCTCTATTGGGTAGTGAAATTTCAATTTTATATCAGTGTGAGATTAAGTCGTAAAACATTGAAGAAAAATTTTACGGTAAAACTTGGGACTCGGATTTAACAACGTTATTAGGAAAATGAAGAAAAGTCTGTGTGGCGGAAAGTATATTACACGTCAGAATATATAATGTGACATGTTCTCTGATTACATCAACGAGTTTAATATGCGCTACTGAAAATTAGTGTAACTACTGAAAATTAGTGTAACTCTTACGCATATATATATTTTAAAGAAAACAATTGCTTCCTATTAACATGGTAAACCTTCGTTGAACTTCTACTGCGTTGCAAATATGTACATCGCATACAATGTATTTATTTTCTACAATTCTACTCTAATTTAATAAATCGAATATAATATGCGAGTTGAAAACTTTATTTTTATAAATTATATAAATATGAACCTATGCCTACGAGCAATTATCATGTTTCGTGTTCAATGCCATTATTACTAAACTTTTTATTTTGATGATCCACTATCAAACTTATAGCAATAAAACATAGGACGCCGACGTTACGTGCCAACAGGGAATGTGAAATGTTTTGGTGAATAATTTAATACATATTCTAACTATTTTAAAGTAAATATTTCATTTGTATTGTGATGTGAATGTCGTATACATAAATATCAATAAATTAAAATAAAATTAAAATCCCAAATATTATCAGAAAAAGCGAGAACATTCGGTTAAATGGCAAAACTATCACGATTTGAAATTTTCAATACAATTTCCGTGTTAACTTACCGTATGTAACTTATCATTTAAATTAATAATATTTCGTAGTTATTTACATTTCAGCATAAAATCATATTGTATTCCGTGAAACATCGTTATTTTATAAAATAAATTATTATTCCGACTCAATTCCCAACGTGTCACACCGGACATGTAATTACATTCGATCATATTACGGGAATAAAGCATAAGCAAGGGGCCTTTCAGCCACCGCTCAGTCTACGGACCGACCGGAATTCACTTATACGCAGACAACAAATGCAGAAGAGATCACTGCATCACTGCATCGAGACTTAATCAGTCATCACCCGGCTCTCAGGCTGTGCCGCTTTGCACCTGCAATTCAGTTAAATTATATCAACTCAACCTAACTTAAATCTAATAAACATTAACCAAAAAAACGCGACGCGACGGACATTAAATTTTAACAAAGAGTTTATTCAGCAATTATCAACCAAATTAAATCGAAGCTTTTCAGCTCTTTTATAAAGAATTCATTGTACCTGCTTCTACACACGCTCATTCAAAAAAAAATTCAATGCACAAGCTTCTTCGGTAATAAATTAAATCTAAAACCAAACAAAAATCATGTATTGCGCAACATGTCAACTACATTCTTAGTGAAGAGTAAGGAACAAAAAATAAAAAGAGTTTCCATTTGTTTATAAGAACTGCCAATAACACCGTTAAATAGACTTTATTATATTTGCAAATATTCAGAAAGTGTAAAGTTGTGAACATTTTTTAAAGACGACTTTTAATATAGTTATGAAATTTTGTAAAAAACTTGCTGTGTTTAATTTACAACTTTTGCAATAATAAATTACATGAACATTAGTAAATAACCATCAAATCAGCAGAGATTCATATCAATTAAATGTATAATTCATAAAAAACAATATAAACTATCTAATCATTCAATACTAGTGAATCAAGATAAACAAATGACTTGATAATCTTATACAAAAAGACAATAGTGGAAGCTAGAATTTAATTCCTAAAGCATAAATTCAGTGCATAAACTAAAGACATTGCAAAAAAACTAGTACCCATTTAATATGCGGTACAAAAAAGACATTATTGTTTCAAGTAAACAATCAAACAATTTAAATGTATCAGTGATAAAAAACTTTACAAAAGAAAAAACATATTTAAAATTCAGTGCTTAAGTGAAATTATTATTTATGACCTCAAGAAATATATTTGCGTGAATAGTAGATCGTCTCATTTCTCTTTCTTAGCAATCATCCAAGGACATTGTGGGCAGCAAAACATAAATAAATCAACAGACTTTTATTTACACCTGTAACCCGGCGCTCTCTACTATTTACTATCGCTCAAAAAAATAAGCAGTTGGCAGAAAACGCCTATTTTAAAACTCCTTTCATGAGAAAAAGAGCGAAGGTAATTGCAGGATATTCAGGAAACTTTAATGCGTTTATTTTTCAAATTCAAAATCGATCCTGAGTCTCCTTCCTTACAAAATATAGCATCCAATACGTTATCTACTTGTCAAAAATTTTATCAATTTTATTACTTAGGTACCAGTAAATACAGATTTTGTATTTTATTCGGTAAATTACGAGTTATGATTTAGAGTGCGTAAAACTAATTAGACCCGTATGGGAAATTGTCCAGATCGCCAAAATTGGCAATCAACCTATAAGACCTCTGTATAAATCCGTATCTCCACTGCAGTTTTTGCCTGTCTTGGAAACCCCCAAGAGAGAAAGTGCTGTTTCTTGCACTATAAAATAAGAAACTGGCGCCCGAGATTTTGTGTACTGTTTGTATGTAGTTATTACAAACAGCTCAGCAAGGTAAAAAAGAGCGTCACACTATAATAAGAGAGACAGTTTCGAGAGTCATAGGTCATATGTGCGTCACAGAATATGTTAATTAAATATTTTTTACATCGAAGAAAGTTTTCCTCCGTATATTTTTCGGCATATACCCGAGTCAAGATAGTTCAAATTTTGGGTAAACCTAGACAAAAATAATATAAAGCTAATTTTTGGTACAGATCATTATTGAGGGCTAAATAGTAATATACTAAAAGTCCTGGAGAATCCTCCTTCCGCAACCCCCTTTTTTCGCCCCCCAAACCCCCCCCTTTTAATATTTTGGTGATTTTCTCGAAAACTATCAACTTTAAGGAAAAATGTCAAGTGAGCATTTTTGAAGCTGACAAAATTTCCCTTCCAACGACGGATTGCGAGCCCATATAGTACCACGTGGTACACACCAGTGGCGTATCAAAAGAAAGTCTGCCCCGAAATTAATTGAAATTTCTTGAGGGACACGTCGAATTTACTGATTTTAACCAAAAACTATAAGCTTGGCGAAAAATATCGTTACCAATTTTTTTGTAGGTGATAAAATTGCAAATCCATTGATGTATAGAACGACCCCCAGAACCAAAAATATTGAAACTGCTGTTTAATTTATACGTACATAACGTAAACATAAAATAAACAATTGAATTTAACATAACGTAAACATAAAATAAACATCGTAAACATAAATGTAAACTATAAAATACTATTTACACAGTCAAGCACAAACACCTCAGTAGTTTAAAACTTCGCCCTTTTGGAAGGTCCGGGTCTCGCATCCAGTCTGGATTAGTGGGAGAGGGAGGGGGAGGAGAAACGAGGGTTTCTGGAGGTGGAGGCGAGTCGTCATATGTTGTTGGGTCATCCACATCCTCGTCCTTCTCGTCCAGGACGATAGGGGTGGAGTTGCTGCAAATTTTACAAATGCTGAGTATCGCAGGGTGTTCAGCGTTCCCTCGTCTTCTCCGTAGAGGTTCTTCAAGATTTTCTCGCCAGCATTTCCTACTTCTTCCTGGTTGGAGTTTGGATCAAGGAAAATGCTGGCGAGGTCTATCCAGTGGGTTTTCTTTTGAAGACGTTGCACCACTTCATCTTGCCTTGCCAGAAAAGGGTAGATGTGGTGTCACACCCACTGATGGCATGCAGGAACAAAACCGTCTATGGTACTTGCATTTCTCCACATCTGAAGGAATTTGCTGGATATTGGGCGCACTCTGACCCATCTCTGCCGCCTTTCTGAATGTACACGTTCGTATTAAGAGAGCTTAAGCCGTTGAGAAGGACCAGTAGGTCGACGTCCCCTCCAATGATGAAAAATTGGTCGAACGATGAGTTCTTGGAGAGGACAGTCCTCACTATATCAGCATCGCCGTCTTCTTGAGTTTGATGTACCTCGATACCATGCCTCTCAAATTCAATACGCATCATGGTGATCAGTCGGCGTTTGTTAGATTCATTTGAGAGCAGTTTTGCTTGGGACACTTGATGGGTGTTGATTCATCAAACAAAATGTCACTGCAGGAGAGAGAAGCAGAGCGTCGCAGGCGTTCAGCTGATTTAGTGCTCCTCATAGCTGCATTTTGTGGGTATCCATCAAAAACCACAGCTACGTTTTTACCAAAGCGGTTGACATCGTAGCTGACGTATCCCGCCACAATGGCTCTGACTGAATCATATATATGTATATTCAACATATTTCATTGTAAATAAAACAAGAAAAACGGTACGGTATGTAATTTTGTTTGTTTAATGAATTTTCGGTATTTGTTTAATATTTGTTTAGTGTATGTTTATTTGAAGCCATATGTTGCATCTAAAATGTTAAATTCAAATTCTTGCACGTTTTTTTAAAGAAATATATACCAACATTATTCAGTACAATGTTTACCCAAAATCCGATGTTATACTATTGTTTCGTTATTGAGGAAACTATGAGGCCTAGAGGCACCATTTTGGGATCAAATTGAAGCTAATTCAATTATCTACAAATTCATTTTCATAACTTTTCTCTAGGAGCATTAGTTTAGTCGGTACGTGTCTTAGAAAATGACCCTACCGATAAATTTTCACTTTTTAGAAAAAATTGCCCATCTTTCACTGGCTGTATCTCCGCAACCAATGGACCTAGAGAGCTGTGGTTGGGCTAAAATTGTAGCAAATTTAGTTTTCTTTACAAAAGTTTAGAATGAAGATACCCGAAAAACGCTGCCTTAAGTTATTATTTAAAAAAGAAATGCAACAAGTTTCAGAATTTCGCAGTTTTTCGAGCACCACGGGAGTCGCACAGGGTTTTCAAGGTTGCAAACTTGGGTATAAACTACTCTCAGGGGTTCTAATAATATATAAAACAATCGTAGATACATGCGCGTTTGCGATGTTTGCCTTTTCTTGTGTCGATATTGACTGGCCTAATATTGGTAGTAAAAATTAATTTGTTCCAGATTTACGTAAAGCTGAGAAGTCTCGGATAAACTTTTAATTTTTTTTTGGCTGAAGTAATTGCGATGAACTTCTAAAAGATTCGCAAGTAGACCACCTTTTAATGGTCGATTTAGAGAAAAATATGTTCCTTCTAAAAAAATTATGCTTAGATAAAAAAAGCTGAGAATAAATATCAAAAAGTATATTTTTTAAAAGTAACCCTTCATTTGATACACCACTGGTGGGTGCCATGTGCTACTGAATACGGATTGCGATACGTCATTGGAAGGGGATTTTTATCAGCTTCAAAAATGCTCACTTGACATTTTTACGTAAAGTTGATAGTTTTCGAGAAAATCACCAAAATATTAAAAGGGGCGAAAAAGGGGGGGTTGCGGAAGGAGGATTCTCCAGGACTTTTAGTATGTTGCAATTTAGCCCTCAGGCATGATCTCTACCAAAAATCAGCTTTATATTATTTTTGTCTAGGTCAAATGCTATCTTGACTCGGGTAATACATGGGGATTGATTATAGGACTTCCCCTGTCAAAATAATCCTATAGTTTAAAATTATAAGCTTTATTTATCCCATTCGAATCGCTGCCTTCCCTTTGTTGTGGCAGAATGGCGGAAGGAGTAGATGTATTTAGATTTCTTTAAATCAAAGCGACATTTGCAGCTGTTTTTGTTTTCCTTTTACTTGGCCGTAGTAGGCGGCGCATTGTGCCCAACTAAAGGACGAAAGGCTAAGCACGCAAATCCAGAACGGAGCGCCTCGATCCTGCGGATCCTGCGATGTTTTATGCAGTGTCTTCATCGGCTTTAATTCGAGGGTATTAAGAAGCTTACCGGTAGGGATTATATCATTACGAGACCCAAATCCGACCGCATCCATATTTAAAATTTACTAGAATTTACTTCTACAAGCATTACTAAATATTTAATCCATTATCCTATTAGACCTATTCCGAATACCGCTGTCAAACAGTCCAGATAACGCTAATTACGCTGTTTAACATTTCGCGAGTCAAGTAAATTTTTTTTATAAATTACCCAAATTTTTTATTTGATACATATTGGTTACAACAAAAATATCCAATTTAGTATATTTATATTAATGTTCTACTTCTGAACAAACAAATATAAAATCTGTTGGACGTAAGAACCATTGAAACCATTTTGGAAGGTAATTATTATCGAATTCGTTAATGACAACTTCTTTTGCTATATTTTTAAAATACAGAATTCAATATTATTGCTTTGGATGCTATGAATTCTATAATTTCAATCAATGTTTTATAAAATATATCAAAAGTAGTTGTTTCTAACGGATTCATCAAAAATTGCGTTCTAAAGTACTTTCAATATTTTTTTGCTTTGGACGTTAAGAGATAATATATTGCAGTCTTTACAAACTGCACACCAATAATGATTATATCTACCCTAGAAAATGGTTAATGGGAAATCCGCCTGATTTGCGAGCACATACTTAGTTTAAACTTTATTATCATGTAGTAATACGCACCAGCCGGTCATAGTTTCTAATAAACATTTAGAATATTATATTTCCCTATGTTATTGATATAACGTTATATCGTAGTCCATTACTGTACCCCAATCACCCAATGCGACGTATTGTGTTCACAAAGTTTAATCGAAATAAATAAAAAAAACTTGTTTCAATTAATCCGTACATGTATTTTTGGATGATAGAATGGGTTTCCCTTTAATTGAAGTATGTATGATTTAGTAAACGTATAGAACAGCCCGGAGTGGACAAAATTAATTTATTTCCTCTGTTCCTATTTATTAAAACTTTGCTAGGGTTGTACGGCGAAATTTAAAATATGTTTCGCTTTAATTACAGACCATGTGTATATAAAAGTTTCAACTTAGATGGAGGCGGTGCCGGTGGTCTCAGCTGAATATTTTTATTTAAATTTATATGAGGAAGTAATAAAATTATATAATGTCGCAGGTAGAGTCATTTCTAATTCTGTTATATATTTTTCACTGCATTTATGCTTTTAAGGATATGAAGCAGTTAAGAGTTGGGAAGGATTTGACGGTAATTAAGAGAAGTACACAGTAATGCACAAATGGTTGCCTGTCTTATCAATACATTATGAGTCCTTAGCGAAAAAATTCGGATAACGTGCACGGTAGATGCTTTTAATATTATTAAGATTTCAGTAAGAGCAATTTCTATAGCAGCGAATTGAATCCAGTGTACACTTAACTAGCTATCCAAATGAAATAAATCATCTAAACTGAAACATTTTCTTCAGCAAATCTCCAAGTATTCATAATTTCTCTAATTTTTCTAGTATCTGACATATTCTGTAGATCAAATGGGTATATTTTAGTAGACGGTATTTACTTGTTAGCTGATGGATCTATTATAGATAGTAGATAGTAGATTATTATAGATAGTAAACGTTTTATCGCACCGACGCTAGGCGCCGCGACGCTCTCTTTAATTTTTGTTCCGGGGTCTATTTCTAATAATTTATAAAAACACAAACAGCGTATTATCTAGTACCAAACTTCATACCAAGATTCAATAACTGTTGATTTCAAAATAGCCAAATGCAAACGGGGGAACGACAAGATGACTGCTTTCTGTATTTGGTCTGCCAATCACTCTGTTGATTTCTGATAATCCGGCATAGCCTTCAGAGCAAATCTAGTATCTCCAAACACACTGATATCAGGATCCTTTTGCCCAAGAAAGCTTGGTGGAGCACGTGGAGCTCGTGTCGAATATTTATTTGGTCCGTCTCTTCTTTTCTTCTTTTATGATCATATTTATATGGGCAATAGCCGAAAACTTGATGGAATAGGTCTTAGTCGTAGAAAACTTTTTGATTTATTGGCTTAAACTAGACTGATGATCAGGAACGAGTAGTTCCAGTAAATTCGGTATTTTTCGTTCCTGATAACAGAACTGATCAGGGATAAATACGCGGGCCATAAGGCGGTATATAGATAGATGACCGACCTGGCTGCTCTTCTTTCTTGCTTTTGACTTGAATGTCATTAACCTCGTCATTAGCTAAGCATGAGCATGTACAGATTGTTATAGAATCTATGGGAATGAATATTTTTGCTCCCGAGCTTTACCTCACAGAAAAACATAACAAACACGATTAACTTTTGGATAATTTTTCTCATGATCTTGAGTGTTAAATATAGGAAATCTGAGATTATAATATAGGTATATCTAAGCATTCTAAATGTTATTCAAACCAGCTCAGTGTAGTATATTCTTTATAAACCAATATGGAAAAATTCTTTTCTGTACAGCGCTAACTATTTGTTTTCAATTATTTACATAAACGTCTAGTTTTTCCTCTTAAGTATCGAATATGGAACAGAATTAGTAATAAATGTCAAAGGAACACGGTATGTGATTGTATCTGAACTTCTTCGGCATTTCAGCCGCAGCGCAGCATGTTTCACTTTTACGTATTCGGCGTATGTATGCTTAATGCGAAGCAACGTAAACACCCACACGTCAGACAATGGCACTTGCAAGAGACCACAACTATGTGCGATTATCGGCCACGTTCATGTTTGGCGCTTGTTGCTGTACGTGTTTCCCTTACAGCCGAATACTTAGCAAAGTAAAATTTAATAAACTCTGAAATATTTATCATATTATCGGACTGGGAAATTATTTATGATATTTTAAAGCGGGGGGAAAATAAATTCTATTAACAAATTATTATGCTACAGTAATGCCCACGTTTCGTTAATGATTTAGGTGTGTAGTAATATTGATTTTTGTGAGTATGTATAATTGTCATGGTGAAATTTTTGCAAGCTCAGTTCAGGTCGTCCAAATTCTATCATTAAAAATGTTTTAGTAGCAAGTGCATTTGCATTGTAATGCGTTGTAATTGTAATACGATAGCATAGAAAATTCTTTATTGATAATTACAATGATTTCTACATATACTTGAAAATATTTAAACTATTTTATTTGACAATAAAAGTGTGGGCCATATTTGTTACATTAACAAGGTAAAACTTTTCCCGAATTATTCTAATCCTGAGATTTTTCTTATTCATCGTTACTTTCCGATCTCTTTACATCATAAGGGTAATCGTGAAAATCCATTGGATGTGATTGGGAAAGTATTGCAGTAGTAGGGGAAAATTATATTATTATTTATTTTAATTGTTTAATCCGTATTCGTTTGCTTCGCCCCACGTTGGGCGCCAATTTATTTGTGGTGATAGTGGAAATTATTGGAAAATATAATTATTTTATTTTATTGATGGTTTTTTTCTTTCTATGCCCCATTTTGTATGCCAAATATTTTTGTGATGTTTTATGGGGAATTTTTTATAAATATCTGATTATTTTAAATTGTTGAAAAGGTAGGTGGTATAAATTTAGTAATATTTATTGCTTGTTAGTTTAAAGAATAGTTTTCGAATAGCATGGCTTTAGTATTTATTTTATTTAGGAAGTATAGTAATTTAAGTTCATTTTAGAATCTATTTACTAGTATATTTTAATTATTGTAACCTTTTTTAACTTGGTCCACCCGTACTACTGATGCAAAATACTTATATCTGCGCCTTGCACACAGCGACCAGTCTATTTGCGTTGGTAAACGACTGTGTACTGCGCGAAGCGAATAACTTACTTTCAGATTTTCTGTAATTCCTGTTTTCCCTTTCAGGGTCTCTTTCGAGGTCTCTTTGGTGTCTTTTAGTGGAGGAAACTTACCTTTCGTATTCTTTCGCTTATGTAATTTTTATTAATGAATGAATATTATATTCTCAATAGGTTTTGTATTATTTTCAAGTGATTATATTTAAGTTGGTATGGCATGAAGGGCAGGGATCTGTAATTATTGGACTAGAACTGGTTAAACACCAATCGTGCAGTTCTTCAGCAGGACTCACAGATGTCGCTCCAACTAAGCACGGATACTGTTCAGATTGTTAGAATGAGCAAAATTTACCTTTTTATCAAATCAGATATAGATGGCTTTCAAATTTGCATCATTTATTCATTTAACAACATTAATATCGACACATTTGGTAAATAAATCCTTAAGCTAAGAGCCTGCGAAAACTTATCTATGTAAAATCTACAAATAAATGAAATCCATAATTTAATGATTTAAAAGAAAATGTCCCCCTTAACTTATCTTATTAGTAATGAGCAGTCTATCTGATATTTGTGTTCTATGGTTTTAACGAACTTATGAACCTACTGCCTTCACTGAAGTTCAATGACAGTAGTCAAAATGGCTGTCTTGCCTGATATTCTTTGCTTTTCACAATTAATGTGCCTAAGTCCTCAACTATACAGTGTGTCCCAGATTGGGGCCCGATGCATTGCTATCTCGCTTATTAACGGAGATGGAACGATGGTTAAATGGGGAAAGTTTTGCAGATTTTAATGGCCATTTCGAATCCGTTTTCAAATTTTATGTAGCACCCATAGTTTTTGAGTAATTTTCAAAAAACTGAGAGATTGCTTTTTTTTATTTCCTCCATAACTTTTTAAGCATTATTTATGCAGGTTGGAAACTTGTACATTATTAGAACACTTTTTAAAAATACATCTAATAGTAACAGCATAATGTTTCTACCGTCATTTGTTTTCGAGACTGACACATTAACTTTTGTTTTTCTTATGGGCGCCATATTGGATTTTTATTTCATTAAATAGCATTTTTTATGCGCTTTTCAACGATGTATCACAATCTGAAAAAATTCTATACTGAGGTAGCAACGTAATAGAAAAACAGGTTTTTTAATGGTAGGCTATGAACAAAATTGGCAATTGTTCATAATATCTGTTTTCTCCTCATTAGAAAACCTTAACGCCATATTCTTATTTAAAATTATTAATACCTACTCTTAACTAAACTAGTGAACCCAACGAAATAACAAAAAGGAACTCACAATGAAACTCAACAACAATAAACAAAGTAACAACACAATAAGAGTTCCTTTTTGTTATTTTTTTGGGTTCACTAGTTTATTTAAGAGTAGGTATTAATAATTTTAAATAAGAATATGGCGTTAAGGTTTTCTAATGAGGAGAAAACAGATATTATGAACAATTGCCAATTTTGTTCATAGCCTACCATTAAAAAACCTGTTTTTCTATTACGTTGCTACCTCAGTATAGAATTTTTTCAGATTGTGATACATCGTTGAAAAGCGCATAAAAAATGCTATTTAATGAAATAAATATCCAATATGGCGCCCATAAGAAAAACAAAAGTTAATGTGTCAGTCTCGAAAACAAGTGACGGTAGAAAAATTTTGCTATCACTATTAGATGTATTATTAAAAAGTGTTCTAATAATGTGCAAGTTTCCAACCTGCATAAATAATGCTTAAAAAGTTATGGAGGAAACAAGAAAAAGCAAACTTTCAGTTTTTTGAAAATTACTCAAAAACTATGGGTGCCACATAAAATTTGAAAACGGATTCGAAATGGCCATTAAAATCTGCAAAACTTTCACCATTTAACCATCGTTCCATCTCCGTTAATAAGCGAGATAGCAATGCATCGGGCCCCAATCTGGGACACACTGTATACTATGTATGTACCTGATTTTTCATTCTTCTATTTGTTAATTTCTGGTGTAGCCAGTATTATCTCGTTCAACTTCGATCAAATCATTAATTTTAGCTGGTGAGTAGTGATTTTCTTCTGGTTTTTGTCGTATTTTATCACAATTTTCTTATTTACTTTCAGGAACGACTTCAATTACGTGACGCCTCTCATGAGCTGGTTTTTCAACAATTTTCTTTTTTTGTTCCCGTCTCCATGGTGATCCTGAATTCTTTTTTCTTATGACTATACTAGATGCCAAACTGTCATTTTGGGCATGTAATTTTTGAAATATTTTTCTTATATGTAATCACGTTGTGGAAATCATATCATTTTTGAACTCTAGGTCTCATAACTGATTCATACATATCCAATATGTCATATTTCGTTACAACACAAATTCACTTGCCGTTCTTGGTTACGATGAAGCACTACATTTTTAAATTTCACTTGACTATACCTTTCTACAGTTTTATTTTACAATGTGTCTATCCTTGTGGCATAGACGATCAGCTTTACATAAAATTAAATCTTAATTAATATCAAGGATTAATACTACTTTTTTCTACGTTAGTCTTTTCGCTAGATCAAATTACAACTTTGCTCATTCTTTATAAATCACTGCTTCTTTGTCACTCGTGAATTATTGACTTGTTTAATATTACCTTTCTGCTGGTTAATGTTATTTTAATTATTAATTTTGTGGTTTTGATTTACTGTTTTAGGTGGTACGAGCCACATCTGGTAACAGGTGTTTCTGCAACGAAAATGAGTTTTCTCGAAGTGGTATCCTTTAAAACTTTATGTTTAAACCTTTTTTTTATTTAAAGTAAGTTGTTTGCTGCCTTTATTCAGAGTGAAATGCTATATAATAAAATTTTTTAATTTTTAATTTTTCTTTTAAAGTATTGAATTTAATTTTGTTTGTTTAAAATACATGACAGTATGTCCTCAAGTATTTGGATGCGCTGAATTCGAATCGGAAGTCGGAAGTGTTTCTAATGACCTCTCTTGTCTTCGATTAATCTACGCAGCGGTTTTCTCTTTCCTTTCTTTTCACTCTGCTTGGTTTCCCTCTTTAGCGTCCAAGAGAAATCTGTCATCATGTTAATATTTCACCTTCCTTAGTATCGACTCTCCATTTCTCTTATATCTTGATGAAATCTTTTTCCTTGTTCTTAGCTATAGCTCCCGAGGTTTTCGGCAAAGTAGTCAAGGTGAGAGCGTAAAAAGTGCAATTTGAGATTCATCAGACAACCCAACTCATTGAAATTTTTCAAGAACTCTTCATCGAAAACCTGGTAATCCTCCCTCTTCTCATTTCTCAAGGAATTCTGAGAGGCCTTTTTGAAACTCAGCCATGCTGCTTTTTCAGTCATTTGTCTGATAAATTTTTCGTCCCGAAACAGGATACGAATTTGGGAGATATTCAAAAAGAAAACAAAAATAACTTTAAAATCTCTTAGAATCATCAATAGTGTTTAATGTACTGGATTATATCATGGAGCTATGCAAATTTTATTGCGTTCGGTAACAACTCATTCCTATTATATAATAACGTTTATCAACATTGTGTATTTACATAAATACTAATCGATATTCTCCTGACCTATATGAAAAGAAATACGCAGCCATATGGCAAACATGAATTGAAATTAATTATCAGAGAATGAGCGATACCAGTAAGTGACCTAATGAGCCATTAATGGGCAATAGTTTCATGTACCACCAGGGCACTTTAGCAATCAATAGCCTAGCTAGGATATTATGCAAATATTATGTTCGATTTATGCGACAGTTATAAACATGCGACCGCAAACATAGGCGTATAGCGAAAAAATCGCCAGTTGCCACTGAATTGACAATTGGAATCGATTTAATACCAACTAGGCGTTTTTGCCAGTCATTTGACCTAAAAAAGTTCACCTTCACCTTGTGCTAAAATATTAAAATAAGCTTTACGACTTCGGACTGATTATTCAGCGCTGTGGGAGTTACACTTCTGGAGCTCATAAAAAACAAACTAGTCAATAAATAACTACTATTCGGGAAATTTATTGTATTGACACTGGAATTGAACTTATGTTAACGAATCATCAAAACTCATCAGTAAACATGGAGGGTATGTTAAAGAAACTCTTGGCTTCCCATATTTAAGGTCTGGCTGACCACGGAACAACTAATTAGATACAATTTCAAATCAAATAAAAATGGTATTTTGATTCTACTGATTTCTTGGAGATAATGTGATGTAGAATGATTTCTGGATTCTCTTCTGCGGTGATTATTTAACGTTTCGACTATCTTGTCGTTGTTTTCTTCTGACGTGATTTAATTTCAATAACGTTAAGGTTTAAAAATATCCACGGAGAGAAGTCAGAAACGATGATATCATTTTGTGACCATTAAAGTAAGGATTTCGAACTATGGAAGCTTTAAATCTCAACTCAAATAATTAATCGTTTTTCCAGTGCAAGTAAGAAAGAAAGGAGATTTGGTTTTCATTTATAATACACTTCGCACATAAATTATGGAATAGGTAAAAAAATGAGTCAAGTTTATACGTTCATATTTTTGTTAATATTGAAGCAATTTCAATAATTTTTTTATTGTGGATAGGTCATTTCTTCTGCAGTTTAATACCGTGTGTTCGATTTAACTACGAGTTTTGTTATACAGGAAAACGCGAAAAGTATGAGGGCATGTAAATTCCATAAAATTTCAATTTGATCTGTGGCAATTAGGAGCCTATGAAAATTTATTTTTATAAGTGTTTCAGTTACGACCTATCCTATTGTACTCACTGCGCCAAGCAATTTGCCATACGGTTCTTGGCAAATAAAAAATTGGTAATTCTTTTAAAATTGTTCTGTTGCCAATAACTGGTAAAAAACAATAATTTTAGTGGATTTTGTTTCATTTTCCTCTCATTAAAGAGTTATGAAACCAATATCGAGGTTATTAATACAAGTTGGAATAAAAATAACTTAATAAATTTATTTAACAGGAAAAATAACGATAACAATAACAAAAAACTAAGCAATAATGCAAACTAATAACGGGTATTACCTTCCCTGGCATTTACTACAGTTTGGCATCGATTGAACATACTTAAAATTAAATCTCGAATGAACATTAGATCGACTTTTTGCCAGGCCTCCAACAAAATTAGTCTTAACAGGCAACAGAAAAATTTTCAAAGAATTGCCAATTTTTTATTTACCAAGAACCGTATGGCAAATTGCTTGGCGCAGTGAGTACAATAGAAGAGGCCGTAACCGAAACACTTATAAAAATAAATTTTCATAGGCTCCTAATTGCCACAGATCAAATTGAAATTTTATGGAATTTACATGCCCTCATACTTTTCGCGTTTCCCTGTATAACAAAACTCGTAGTTAAATCGAACATACGGTATTAAACTGCAGAAGAAATGACCTATGCGCAATAAAAAAATTATTGAAATTGCCTCAATATTAACAAAAATATGAACGTATAAACTTGACTCATTTTTTTACCTATTCCATAATTTATGTGCGAAGTGTATATTAATCTCCAAGAAGTGAGACGCGCGATAAAGTATTTAAAAAACTCATAATTGACTTTTTCATCTACTAAAGCTGGACTAGAACTTAGAAGGGCGAAGAACAATATTTTTCATAATTAAATGTATGGAAAACAGCACTTGTTCTTCCATTTCCTAAAGTTGACAACTGTAGTGAATTAAAAGATCTTAGACCCCTTAGTATCTTGCCTGCATTATCGAAACTTATTGAAAAAATTGTTGCCGACCAATTCAAAACATATCTATATCAAAATAATATAATTCCACAGTATCAATCTGGTTTTCGCCCTATGCATAGTACACAAACTGCATTACTTAAAGTTGTAGATGATATCACGTTCGCTATTGACAATAAACAAGTTACATTCATCATTTTTCTCGATCAAAGCAAGGCATTTGACGTAGTAAACTTTGATTTATTAATTGCCAAGCTAAACTACATAGGATGTGATGATATGGCCCTGACATGGTTCAAAAATTATATACACAATAGAACTCAGAGTGTCAAATACAAGGAATCCACATGTAATTTATTAAGAACGAAAAGTGGCGTACCACAAGGAAGTATCTTAGGTCCTATTATCTTCTCAGTATTTACCTTCGATTTACCAAAATGTCTTGATCACTGCAAATATCATTTGTATGCTGACGATTTACAGATATACATATCTTGTACAATTGATAATTAAGCCGACGCAATTCACAAAGTAAATAGCGATTTAAATAACTTATATAGCTGGTGCAGAGAAAATGGATTACGGATTAATCCTGAAAAAACAGTCGCTATGTGTATTGGTACTCGTCAAATACATTCAAAAATAAATCTTGATGACTTCAGTGTAATATTAAATGACATAGTGATTGACTGGTCAGATTCCACTAAAAGTTTAGGTGTCATATTTGACAACAACTTAAATTTTGAAAAACATACAAATAAAATAATCAGTACATCATATATGAAATTAAAAATGCTATATCGACTGAAACAATCATTATCCTCAGACACAAAGCTAAAACTAATACAAAGCCTCATCTACCCCAATTTGGACTATTGCTCTAGTGTATATTATGATTTTGTAACACAAAATAATAAAACTAGATTACAAAAACTACAAAATGCATGTATGAGATATGTATTCGATATACCTTATACCCATCATGTTACACCATTCATAAATAATTGCAGATAATTAAAATTGCATAACAGGTTCATATATCTATACTGCATGTTTTTTTACAAATTAGTGAAAAATAAAATACCAAATTATTTGTTTAATAACTTACAGTTAAGATCTACTGTTCATAGTATAAACATACGAACGAATAGTTTTACAATACCACAACACACAACATCAAAATATGAAGCATGTTTCTCTTATAGAGCACCTACTCTATTAAACACTATAATTAATCTTTTAAGTTTATCAGAAACCAATTTTAAAAATGAATTAAAGGAACTCTTGTTTCAAAATCAATTATAATGTAACTATATTCATAAACATTTGAATATCTTAATCATTGTGTAATTGTGTATACATTCTTCAATCATTGTATATTAGTATTAACTCAAAAATTTGACTTGAACAGTGTTATTCTTTATAACTAGGTACATATATACTTAGATAATAATTAGTTTTATATAGCTTTTAAATTAACTTCACTTATATATTACGCAGGCGATGTGGAAGATCGCAGATGTATGCGAACATCGATCAAATTGTGTGATTACTTTTAATACTACTTATTGTACTTCCTTATATTATGTACATTTTTTGTAATCTGCACAATAAACCTTATTCTATTCTACTCTATTCTATTCTAAATGAAGCGCAAATATTATAACCAAAACGAAAAGTAACCAAAGCCTAAATTCTTATTGAATAGTAATTCCTTATTTTGTCTAGTGGTCCTAATTATTTAGTGGATTGAGTCTTAAACATCCATTACAAAAAGTGAAGACCTAAGGATCTCTTTGAGCTAGTAACTTTCAATCTTTCCCGTTGCACCTCAATTTCCCTAGTTTATTTTTTCATTTCCGATCATTCGCTAGACATGAAAACAAATGCTTGTTACACTATAAATTATTTTCCTATGTCTGTGATACATGCGAGTCTAATTTTCCATATTACTTACGAAAACATCAGACTGCGCAAAACATTTGTTCACCATATTGCAAAATTCAGCTTGTAATAATAAACGTTTCAACAAGGACTCGGTTTTTGATTGACGATTCTCCCGACATTCTGCCACTTCCTTCATAAAATCTGAGAGAAGCTTCCTTGCAATTACTTCTGGCGCGGTTTTAATAATTATTCTCTTTCTTGCCAACCCAAACACAACGAAACCTTCTAATTAAATTTGGAGCAACAAAGCAGAGCTTCAAAGGAAAAATTTGATAATGTTTATTAAAGCTAAATAGCTAGATGATCGCCTGAGAGGTTAAATGGCATGAAAAATGGTTACGTTGTTTTCGTTGAAATGCGGGGAGAATTTATTTAAGCCAAACAAGTTTTATTTAAATGGTTTAACTTTTAATTCTCTTATTATTATTGTTATTTTTGGTTAGATAAAAATAATGACTGAAATTCTAACTAATTTAAATGAAATGAATAAAAATTATGAATCATGTGACCAAAAATAGGCAACAAGATGTTTTTCTTTTTATATGTGCCGCTGTTGAGTATGTATATGGTCACGTCATTTATAATCATTTATGAAGACCCTATAGATATACCTAGTAGTTATTATCGATATAAAATTTGTTTATATACATGACAGTCCAGACATTTAAATAATGCAATACACAAGAACGTTGAAGATAATGTTTTTTAAATTAGTCAAAATAATTCCACAATTTTGTTGAATTGGAAATAACCATGACCGAATTAAACACGAACGCATAACGAAATCCAATTTGATCCAACAACGTACGTAATAAAAAATATGACCTGGAAGATGGAAGATGGAAGATGGAAGATGGAAGATGGAAGATGGAAGATGGAAGATGGAAGATGGAAGATGGAAGATGGAAGATGGAAGATGGAAGATGGAAGATGGAAGATGGAAGATACAATAAGTTTTCACTTTAATAGCCGTAAATATTTTTTGTTCATAAAAGAAAAATAATATTTGTAAAATATACATTGTTTAAAACATCAGTAATGAAATTTAGATCTAATTCCAGCAGAGAATTTATCGAGTTATCGGAAATATCTGTTATGACAAAGCTAATGAACAGTATTGTTCTAAGACGTGAGATATATCGAAAAAGCTAATACTTCAAGTCCACTAGTGCTTATTAAATCAATAAAATCGTTGTAAGTAATTTTCTGTCAGAATTACTTTTTGAGTAATATACCTATAATATGTAGGGCATTAAGGTAAGGTTACAAATTAATCGAACACGTGGAAATAATTTTTAATCCCTTACATCTAGTTTTCTTAGAAAACAAACTGCAATCACGTTGTCAATCGACACATTTCAAACATTTAATGCATCTCTGGATAAGTAGTTAGGAAACCTATATTTTTTTCTGGTCCCTTTCGTTTCTACTTCCAATCTCAATGTCCAAAGTTACTCTACACTGGACTGTAATGTCTCCAATTGCATTCGAACGCCATTATAGTGGCAATAACACGAATGCCGAAGTCAAATGGACTCTCCTGCAAAAGTGCAGTGTTTTCCTTTAACGCTCCATAACCTCTCTGATGGTAAACTTACAGAATCAATAACGCCTCATATGGGATTGTCATTTTACTCGTCATTTACTGTTTAGTTTTATTGTATTGGAATTTATCCTGTTTATATTTACTGTTATTCAGGAGTATCTTACTTATACGTATCTATACTAATCCGGTACATACCGAAATGTTATTTTTTCAAAAAATCAGTGCCGTTTAATTTTTTATTTTTTTTTTAGAAAACGGCTGTAAACCACAGTTGTACGCCACTGACTCAAGAGTTGAACTGAGATTTTGACAGTTAATTAATTTGAAAAAAATAGGCTAATTATTTTTAAACAAAATAGCCTTGTTTTTATGTAGAATACACCTGCAAATTATAACCTAGGCTTTCTGGGACACCCTGTATATGCATTTTATATAATTATATTTGCTTGAATGTTGATTTTGAGTCTCTGTTTAACCTTTATCTTGTTTCTTGTCAATCAAACCAGACCTGCCCAAGTAGGATTAAACATCTACTATGCTAGATCTCTTACACATTGGGTGTCCATCTACTGATTAAAAATAATGATTGCCCTAAAAAATGGCAATAATGTTAAATTAAATTTTACTGCTTTCAAGAATAGTGGTAATCAATCGGATTAAAATAAAAAAGAATTCAACGAAACAATTCACAATTAGTCTCGAATACTTGTAATGGAACCGCTTCTGTTTTGTCCAACAAAGTAGAGTAATTCCATGTACACTTTGGTGGCCGAACGTAACATGAAATTTTAATGTAATTAGAGAAAGTACAAGTTAAGTCCGATTTGTATGCGGCTTTGATCAAAAATCTTAATTATTTGTCCAAGTATAGTACCAGCATACAGTTTGTTTTAAGGCGAATGTAAACCTCAACAAAACCGGCCATAAAGTTTATTTTAAATGAAAATTCAATTGTTATTTAGAAATTTTTTTGCTCAAATAAAATTAAACGAACCCATTTATGTCTATGATAAAATATTTGCCTATTTTATCGCTGTTATTAAGTAGATTCATTTTGAGAAACTATAAATGTGATAGAATCAACTTTATTTAAGCTAAAAATGTGAAATTTCTAAGCTCTGAAGTTTTTCCCTTTACACGGATACAAAAAATGGAACCTTTATTATTTTCCAAATTATTAAATGATCTACTGAATAAATATTCCATTTTACGCTTATAGAGCTTCCATTTTACCTTCATATGGGGATGTGGACAAAACCAATTTTGACAATTTTTGTATTTTTTTATTTTAAAAATATGTTTCTTATTTTCCAAAAAAATTGCTAAGTATTAAAATTAATATTTAAAAATAACGTTTGACTTAATAAATTAGAATTTTAGTTAAGCAAACAGTAATTTACTGTGTCCTGTGATTTGGAAAATTAACTAAAAAATTAAAAAAGGAAGTAAAACTGTCAAGTTAGATAGTGGTAATTTACCATGTAGCAAACATACAATTTGTTAAATTACTCCCTATTTGAATAATAATCCACATGTGTTAACGCCCGAATACCCTAATACTCTGTTAAATTTAAATCTGAAACTCAACCATGCCGCTAATTATATCGTTATTTAACCACCCGTAATTGTTTTAAATTGAAAACTGTTACATGACCCGTTAATTATAATCTCCATAACTGTTAACTACCCTATGAGGGGTGTTAATTAAGAACACTATATTGCAACCAAAACTCCTTTAAAACTTTTAAGTCACGAATGCCGTAAATGCTGGAGGATAACGAATTTCTAATTCTGAAACTTTCAGGAACTAATTGTTTTCTTGAAATATGTTTATTATCTAGATTGGACTATTGATTTTAGTTTACCTCATTTTGGGAATTCGTTCGGATGAAAATGTTAAATAAGGACGGTGGTCTAATTGAGGAGGAGAATCATCGGTCGGTTTCTTGGATCAATGACTAATTAATAATATGGTAGTTCTTTATACTACGTTTTAATTCCAAATTAAATTTTTTTCAAATCTCGATCATTTACATTTAGAACTTTCAAAGTATGTATTCCATTATTTCTATGTTTGTACGATATTTAGATGATATTCACATAATTATATGATATTTATATAATATTTGAATGATATTTTCATGATATTCATGTTAATAATAATGATATTTATACACCAAAATTAAATACTAATTTAGATACATTGCATATAAATAGAAAATAATACAACTCTATTTCTTCTCATTATTTTAACTAATTTTGACGTGAGTTGCACCTTCAGTTGCAACTGATACTAGTACACCCGATTTAAAAAATATTTAATGTTTGCTTATGCAATAATAAGCGATATATGATAACGAAAAATTATGTTCCACTACTAAATATGATAAATTGCAATTAAGGCTTTTATTCACAAACTAGTGCTCACGAATTTGTATAATTGAATTTTACTGATTCACTTTATGTTAACAGAAAAAAGCTAGATTATATTTCTCCAGAGTAAATCGCAGTCCGCCTTTTATATTGATCTGTTCTTTTTAATCAGTTTGTTCTCTACCCGTGAAGTAAATTGTTCTTTATCTTTATATCTCAGGAGGCCAAACTTTTCTAGCAGAAATAGTTTAAAATGTTATCATCAATTTTACTCTCAGAAAATGCTTTAGTTTATACTTCACCATTACAGAATATTTTTCTCGTTTATTTTTTGGACATGCAGACATTATTTAACTATAGGGTTCACGGCGCTATATTTTGGCTTAAGCTGGAAAGCAAGAAAATTTTCAACTGTCTTTCACTATATGTCGAATTAGTGGAGGGAAATTATAATTTAAAAATGATGTAATCGACAGTTGAATTTTTTTAATTTTTTGTTCTATACATGCAAATGAGTCGATAACCGAAAAAAAACTGCATCGCTACACTATTTTTAAATATCTCCGGTTCTACTTGTCGTAGAAAAATTTAAAAAAAGTAAAATACTCGTAAATAAGTAGCCTATCGAACTGTTGGGGTATAGTTGCATTAAAAGTACATCCTAACTCAAAAAACTCCAAATTTCTCAATTTATTTTTCTTTTTGTAATAATGCAAGTGGAGTAAAATTCTTCAGATCTTTACGAAAATTGGCCTTTTTGCAGTTACTGCAACTTACTGCTGCACAATCAGGTATTTCGTCCCTAACTCTAAAAAGCAATAAAATTCGTTTGCGTGGTATTTCTCACAAATGCATTAGGTACGATAAGTAACAAAAATGACTAGTTTTCAATTAGATTTAAATTGAATATAATTAAATTGTTGTCGCTTTTCCAAACTTCAAACATTGTTTGCATCCAATTACCTATCAAATGTCGTTCTCACTAAATCATCGTATAGTTCTTATAAAGTTTTGAGCATAAAATTTACCTTGTACACTTAATACAATTAAATGTCAAAGTGAAGGAAGGGCTCTAACTAAAAAATGTATAGAAAAGGGTACTATGTCAAGTGCATTATTTAAACTCTGCTTCCTTTAAATTTAAAACCCATAATGACAAAATAAATAGCTAATACCAATATCGCATGTTTCCCACAATAATTACACCCCAATGCAAAACGGTATTATACTCAAAGATTAGGCATTTTAATTTTCTAGTACGTACGGCGCTATTTTAACATAATCCGTTTGAAGCGTACTAACTTTCTCACTTCTTAGCAAAATCTGCGAACACTTGACGAGCGTATGACTATTTAATGTTACCTTTCCTTTTTACTATTTCCGAGTGACTTGAAATATCAAATCGGCGTTTCACCTGGCACTTCTGACATTTCAAACACGGAACTTGCGATAAAAATTCACAACTTGTAATTAAGTCCAAACCTTGTCGCGTGACACGTTGAATACTTTGTTATTTTCTCTTGTAAATTCTAATTGAAAAGTTACTGAAATCTGAGTTAAGAGGATAAGGCCTAAGAAATTATAGTCGTATTCGTAGTAGACCTGCAACTTTGCTTACCAAATAGTGTATCTATACAGAGCTTTAATGCAGCTTTATGGTGCTTCTCAAAAAAAGTTTTGTGGCGATCGATAAGTTTTTTAAATTTTCTATCCATTTATTTTATGATCAGAAAATATATCCCTCTAAATTTCCAGGTTTCGGCAGGATTTCTTTTTGGTACACTTTTACCGGTCTGCACTTTGCAATAAGACGCGTGCATTGAATTTAAACTTCTCTCGCACAGAGCGGGCAATTTTAGTTAAATTACGTATTGTTCAGTTTACTATACTTGTATTCTCAAATTCACCAATCCGTGGACAAGCTCAAAATGTCCTTCGCCTGCATTTTTATCAGCCCCATACACAATAATAAATATCAACCCTCTTAAGGGTATAATTACAAATTCAGACATGGAACACATTATGATCGCATAATATGTTTGGTTAATTTTAGCTAAAAAACACGTTGCTGGAATTTTGAGTGTGTGCTTTTACAACTACTGGATGAAATCAGGGAAACGACCCTTAGAAATGATTTATCGTTTCCAAAAATGAAACAAATCAGGCGAGTAGGTATGCAAATAATGTCGAATAAAGCATAATATTTATAAAATTCTGAAACAGCAAACGATTTGCGCTCGACTGTTAATATATCCGGTTTGGAGCAGAACAAGAATTATTGATGCGTGTTGCATGTATGTTAAACATATAAATAATAGAAGTTTGTTGTCGGTAAACGTTCTATACTATTCACAATAGCTTTTCATAATAATTCAGAACTTATCACTTTTTATTTTCTTATAGTAGGTCCTATTGTATAAAAACGGAACAACATTTTCTGTTTTGAAAAATAATGTGTTTTAATAAATTTTTCTTATTATTTTTTTTTGGTTTTTCTTTAATTTTTTATTTTTTCCTATAGGTATTGGCGATAAATATCAACTTTGTTTTTTTAATTGCTGCCATATTGGATTTTTATAGCACTTTCCTTCTGATTTTAACAGTGTAAGATATTTTATCATATTGCTTTTTGAACCTCAACATTTTCAAAATCGAAATTCAAGAATGGAAGAAACTTTAAATTTACCACATAGGCCTTGTTATTATATTTTTCTTGTATTGTATTTAAGGTCACTCATAAATAGATAATAAACTATATTTAATTTTTTTTCATGAAATATTAAATTATTTCGTAAATATAAGACCGCTAGTAAAATTTCTTTACAGCACTAGTGCGATAAAGTACTTTACGAACTAAAATGCGTATGTAAAATTCTGCTTTATTCGATGGTCGTAGGAAAAATATATTTTTTCTAAATACACACAAACGACTATAAAATGCTAGATTTTGAAAAATTCAAATAATAAAATTATATATTTTTTTCAATTAAAAAATAATCGTTCCTGCATTAAATTCTCATCATCCTTAATTACGGTATTAAAAAAATATAATTCACCAATGATTTCCTAATTATTATTTAGATTAATAAGGTACAAGTTTTTGCTATATTGGGCTAAAATTTGATCAAATTCTATAAAAAAATTCATTTTCAAATGCTACAAATTTTTCGCGAACCGCTTTATAATTATTAAGTATACTAGTTTTTCTTATATCATAGACTAACTGTATTTGGTATCGATATTCTAACTGTATTTGGTATCGAACTGAAATTAATAATTAAATGTATGATTAACTAATTCATAATTTTTAATCTTGTAGCTCACGTTTTATTCTCTAATAAATCCTTCTATTTCTTTTTTGGCACGAAACAAATAAGTTTTCTATACTACTGTGTGTTCATGTTCTAACGATTAACAATTAAAATTAATAAGTAAACTTGTTTCATTTTCAACGATACCTACAGTGTGTCGCATTTAAGAGTGAAACAACCTAATAACTTTTTTAATTTTTTTTTAACCAAATTTTTACTCAATGATAGATCCCATTAAGATCAACTCATGGCCAAAAAAACATTCGCCCCCTACTAATGCAAAGCCACCTGCGATACCAAAATAAATGCAAAAAACCAAGAAATCATATTAGGCATTTTTTTATCGGATAATTTTACTAATGAAAGTTGTTCCAGAATTGGCTAAAAACCTTAAAAATCCAAAATCTCATAAATATGAAAAAATATTGATATTTTGATTTAAAAAATTTTAAGTCCGAAAATATAATTTTACAATATCCATTATCATTCATATTTAGTTGCAGAGTATTTCTTTGTTTTTTTTTTAATATAAAATAGAATATTACGATACAATAACCCATTAAAATTATATTTTCGGACTTAAAAATTTTTTCAAACTAAATAAGTATCAATATTTTTTGATTTTGATTAAATTTTGGACTTAAGGTTTTTGAACAATTCTGAACAACTATCATTAATAAAATTCTTGATAAAAAATGCCTAATATGTTTTTTATTTTCCTCGTTTATTTTGATATCGTAGATATCGTAGATTAGTAAGGGGCAAATGGCTTTTAGGCCACAAATTGTGCTCTATCTTTTAGTGAAATTTGGTTTAAATCGGATAAAAATGAAAACAGTTATAAGGGTGTTTCACACTGTATATCGTTTGAGTTACTGACTTAAAATAAAAAAAAAATCTAACAATCTTTATGTATAAAATTAGTAATTTCTATTTCAGTTTCTTTAAAATATTTTCATTATGTACTAGGTATTTAGTTAACTGCGTTACCTTAATAAATTTTATTAAAAAAAATATATATATATATATAAGGTAGTGGCGGTAGATATGGCCCGGACGGTCATATGGCCCAATGCCCTTAAACTTTAAACTAACCGCCTCAAACCCAACTTCTTGACGTTCACAGTTTCTTTCAATACGTTTAAGCGTCCTCTGTAAATAACAAGCCGAACTTCCGGCAATATCGGCAATACCGGCTAGTTTACATTATGGCGTCACAACAGGTGTTCGAATAATAAAGTTTAATGAAAGTGTTTTGGTGAAATCATCGGGAAACATTGAAAAACAAACCTAAATTTTGGAGGATCGACACTCTAAGTTACGTGTTACATAGTGACATATTTATTTTACTTAAAAATTTTGTGAAAGAGTTTTTTCTTGTTGCTCATAATGTGCACTACTTAACTGGTCATATGGCCCATGTATTTATTTCGTCACATTGTTTAAGTATTTTATCTTGATAGAAAATACTTACTTTACATTAGTGGAAAAAATTATTTTGCATTTTTTTAAAGGGCTCAGATTTATGTTAATTCTGTAAGTGCCATATTTTCAGATGGGTTTGATGATATGGCCCATTGACTTTTTCTACAATTTTATTTTTTATTTTTAAATTTGCAATCTTTTTTATTTTTTTTTGTTGTCAGTCTATTTGTCTATTATGTCTAAGCTCAATTTTCTTAATGAACCGTTCAATTAAAATAAATTTTTCTAGGGCCATAACTCCAACCCTGGTTGGAAATATGGCCCATTGACTGCATTTAAAAAAAAATTTTTTTTGTTTGTTTTACGTTTGATTTTTACAAAGTTTAATTTTTTTCCTGAAAGCGAAAGTGTTTACGCTTAAGTTCCTGTAAGCATTGTTATTTTTTTTAATTTAATAAAGTTTTCGAGAAAAAAAATATTTTTTTTAAGTGGGCCATATATGCCGCCACTACCTTATTTTATTTTGTGGTCGTACGTTAATAGAAATGATCTTAAAAACGGAGTGCTTAATCAAAAATATACAAGATATTATGATTTCATTTGCAAAATCTAAAAAAAAACAAATTAAATTTTCAAAAAAATGTAGAGCGTACGTTTTTTGTGATTTAGGCGAGTAACTTAAACGATTTTACACCGCTGGATTGAGCCAGTCGATTCATACTCACGTAATTAATTGTATTCAGTAAGACATTCGAGTATACCAAATCCCAACATAAACATATCTTATCTAGTTTTTGGAAAAACTTAAAAAAAACCACAAAAATTTTTTTTTCAAAACTGTAGTTTGGTTAGGAAACATTTTCGGAAAAACATTTATAACAATTTTCGTTTTATTTCGGACCAAAGAAGCGCCCCAGTTTTCGTTTGTCGGTGATTTTAAAATACACCCTGTACAGAGAATAATGTAAAAGGAAATATATTTATTCATTTTGTGCATAAAATTCATGTAGCAAACTATATCATGATTTTGATACATGTGATTAATGGCCCTTTTATAAAGCACGTTAAATGACATAGCCCCGATGCATGCATTTCAGAGGACAAAGAGAATCAGAAACAAACAGGAACAATAGCAAGACACAAATAGACTGTTGCATAAGAGTTAATATATATGCCGACACAGTTAAAAAAAGAACAAGAAAATAATAATTCAAATGTCTGAACTTTACTACATTCTAATAAACAGGGTGGCTGCGTATTCAATAATATCCCGAAATGAATTTCAAACTGATCGCGATGTGTAGCAATGATTCTGGGAATATTCTGCAATGAGTCTTTAAATCCATCGTGTTCTTGTTTTTTTTTACAAATTATGTAAACATTTAGAAAAAAGTATGTAAATAATAAGTGGTTGCTGAAATTATAATCCTATAATAATATTATACTCATATAATACTCATGTTTATTCATAGCCACAATAAAATGTGTATTTAAATCGCACGGAAACAGGAACACAAAACAAACATTAACTTTTTATTCCTACGCTTTGGCGTAATATTTTATGAACCGGGTATGAATCCGAATCCTGTACCTTTCGACATATGTTATTCAGTTTACATCAAATCGGGCCCCAGAATATCCCGTATATTCCCATTTGTGCACATTTGAATATTTGTATTCTTACATTGCTTTCATCTATCGCATGCTTTTTGGCATTAGCGGAGAGGAACCCACCTGCAACTTTGTGTTGATCTCAAAGCCGTTTCTCTGAAAGCTTCGTACTTTAATGTTGTGCTTTGTGTAAATTTAAAACGCTTTCTGTAATGCTGCGTTTTTCATGCCAACTTGCCATTTTTTATTTCCAATACTGATCATTTTTACTGCGAGAGATAGCGGGATTGCTTTAATATGAAGGAATCAAATGATTCCTATTAGTATGTAATTACTAATTATTAGAGACTGATGTAGATGAGGGCTACAATATTATAAATACTACATTCTTCTTAGTAGTAAGACATGGTTTTCCTATTTTGAACATTTAGGTTGTTGAGAAGAACAGATTTGTGAAACAAATGGTTATTAAGGTCTACACAACCTGACTGTCACTATTCAATTTTTTTTTAAATAATTTAGCCAAGGATGAGACAAATTAAAACACTCGTTTCGTGGTCAGAGACAAAATTAAACAAAAATAAGTTTTAAGGTCAGAAGAATTTAGTCTGATTTTATCCTTATCCTCTATCATGGGATAATCTTGGGAATGACAAGTTAGTAACAAGTAGGAAATACATTTTTGCCGCAAAATTCCAGAAAAAGAATCAAGTAAATATACCACATTTGCAGCAGTATAAAATATCTGGTTTTAAGACACCATAATAATATAGAAATAATACACAGTAAAACCCACAGAGATTCGAACATAAAAGGACATGAGAATAACTATTGGCACACAGCATTTACTACACGCGTGAGACTTGCTGGACGCAGGGACATGGGCGTGGTGAGATTATTAATTAACTCTCATCAGGGACGCACATCAGACTAATGACACTAATGACTGAGTTAGACTGCAGCATAGCATCGGTGGTTGTGAGAGGGCGTACAATTGTACAATTCTCTCATCTGGAATATCGAGACAAATATTACATCTAATTGAATTTTGATGTACCGATGGAATATTTTGATCAGTCTGAGACTGTTCTTCAGAAATTGTGTTTCTAATACTACCAATAGCGATGTATACTCATGTATTAAAAAATATGTAGCAAGTCATCCCTTTATCCTGAAGATCGATCATCGATTCCTCTCCCAACCGTGTTGATACTTCTGCTCAGACGTTTAAGATATCAAAGTGGATAGGTATCTTCTCCAAACCCTACGAAAAGTGCCATTTAATAAAATAAAGATATCATCATCATCAATATAAACACTTAAATATAGTAAATGCTAAACTGCTGTCATGTATTTTAAACTAAAACCCCACTAATAAATTAATAAGATTAAAAAAATTAATTCAGTTCCAACCAGGGTAAAATAAATGAATAGCCAGCCCCGTAGGCTATCGTCTAGAACCTATTCTTAAATAGAGCCCCGCGGGGGCTCTGAATTTTTTTTTTCTCAAATTTTATTCCTAATATCCCGAATTTTTCCAACTCCCCGACCCCGCGACCCCATGTCAGACTCTACTTTTCCAGAAATTTAAAAACCGTCTTTCAACTAGAAACCCAGAGAGCCTCGCAGAGATAGGTTAGGCAAGCCAGACCCGTAGGGTCTGGCGCCGCCTAACCTAGTGATCCTCCTAATAAAACTAGAATGAGAAACTTACGTATAGTATACTCATTAGATAAATACAAGTTAAAAAAAAAAGAATATAATATCGTAGAACCATCTGATAAATCAGCTGTAGGACACCTGCTTAGGCGAGGGAGGTCAACGAGCCTTATGTAAACAAAGGGTCAGCTACGCTAAAACAAACCAAAAGTAAGCAAATTAAAAGGCGTAAATGAAATAAATACATTGTGCTATGTTTCTTTAAAATAATCCAGAACAGCTGTCAGTTACATGCTTTAAACCGAGGTTGAACGATTGTCAACCACAGTTGAACAAAGATGGACTTCATTTATATAAATTTTTATTAAATTTGTAATTAATTAGCATAATACAAACCTGTAAAACCTCCAGTCTAGTCAAATGACCAGACACAATGTAAATTAGAACCTAAGAAGTGAGAGCAGTGATACGGTTCTGTGATCCCTCGTACGAGTCAACGGCAGATCTAAAATTTATCTCACGTAATATCAACGCATTATCCACGGATTCATCTTCAAATAAGGAAGCTAAAAATACCAATAATTTCATAGCAAAATTATATAATACAGGGAAAATACGCGAAAATACCAACCTTCATGACAGTTGAAAATCTAGAAATTCATGGTTTGGCAAATTTTCTGCATGTCCTTAGAAACGAAACAAAAAGTTGAGTTATTATTGGGTCGTAAAAGAAGCAAACCCACGTCCAGATCGCTCCTGAAATAAATAGAGAAAATTATTACATAAATTTGAAAATTTTATTCCCAATACTTTCAAATGATCAGTCAAAAGCGAAAAGATACCAGAAAAACAGATTCAACTTACCAGGAATAAAGGTAAAATTTATCCTAATTAATAAGCAGCCACCTGATTGGTCGAAATCCGAATGTGCATCCAAGGCCTATTTAGTTTATGCAAATCCAGTAAATGGGGCACTAAATCGTAGAACAGCCAGCCACCATATCTGGACCACAAACCACAAGTGTCAAAACTTAAAACAGGTCTGCCAATTTAAGGGTAAATAACGCGACACGGTAACTTTATTGTGTCGAGAGTACTCTGAACTGAAATTTTAAATCTTAACTTTATTAAATTTGTTATTACCCACAAGGACACTGTCCTATATTTGTTGTAGAATAAATTAGTTTAAGTTAGAGCAGGGACATAGTTTAAGAAAAATTTTTGCTCTTAACTGTTTCATACGTATTAATAAATCACTTGTTGAGTTCCATCTATGTTTAATTCAAGTAACTAAAGCACTAACGTTCATCTCAGCTGAATACCCAAATTACAGCAGAAACAGAGACATCTAGCTGTCTTATGACAAAATAATATTTATCCTGATAAAGATCTCTATCTTTTCTAAGTTCTTACTAATCAAATAAGAAATAAAACTTGCATGATATATAAATAACCATTATTCAAAAGTTGTACAACAGCAGATTTATAACAGATAAGATAACTTTTCGATGGTAGAAGGGAACTCCCAAAGGCCCTGAAAGGTAAAAGAGTAATTATAGCCAACCTATAGCAAGTTTCACGTTAAATTATCTTAAAATCATACGCTCTGTCGCTTATTGTTCAAGACATTGGAAAATCCTGCCCAGTGACGGACTGATCGTATGCTATAAAGTCGATAATTCCAAAACTATACAGGGTGTTTCAAAAGTAAGCGTAAACCTTCTGGGGGCGTAATCCTCGGATAAAAATAAGACAAAAAGTTCCTATCAACATGGGTCCGGAAATGCTTTTTGAGGAAGTTACGGCCCTTTAACAGTTTAAATTGCGAATAAAAAAGGTTCTTATTTTATTGAATCTTTTAATTTTAATATTTACTAACTAGACTGGACCAAAATTAAATCACATGTCACAATGACAATCAGTATCAGTAAAACTTCAAATTACTTGAAAACAATGACAAACGTTTGTATGATCGACTGTTGTATCTTTTTCATAATCAATTTTCTCGAAAACGGTTCATTCTATCGAGATGAACTAAGAGTACCTTTTTTACGTAGAAAACTTTGAAATTTTATAATTTTCAACGAAAACCTTAATAAACTGAAACGAAAAAAAAATGGGGTTATTTTTGCCCTTAACCTTCCCGGTATGTAACGCCCCTGACTAAAATTTTTAAATTTTGAATTCAGCATCGAGTTCAGCGTCAAAAGTTTATACAGTGTATGTGTTTTCGAAATTTGATTGTTAACGGTTTCGGAAATATTGCGGAAAAACCGTCTTCAGGGTGCCCTATTCGAAGGGCCGTAACTTCCTCAGAAAGCATTTCCGGACCCATGTTGATAGGCACTTTTTGTCTTATTTTTATCCGAGGATTACGCCCCCAGAAGGTTTACGCTTACTTTTGAAACACCCTGTATACAACAACTAAAAAAATGTCTTTTGAAAGACTATTTACAACTAAATTATAAAAATAAATTTAAATTTCAAATCTTAATAACTTAACTACTGGTGCATGCATAATATATAAGTGAAATTAATATCTAGAACGTGCAAATATAATAAAACAAAATACTAAATTTAAAAAACTTACCTTGTAATAATAAATTAAAATAGAATTCAAAAATCAAAAATTATTGTTCCCTCAAAAGTCCTCTAAACATTACATAAAAGGAAAAACATAAAAAATAAAAATTTCCCCTTATTAAACTACGTTCCATGTATGTGGTCGTTGAAGCAGTATGTGAGATTTTACGAAAAAATCCTGTCTTCCTAAAGACCGACGTTATACTAAGAATGAAAGCATATTAACGTAATGATGAATATAAAGTGGAAAATAATAATGAAAAGATCAAATAGTTGAATTTCACACACCAATTTAATTGGTAAATATAATTAAATGCAGTAAAGTGCACAGTGGCATTTATCAAACAATTACGATCGACTTTCCGCACGGTTAAGTTTGACAAAGCATAATATTGTTTTCGTATGGATACTTTAATTAAAAGAATTCAATTTACTCTTTTACCAAGACAATCATTCATCTTATTCTAAGAGGTAATTTATCGTGTAGAATAACAGACCTTATCAAAGTCATTAAGAAAGTCACTAAAAACATAAAGTTCCTCTAAATACGCCAGACTTATTTTAAATTAATTTACGTACTGTGCTTCAATCAATATTATCAAATTATAATTAATAGGCTCTTTTGATAAGATTGAATATGTATATAATTTCCATTAAGGTGGTAGAAAAACAAGAAAAACTTTTATCTAATTTTTTGGTAAAACTTTAAAACTAATTTTATTATCGGCATAGGTGATTTTGTTATTACTATTCTAAATTGTATATTCCTTTAATTAGCAATTGCTGCAACTCAAATATTTATTCAAAAACGTGCACCTATTGCCACATGATTTATAAACTAGGTAAACCTTCAGACTGTTTATAGGGTATTACGAAGATTGCTGTAATGCTTGTAAATGTATGCAGAATTCACACATAAAAATGTAATGATATGCAGATATTGCGTGCTCGTTCATAAGATTGCAATTGATTTCGACTGTTGGTGTGGAATTATCACTTTTATTATTCAATATTGGAACGTGTCAAGATTAGACGTGAAGAGCTTGAATCGACATTGGTGTTACTGTGTGGAAAATTGCATTGAAAATAGGGACTTTAAGAGTGCACACTTCCTCTGAAAAGTATAGGTAAGCATTAATTTTTAGTACTTCATCAACAAAGAATCGTTGTTACTAATATGCCAGGGTTACATTTTCCTCATAGCTTTTTTGCAAACACAATACCTTCAGATCTTAGCTACTTCGAGCTAATCATGACCATCCACCAGCTTCATTGAATGAAAGCTATGGTTATTTTACCTTCAGCGTTCTGACCCGCCCTCGTCCCAAATAATATGTCAAGAGAAATTAAAAATAGTATCGGGAAGTAATCAATAATTATCGATGAATTCCAATTCTGTTTGTAGGTTTATGAGAAGTACGCCGACATGGAGAAAGGTTGATTATTCAGTTTAATGTGGAAAGAAAGACAGCAATTTTCCAAGAATATTTCGTCAGCAAAAAATCACTAAAATGTTTTAGCCATAACTAGAACTTGCAATGACTTAGTAGGATATAGGATTAAACAAGATGATTTATTTATTAAAAATGTATGTATAGCAATTCTCCTTTTTTCAAGATTTGGTTGTCTGACTAAATGTCGAAAAAATAAGTCTTATTTCGTACAAACCTGTGATAAAAGCAGATAAATAAAATGTGCACATAAATGTGAAGAATAATAAATCGGCCAGTGATGTGCATTGTAATCACATCCAGGTCAGCCCAGTTGCTTTACAAATGTGTCCCTCAGGTTAAGACCTCGTCTCTTACTCTGATGATTTCCGAGATTCCAGTCAATTGAGTTTCAGCCTTAGCTGCAGCGCGCCGGGAACTAGACTGCATCTTCGCAGACACTGAACTGAATGCTTAATGTAATTAAATTTGCTATGATAATATTCATATGACTTATGGAGCGGATCCACATAAAGTTGATAGCTTAACCATCGAAACAAAGAATATAACAATAACTTGATTTTATTATAATACCGCGGATATGCGAAAAAGGATATTAGTTGGAGATAATTAACTATGCTCGCTGGCTGCTAATGGAGAAGGAACGTGTGTTATTTTATTCTCTGCGTGTTCGTACCTTTGTGATTTTTACTATACGGGGTGTTGTAAATTAGTGTTGTCGTAGATTTTGCTATAAATAGTTGGCTTTGATTTAATAGAAATTGTAATTTTTTAAGGTTTTTGGAGATATATAATTTTCTAGAGTTGTATTATTAATACATAATGGCATAATGGAGATATAAACATTTTTTTGTAACAAACGATGCTTATTAAGAAAAACTTCAAGGAAATCAATTTTACTTTTTTAGACGGCCTCAAAATTTTTATTTTTTGAAAATGTTTTAGTCAAGGTCAACCTAAATATTATTCCACAATTAGGTGTATTGTTTTTTTTTTGTTTAAAAACATAAATTGCTTTGAAAACAAAAATTAATTTCAAATGTTTTAAATTACATCAATTTAAATAAAACTTATATAGACTATCGATTTATTAATAGTGGAAAGAATGATATGGTTTCATGTTTTATTGAGAACAATTGAAATTCAAGAAGTGTAGTAGAATTGTATTCGAATAAATATCCAGAAACATCAACCAAATAAGAAAATATTTTTCAAGCTAGAAAGAAGAAATTTGTAAAATTGTAACTCTTTTTATGAACAGCAAAACCTTACAATTATTAGGCCCGAAAAAGGAAAACTAAAACCTTAAAACAATTTTAATTTGAAGTAAAAGTTGAGGAATTTTTAGCTTTTGAGCTGATGAAAACCCGTACAAACATGAAATAGTTGTACCTGTTTTTTTTATGAAAACATCGGAATAGTACATTCAAACTTTAAGGCAAAATCCTAACCCCATTTGTTGAAGATGGTCTTTTGAATGAACTAAATGCAAGATGCCACTCCCTTAACATAAGACTTTAGGTAACTGGAGTTTACCTAAATAATAATAAATTAACCAGGCACTGTAGCCGAGTGGGCAAATGCGTTGATACCTACTTGGTTGCAAAGATCAATGGTTCGAATTCGTCATGGGGCAAATTCAAAAAATGTATTTCTGATGCGCTTCGGACTTAGATGGACACAGAATTATCGATCGTTCGGACTCTATTTACCTAACACAAAATCCTAGGATTTTTTGGGAGTCACTTCGGTAACTTGAGAGGCCGTTAAGAAAGCAATTTAAGAAAACAATGAATTTCCAAAATACGTGATTAGGTAGAAGTCAGTTAATTAACAAATATCTGGAAGATTTAATAAATAGTATTCTGCCGAGGTGTATGGTAAAGAAGAAGAAGAATTAGGTACTGAAGATTGTAGACAAGATTCTGTTGGTGGCACACTAAAATAATTCCACCAATAAGAACAAACAGAAATTAAGTTAAAAATTTAACCACCAATATCAACTGATTGTAGTTGAGAAGAATTTAGAGATAATAAAAAATGTTGACGGACTTCAGTTAACTTTCATTCAGTCGCTTGCTACAACCTAGTGTAAGTGTGAGTGATTGAAGTAGGAAATTTGGAAGCATACAGAAGTTATGGTGTCACATTTTGTTCAAACCTCACCATAAATTTGATAGATACCCTGACGAAACTGATACATGTTCCAGAAAAGGTACTATCACTGAATTTGATATTCACACTGAAAGCCAACGATCGCCATATATTTGTAGATTGGGCCTCCAGCGGATACCACGTTATAGCATAACGCGCTACCTTACTTTATTCCAAGAGTAGTGGGTAATTTATAGATTTATTGCTACCAATAAGGTTGGCCATGGTTCATATTTAACGTAAATAAGTTATTCGTAAATTATGGATGAAATTGACCAATGTTTTAAGAGTTTTTGCTGTTGGGTCAATTAAAAATTTATAAAAACTTTCTCTACATTTTTTGTAGATATACTTGAAAAACCAAAATTGATTATGATTTTTTCAAGATAGTGGACCAAGTTCAAGGCGGAACGATGAGAATTTCTCATGTAAATTCCTCCAGAAAATCGATTGTTCTTTTACTCTTCATTTTTTACAGATGTACTTGAAAAACAAAAAAAATTGAGCAACAATTTTTCAAGATAGTGAACAACTTTCAAGACGAAACGATGAACAATTTATTGTAATCTTCTGAGGAACGTTATATTCAATATTTAGCTCCATCGTTATTAAATAAATTCAATATACAGTGTGATCAGACTCGGGTGCATTGTAAGACAAACTGATTATCCACATTTTAAAATAAGCTGTTCTGAATGTGAGCGGTTTTGATAAAACGCATCCTGAATGTTCCGAAATTGAGTTAAGAGAAAATATAAACTATCTAAGTGAGACGATGCGAAAGTTCAACTAATCAAACCAGATAAACAAGTCACTTAGTGACCAAAGTTAAATTAATCTATGTAAAAGTATTAAATTTAAACTAAAAAACTAAGCAAAAACTATATAGAATCAATAATTGATGTCTAAAGACATGACATATTGTGAAATTAGAGTTTAAGAATTAATTTAATAGTGTTGTGATAAAGATGAGTGTCGGAGTGTTAAACAACGGGAGGCGAAAAACCTTTTTAAACGAAATTCAATATAGCGACAGGAAATCAGACATAGAATCTGATTGTGCCCTTAATTTCACATGAAAGTTAGAAATAACTAAAATAAATAGAAAATACTTACCAAAGCATGAAACAAAAGAGTCTAGTGGGCCCTGAAAGTACAAAATCCCACTTGGTTACCTGGCGATCAGCAACAAAACATTTTTCCGAAACTAAAGTAACTACACGTTTTTACGTCACTCCTAGAAAAATTGGAAAATTTATTGGAAATTTAAGTAACACCGGTGTGAAATTGTAAACAAACCAGAGCTTAATTTAACCATGATATAAGGAAGCAATTTTGATGATACCAGAAATACCAGAAGTTAATGAAATCCAGGAAATAAAGTAAGGTACTTGCCCATTTAATCACATCGTAGTAGCCACGGGTATCCAGGTGTTGCACAAATTTGTCCACCAAGGCGTCCATTTTAATGCAGAATAGGAACTCTTGCACACCTCGTGGCAAATAAGTAATGATATCGATAATATAGAACTCCTTAGTTTTAATCCACCATTGACGAATGTTAAATCGTTATATTTTATGATTCTTTCCATTTATTTTGTTAGATTAAGGTAATTGATAAGTTGTCGTAGGGATAATTAACGTTAACAAAGTCCAATTATTGTAAAAATTTGCAGTTAAAAATTTAGTTAAAACCCTGACATCTATGATTGAATAGTTGAACTAACAAGATAGCTAATTTCAACTGACACTATGTTTGTCACCTAAAAGTCAATGAACTACGGTACCCAGGTAAGCACTTAGATCAATGTAATCAGATGTTTTGGGTAGTAGTAGAAGTAACCAAATTTTAATAACTAAATTTTAAAATAAATTCAAAATTAACAATAAAGAACCGCTTCTGCAGTTTTTTTCCATTTCAATTCCATTCATCTTATTGTATACGAAATAAGTGCAAACTATGATTTTTTCTTTCTGTTATTTGGGATTTACTGCCACACTTCTGAACATTACCCAGACAATCTAAAAAATTACTGGATTTAAAAAAAAATAACCTTTAACGCCTGTGACTTTACGTTAAAGGAACAGTTAAAGGTTGGTTTTAGACATAAAAATAAATAAACTAAAATAAAAACAATGACGTTTCGGAAACTTAATTTGTTTCCTTTATATTTTTTTAATAATCCAGATATTTTTCAGATTGTCTGGGTAATGTTCAGAAGTGTGGCAGTAAATCCCAAATAAGAACAGAAATAAAAAACTGCAAGATGCCACAAATAACTTTTAGGCAATATTTACTATGATTTTGATTTAGGAGTAAAATATTTTTATTTTTGAAAAAATAAAAAATTGCCACCTGGATTTGTTTTGTATTGAAAATGGTTTTGTACTTAAAATATAAACAAAATAAATTATTTTCTATTCCTTTTAGAACTGTTCAAAAATAGGATATGCTCGTTACAAATCAATGAATTGCATTTTTTCTATTATCCTTTATTAAAAAATATGCAATAAATTAAATAAGAAAGTAGCAATAAGAAAAATTATTTGCCTTAGCAACTCAATTATTTCGATTTAACTTCATCTTCCTGAAAAATCATTGCTTAAACAGTTAGGTATACACATAACACAATATTTCACACTTTTTACCTAGGTACCCTGTACACATATACCAAATTTTATGTTTGCAATAGTTGAAGGTTTTATAAACTTTTCGATATTAAAGTTTAGAGCTGTATGAAACGAATTCGAGGATACAAATTTTTTTTCGGCAGCGATAATTTTTTCGATAACTTTTTTAGGTTATGTACTTATTTGATTTCCATAAATAGGCATATCAGCTTCCATAAATAGACATAATCAAAAACTACTTTAGTGGATTGGTCGATATTTGAAGAAAAAATATTATATATTACATTTGATTTTCCGATTTGGCGTGAGAATTAGCAGTTGCTCCCGACATTCTTTGGTCTTCACTATCATATTTTGCCTTCTTTGGACTGTGGTCGATATTAGCCTTCTATATTCGGAATTTCTGTATATAACGGAATTTCTGTATATTTTATACATATATTACCCATTCCGAGGAATACAATAGGTTAATTTTTAGTCAAAGTTACCAATATTTAGATTTCTAGTAAATTACCTTTGACTATGGGCTATACAAAACTTTTTCTTTAGAGTCACTCTGATTTGTTGTTAAATTTAAAATTATTGTAGACAATTTTATACAGATTCGAAACAAAAAGTGGAACTGCATAATATGTGAAATGCAATGCGCTCAGTTCAAATATTATTATATTTTACATGTTGAATTATCCCAAAGATAGGCGGTACCGTTCAAACACTACATATTTAAAATAAAATGCTGATTTAAACGCAAGAATGTTGCCAGTCCTGAATAAAGCATAGGCAGGTATTTAAATAAACAAAATGGATTTCAATAAAACCGGAAATTCAATAACAATAGCTGATAAAACAAAGCAGCTTCCATGCAAATACGAAACGTGAAACTGACTCAATCAGCTGTCACAACGGTTAATATAAAACTGAAAGCACCACTTCTAGCTATCGCATTCATTGTTGAAATATGAAAACACAGACAGCTTTTCGGTTCCAATGTGATAGAATGATTGCACTTCCAATAATTATAAAATAAATTTGAGTACAAAATAAAGAATGAAATACGTATTGGTAAACACGAAACGAACGATTTTATCGGTACGTGGACAGTAGCGTTACGAACTGAATCTACATAATTACATTGATGTCATTTTCCTAATTTATTTTTGATTGGAATATAATATAATGGAATATACAGCCACTAAATAAATTATGTACGTAGGTATGATCTTTCCTAAAAAAGAACTATTTTTAATGATTTGGATCCCTTAAAAATTATTTTAATAGTTAATCTTTTTATTAGCTTGCAATATAATGGTTGTTCTTCATTTCATGACAAATAATGTCATGCCATGTCTAGTCACTTTATTTTTCTCTTTAACGGTGCTCTTCTAGTTGAGGTTTCCTTTCCGTTAGAAAAGTTTGAAATTGCGACCCAACTCGTTTCCCTCATTATTTCTTATAAAGCTGCTCTTGCCGGATTCTTCCAATAAATTCGTATGCTTATTTTATTTTTATTTTATACAGATAATGAACGTGCCCTAATCCTAAATATTACCAAACATCAATAATGAAAATGGATCGCTTGGAACTTAATTCATTTGTGTGGTCTAAAAAGCAGATTTATTGTACTTTTTTTAATTCCGGCGTTTGTTAAAAGACAAAGGGGATGAAATTAGCGATGGTACGCCTCTGCAAACGAGTCCGTATTTCCAATTACCGGTTAGGTATTGTTTAACCTTTGATTGGATCTATTGGGACAGAACTACCACTCTTTTCCTAATTACTATCGCGCTCATAAATGCCCATTAGGTGTTTTCCACTGATATAGAAAATCACTTACTTAATCGTCCTCCACCAGTGCTTATGCAAATTTTTAAGCACATTAGCGAATATAGTCTCTCTGGATTCGTCTAAAATTCAATTTAGATTTTAATTAATAATTTCGCGCTGTAGACTTATCTCGACTAAGAAATTAGTAGACTATCGCGCTGTTTCTTATTATTCCCTCATATTAACTTCAAATATTGAATCTTTGTGGTATTGGCTTTCGTTCAAAGTTCGGACGCTGAAAATAAATATTTCGGGGGTATTTTAAAATTCTATACAAATGTTTTTTTAGTTGCTGAAATTTGATATCGACATGCACACGGTGCTTGTCCACCTGCTGAAAAAATTAAGTAATTAAAGTAAAAGTTCAGTTTTAATCATTTTGAACTAAACACTGAAATAATATACGCAATGGTAATTTTACGAAAATGATGAAAAATCTGTTACCCATTCTCCACTTTAATTTTGAATGAACTCCACCTAGAATCCCCAACACTTGTACCAGAATATTTTGATTCAACCTGGTGAAAATAAACACCCTGATAGAAAATCAATCCTTAAAAAATAATAATAATCCAGGTCAAGACCTGGAATATAAACTCAAAATTGTTAAAAGTCTTATCTCTTTTATTTGATTCTTTAAAGGGTCCTCATTATTCTTTAACTGTAATATGTTATATTTTTTCTCTATAATATACAAAAATTAACATCTAATTATATTAGTATCTATTCAAGTATACAATACAGTAAAAGGAATAATCCTAATAAATAATTTTACGCAACCAATTCATTAATTTGTTGCACCTAATTTTAGCTGTACACATACACTGTAGTAATATCTTCCTCGCCTAATTACACCGTTTACACAATAAATGTCACACTATTAATTATACTATAATTCTGGCGTCATACATAATTGATAACTGATTAATGAACGAATTAAAGAAGGATTACAGTTGGAAATAGTTTATAGATCAATACCTAACCATGAAGAACTGCAGTGACCTGCTGGAAGTTTGGGGGATTTGCCGAATCTCTGATAGCTAATATTGATAAATGTCCTGTTTGTCAGTTTGCAGGAAGTCCTGGCGCGTACTGGTGTAATCCTTCGACTATCCAGGATCAACATGTCGGTCAGCGGGATTTGCGTTTTGACATTGTCTATGTTCTCCCAGTTGGTAATTGCTTTTTACACGGCCAGATGCTGCGAATAACTCTTCTCCAAATATACCACGGATAATCTCACGGACATTGACTGGGGTTTTGATGAATATGAAGACATTTTAGGGTCAATTCATATACGACACATTATTACACATGGACCTTGGGCGAATTTCGAAACGTGATTATATTTTAATCACGAGGAGATGCCACAAACTGAAGATATCCCAATAAAGTGTGTTTCTAAAACAATGGTCAAATTTAAAAAAAATAGTTAAAGAAAGTGACAAATAAATCAGTCAAATATTTTTCTCTATATTCGAAAATCGAAAGTTGAACAGATGAATCTTTCACTTACGAATTATTTTTTTACACTAGATTTACAGTTTTAATTAATTTGGTATTTTAAAAAACACACGTTTTACCATTTTTAAATAAATATTTTTGCCTACCTACTTTTTATTTCATTTCCTCTATATTCCTTGACTGACTGCAGGCACACACGAAACGGGGTCACAAGGTACCAACAAATTCAGTAACAAATAAAATTACTTTCAAAAAAACAGCAAGTGGATAAATCAATATTGAAGCCGGCGTTGTTAAAATTTCATCAGTTTCAGAAAGTGATATACATACATTCTTAAAATATTAAAGGCGTTTCTCCCTTGTTGACAATATTCTGCACACATTACATTTCTCGTTCGATGTCGAACTGGGTACATTTCGCTCTGACACAAAAATATTTTTGGAACATATTTCACACTAAAAAGCAGTTCGATGAAATTCATTATAATCGCAGGCAATAAAATACAATGATCTGTTTTAATTTAAACATTTATTTTGTTATCATTTAATGATATTACACTCATTTAAATCGACGCCGACGCGCGACGATTTAATATATCACGTACAGAGGCGGACTAACTAGCAAGCAAAAGAAGCTAACGCTTTAGGCACCAAAATTTGAGAGGAGCAAAATTTCCTGCAATTTTTTTAAAAATTATTTAGTTTTAAATTTTTTTATCATATTAGATGAAATGGTAAAAATCTGAGAGTTTTTCCAAATTGCGAAATCACTATAAGAATGAATCTAAGCACTGCTCTGTCAAATTGCAGCGATGAAGGGTTCTTTTCTGTACAGGAAAGAGTGAAAAACGGTATGCGATCTACAATCATAAAATAGAAGAATAAAAAAGTTTTTCACTTACCAACTAAATATGAAAATAACGAAGCTAAAAAACACTTATTTAATTGACTAAGTAGTAAAAAAATCCTTTGATCGTGGCAACATTTTCGCAGTTACATAATTAATATGCGTATGGCGACAAATCTTCTTTAACGTATGTGTATTTAATGGAAATATAATGAAATATTTCCTAACATTTCGCGTACGTGAACGTGTCTATTTGAATCACATCGAACAAAAGATCCTCTCATTACACTAACAACTTTTAAAGTTTTAATTAGAAATTATCGTAGTAAACATTTGCCAAAACAAAATAAAACACCTGGAAATTAACGTTAACGAGATAATTGTTTATAATTGTATTCTAGATTTCCTGAACAAATTTGTTTGCGCTGTTCTACATGACCAATTACAAGCGTGAAGTTTTGTATTCTCTTTGAAGCTGCATTTAATTGTCAATTTTGCTGTAATTAAAAAAACTGTAATTGGCTGAAGTGACGTTGTAAGTAGAACAGAAGTGTGTTTTATTTATACAGTAGGGTGCAATTGATATATTTATGAGCAAACAACTTTGCATAACTTTATTTTCCTCTATCAGGCTATTTGGTAAACTTTCAAAAAGAACATAGCCATATTTAAAAAACAAATAAATAACTATGTATATTCTAATTAACAGAAGTATTCAGTTTTCAATAATTTTGGATCAATTAAGGCTTGAGATCTCTTAAATTAATATGAATAAGGTTAAAATTAACTCAAAATTAAAATAAAGATTGAGATTTTGATGAAGGTGGGTTATAGAGCTAGAAAGAGATAAAGAGAGATCGTAAAAATAGTTTGACGAAATATATTCCAAGAAGGCTTCATTTGCTAAACTAAGCAGTATCTTCAAAAAAATTGCAGATATCATTACCGGTAAAGATGCTTAGAAGTGGGCACAGCAACTGGTGATAAAGTCTTTGTTATTCATTGACAATAGAAGAGAATGCCCAAGTGTCAACAGGAGCTCATGTGATGTAAACTTGGTTGGAAGATGTTAAGAACATAATGATAATTTAGAAAATTTACTGGAGAGAATAACCCCAATATTATTGGATAACATTATTTGAAGCTGCTTTAAAAAGGTATGGGCGGTCATTTTATAATCATAAATTAAACACTACCTGAAAAATAATTGACACTCAAAACTATCTTAAACTTCCGGTTATGCAAGTAAATTAGGTTATTTTTTGTGACCAACCCTGTCGCGTACCTACTTGGCATACCCAACACTTAACCGTGGCCAGCCTCTTCATATTGGACCTTCTACCACTTAATAGCTTCTAGCCGTTTCTATATCGATCCTAAATATTATTAGTAGGTCCACTAAAAGCTGGCGAACCGCAGGGTGGCAATTTAATGACGCGCGAAATCGCAACCGAGACACAAAAGAACTTATTATATTCGACGTCCAATGGTAAATTCCGAAATACCAACTTAAATTTACAAGAGCCCCATAACACTTTGTATGGATCGTTGGTGCACAAACGTTACCAATTGCCATCATCGTAATGGAATCGGATAATTAAATAGAAGTATACGAGGTGTATCTGATTTAATGTCTCAGAATATTGAGATTTTAAGTAATGTTATTATTTTCTCTTAGTTCCCTCTTACTTTATTGGTGAAACATGCGTGGAGTGTTAATTATTCGGTATTTTGTATCCGATGGAAATTGTTCCAAGTATGTATTTGGCTTAATATATTGTTCTCCTTTTAATTTTTTTTAATTGATTTTGCATACCTAGATGTCTTAGTGTTTTATTTTTCTTAGGTAAAAAAAATTATTATTATTATTATTAATGGGTGATTTAATTTGCATATATAAAAGACCATTTTACCCTGTTATACTGTAACAAAAAATAAAATAAATTTTATTGTTTCATGACTAAAATCAAGTAAATTCCCGAGAACTTTCTAAAATAGTATTTTTCCTGCACTCGCGGTATGAAGCGAACAGTTCGAAATTAAACCACCGACTTACAACTTTGCGTATTTGCCACTGCGAGTGGGTGGTGGAGCGCTTTTCTATAATACTTCAGTATAAATGGAATAATAATTGTTGCGGTATTTTTGATGTCATTTCACGTTTAGAAAGGCCACTAATATGAATCGGTTAGGTTAGGTGTACGTATTTTTTAATGGAAATTAAAAGAGTTTAATTAAAAAAAGCATTGGCCGTGATGAAAAACGCGTTCCACTGCGTCTGTGAAAATATATATTTCGCAGGAAATATTCCTTCATAAAATTCGTATGAGGTACAAATCATGGCAAAAGGGCATAGTTGTGAGGTTAAAAAATAAATGAAAAGCGCCGATTGCAAGCTTGTTTTAGCGTAGAAAAAATAAAACGTGATGTTGATTAAAAGTATGATTTTATTATTATTTAAGCGTCAACGTTGATATTTATTATAATTATATTGTTTGTGACATAGGTATAAATACATATTAGATACATTTATTTATACGATTTATAAACAGTAAATTCAATCTTAATAATTGTATTATAGGTAATATAAGGAAAATTAAATACAGGGTGTTTAAGTTCCTGGCACATAATACCATAAATGGCAAAAATTTAAAGACACACATAATTTTGTAAAATTTAAATATATTTTTTTCACATTCCACTCTGTTGGTTAACGTATTTTAGATAAGAACTCACGTAGCGTGTTCTTTTTTTCACTTTATTACTAACATTTTTATAAATTAATAAAGTCCATAGACATGTCTTAAGCCTGTTAAGTTATAGTATAGTATCCCAAAGAACAATTTTCTGCTGCTATTTTATGTGATAAGTAATATTTCATCTATATTGGACATAGGCCGTTCTGATAATTCTTTAAGCTCTACAGTGTGTGTAAGCCTAGTAAAGACCTTTCGATAACATGACGTGTGCCAAGGATCACCACCGATTGAAGTAGTCGGATGCGCTAGGTGACCAAATTTATGTTGTATTTTTACTGATACTGATACTAAAAAATACATTGTTTGAAAACTATTTTATTGCTATCTATAATACCTTATCTTAGTAGATAGAAAATATTGCGTGATATTTTTAACGAAAAAGAAAGCAATAATTAAATTAAAGATTGTAATTTTAATTATGGAATATAATTTGTCATGGCTATACGGGCTATGATCCCAAAACTATAAGGAAATAGAGAACAAAATTATACTGGACAAATGAGACCGCCAATTTCTATTGAGTAAGGAGCATATGACTCCTCTTATAGATATTGTCATGTATACCCCAGGTGAAAAATAAAAAATAAAATAAAACTCTAAAAAATTCCTACTTCAAAAAGACCCAGGAGATTTTATTGACGAAGCAAATAGTGTCACTTTAAAAGGATACAAATCTTGGGAGACTTATTTTACTCTAAAAGGTACTTGCACCCATCGTGTAGAAAATAGTCCACGGAGAGAGGCTCGTAACACCTAAAAAACAGTCAAATTGCAATAAATTTACTAAAATCCTAGACAAATATAGTTTTATAATATACAATAGTCAATAACAAACCAATTACAAATGTACTATGATGAAAAAGGGATATTTAAAAGTTTAAACAGACATAAAAAAAGGTCAGATACCTGCAGTCGATGCAAATATGTAGTTTAAGACAAATTTGTAATAGAATATAAGTAGAATAAGTTAATCTGTGCACAACCAACATAAATCAAGTGAAATTTAAACGTCAAACAGTGTTTAAAAAGTGAAATATAAAAATCAGTGTGAGAACGTACCAAGTTCGGAGGATCAAAATTTCATCAAACGTAATATGACATATGAGGCATCAAGAGAAAGGTCCTGGCTCCAACAAGCTGAAAGGAAACATAATTCACGATATTATATCCAAATAAGAGGAAAAACTTGGAAAATACTTACGAAACAGAAATGTCATCCGTCTAGATTGCTGTGGAAAAAGCACACATTTCAGTAAAAACTCCTTGATGACGAATAACAAACAGTCGAGGAGAGTGTCCTTTGAATGAAAAAGAGGAAGAAGTTTTCGGCGTGGCTCCTAAAAAAATCAAAAATATTTAATTAATTACTGAGGAATTCAAATCCAAAACCAGTAAAAAGTCGTTACAAGCATACTTCAAAACTAAAACAAACAAATTGAGGCCCAGAAGCAGAGGAAAATATCCAAACGATGAAAGAAATATAAAAGGTACTTACCTAACTTGAAAATAACGTTTAATTTACCCAAAGTGGACTAACTTTTCATGTACAAAGTGTAAAAACCATATAAGCAGGCAAGAGACAGCCATAATTTCAGTTTTGACAACTTAAAACATTGTCTGAAAATGCCCAGCGAGCATAAAACTCCAAACCAATGTAGATCGCTAATTCACGTTTAATTAAGCTTTAACAATTTAAGAAATTGATAATAATTCACACAGTGAACAAATTTTGTTGCACGTTAAATAAATTAAGTTATCGCAGGATTATTCTAACTAGATATTAAGATTATTTGTCGTTAATTTTCAATAAATTGTATTATGTGTTCAATGGAATCTGATCTTCATGGAACTATAAAATCTCTATAAAAGACAAAAGTAAACGCCATCTAGGCACAGTGAGTTACAATTAGCAGTCTCTAATTCATCTTCGCACAAACCTAACTATCTAGAGGGAGCAGCTAGCTCAAATAGGACTTTTCAATTCAATTTAAAACAAATAAAATTAAGCAGAATCTATTTTCATATCATTTATTGTCATTAAATACAAAAGTAAACCAGTAAGAGCAAGGTAAGTCTCTCCTAAAGCACCCGGAACTCTTCTAACGGCCCTGAAAACTAAAATAAAAAAAGGGACAGACCCTAGTAAATAAAACCTCCTAGTTTCACACGCATTCTCTATTCAAGATCTAAAACAGGTGTAGTGTGTGCTGGGGAAGAAATTTTGTGTGATAGGTGGAAGGAAGTATTGAGTAAAAAATAAAATAAAAAATAATTAAAATAAAATAAAATTCTCGCCCCACTTTCACCACAATATACATATAGAAATTGTGACGCGCTTTTTCACTTTACGTGGGCTATTTGCAACTTACTACCTACAAACAGTCCCCGCCAGCTTTTTAATACTTTCTTAAACGGAAGTGCCAGTTCCTTATATTAGAGTGCAAGGAACAGCACTTTCTTTTTCGGCGGTTTTGAGAAAGGCTAGGGTAACTGCAGTGAAGAAACTGTCGGGTCCGGGGTCTGGTGGCTGATTGTCGGTTTTCAACTGACTGGACAATTTACCAAACCTGTCTAAATATCTTCTTTGGATTGATTAAACAATGAATTTAATTGTAATTAAACCATTTTAGCTTACCCTTTTAATTTCGTTGTTATTCACCCAAATCTCATCTTTAAAATCATACGCTATTTAAAATTTATTACTTGATAGACCTTGCGCCTCCATCTCTGATATAAAGTAGATGAAATACTACTATTTTCGATGTGATTTCAACGTACTTTTATCACATGCAGATATCGTACCCTATTTCGGAGATGCTAGTGGAGTGACTTTGGATAAGCTCCACTGCAAATACTAGCTTTGATTTAAAGCAACTTTATATTAACAAATAAACATTCTTCCCGCCGCCCTCAACTCGCGGTAAAATCTCCACAGACACAATTTCCTGTTTCGTTAAAGTGCCCCAGCATTCCTGAAAACTAACATAAAAAATAATGTGTCCTTATATGCAAAGCGTGTAAAGCGGTATTAAACGGGCATTTAGTATTATGGTATTTACATAGACGACGCTTTATCGTACGGACCATCAGTCACGTCCAGATGGGGTAGGTATTTTCGCGTGTCGCAGCATAGAGATGAGATGCACTGATGCTGATCCCGGTCGCGTGGTGCCCCATTACGCTACGAATGCATCAGCATGGATCTGAATAAACATAATAAATTTAGAAGTATGTTTGCAGGACTGTGCAGGCATTACAAGTGGATGTTAGTAGGTTTAGAGAGCTGTATTTATTAATAATGGGGAGTAAATTCATTTGTATGTTATACACAAGGCTGAGTGTAATTTTATAAAAAAAATTGTATATTCAGGCTTTGGTGTTGTTCTAGTCGACAATAGCACGTAGAAGTTCCCAGTTCGATATTTTGTTTCGTTGGGACGCCAGAGCCTTTTGAGTGCTACTCAGCATCAAATTTAAGTCAAATTTTTTACCTTCGTCAGCACTTGCGGCTCGATATCTCCACTATGGAATGAGATATCGTTCTGCGTTGTGGCATTTCGATTCCACACATCATCTATCACCCTGAATTATTTAAAAATTTTGCCGCACATTTTTTGTTTTTCGTAAAATCGACCGAAGCTACATACTGTAATGTAATAGGGACAGACGAGATTTATCTTGATTTTGAATATTCTTATTATTGGAATTTTAATTTAATTTTGTATGTATTCAAATTTGGTCACCAATCAAACATATGCAACCAATTTTAAAGTAAATTTGTGCAATCATATGCCCAACTTACTTGGTGAAATCAAGAAATCAATTAAAAAATATTGAATTTATGTCTTACGAACACTGAAAAATTTTTGGAGAAGTTAAGCTGCTGAAAATTTCTTAACTGTATATTGTATCGCATTAATGACATGCCACTTCAAGTGAGCTTCTATATATGTTTAAATATAGAAGAGAATTATTTCCAATATAATCCCGGCACGTTATGCGGTCTTATTTTACATGTTCTTTATCCTTGTTCAGTGTTCACCTTAAATTCATATAAACTAGCAGTTAGAACCAAATCCGCGGCCGTATATCATTCCGGCCTTGTGCAAAACCAATTAGAAAAGTATGAGAACATCGAATATACGTTAAATGTGAAATATGAATTTCCATTTGAATCAAGAAAGGTATATGTAAATGCAAAATTACCGCAAGGGGCGCAGGTTGAACCCCACAAATCTTGTTCACTACCAGTCAGCGACTCGTGAAATCGGGCTATTAAATTCTAGATCGCAACCAGCAAAGGGGTGTAACTTCGAGAATTTTAGAAAATAATTGTTCTGAGATAAAATAAAAAGGAAATTTAACAAGCAAAATAGTTGGTAAAAAAAATAGGTTAGAGTGATTTATGTGACTGAAAAAAATTTTCTTTAATGAAAGGATTACGAAGAGTGAACTAAAAAAATATGTATCAATATGCGGCCAAATTTCAAAAATATCATGTTTGAATATTTCATCATTAGAAGGAATTATTTTTACCCTATCACACATACATTTTATAACACCCCCTTTAACATCCAAAGACTGATTTGTGTTAAAATTTAAATATCAGTAGTGTGAGTCTTTTTTCGGTAAACACTAGTTTGAAAATTATTATTGACTTTATTAATTAAAACCGAGATTAAAACATCTGGAAATGGCAGTCCATTATTATTTTCTATTTCTAGAGTGAATTTGATAGATGATTTTTTATCATTAATATTTTCCAAAAAATTGTTTAATAAATCGATTTCATGCGGCCAAATTTCAAAAATAACGTCAACATAATAACTCCACCAAGTTACCGGTTTATAAATACTATTTTCAACATTAATGTATTACTTAATTGGAGGTCCATTTAGGGGACAGGTGTCATAAATCGTTCCATTTTCAAAGCGTTAAATACTTCCACAGTATTCTTATAAGCAGAAATAATAAATAAACACCTTATGAATATTACTTAATCTTGGGAATGATGTCCATCATCTGTCAGCCATTAAACCGGAGCCTTTTAAAGTAATATCCTCTTCTTACAACTTTGCTGTGTAATAATTTTAAACCATTACGTAAGAATTATGCCTGTTCATTTGTCTCAATTTAAAATAATGTTTAGGGTGAATCTGGATGCACAAAGATATGCTCCTTTTTCATTATACTTAGAAATCCATTACTTAAATGCTTAAACGTTGTATTATTTAGGCTGTATTGATATTTCTCTCATATTTTCATTACTAACATATTTCTATTAGATATCAATTTATTGTTCCTCACATTTTTGGTGGTAATTTTAATTAACTTCAAACTGTAATGGATAAAACCAACAATTTCGTAAACCTGGCAATGTGTTTAACACAAATGACACTGAACCACAGCTAATCGATCCTTCTAACGAATTTCTAACAGCATGAGGTTCTTAACTTATTTTTACAGTAGCATTCACTGATAAAGGGGAAATCGTTTCATTAATGGCTAGTTTTCTTTCTTCTATAATAATGAAAACTAAAACCAAAAAGAAGAAATGAAGATATAATTCACCACCAAAATGAACCTTTATACCATAGAGACCAAGATATGCAATAATTATTCTTCAGTGGCCTGCTATGGGCTTTCGTAAAAGGAAATCAGTGTGGAAACTTTTGATGGTACTGGATAGACATTCCTCACAAGTAGAAGTTTTTGAGTTCGATAATTCAAATTATGAAATTCTGCTTGTTGTTTACCATTTACTCAATACAAGCGTTTTTTAAAGACCTGACAACGCAGTTTTATGAAGCATGTCGTTTTTACCTAAACTATCCCTCTAGAAGGCGTCTATCAAGATTTTGGGTAATAATGTCAGTTTAAAAATAAAAAACCGTACAAAAATTTTAAAAAAGAATCCGGCTCTGATATTTAATAGATAAAGGTATTTTAAGTAAAATTTAACAATAGACGGTAAAATAAAATATTTCCACACATTATTAAAGTCGCTTGTGTATATTGCTGATGAACAAAATCATCAGCAATAGCAGGAGGACACGTAATTATTTCTAAAATGAATATATCGTGAAACTTACCTGTTAATTCCTTAACCATTAAAAATGTACCAAAATATATAAATACGAGCTACTTTCAAAGTTCCATATACAGAGTGATATTTTTAGAAAACTTCCCCAAGAAAAGAATTTTTGACCACAGCCCTATTATTTTTTTCTTTTATTTAGTGAATGATGTAGACATTGATTAGTGAAATATATCTGTCAAATTTAGTTTAACTCGGTGAAAGAATTTAAAAAATATAGCCGATCGAAAAACATGGCAAAAAATAGAAACCATATATATCAGAAACAAATGGCATTAGGGTTTAAAATAAGGATCGTTCTGAAATCGTCTTGGATTTCTCTATTTCCCAATAACGTATGGCCAGTTACTCAGGAAACGCCCTATATACTAACTCCAATTTTTGTGCCAATTTTGTATTAAGTTAATTCACTTAAGCACTCTATTAGGTGTCACCCACAGTGAAAGAAATAAGTCCGTCAGTGGCGTGAATGTAATACAATAAATGTTTCCTCTTTAAAAATATATGCAAAATCATTCATGCCAAGAAAATACCTAGTCTTTTTCTTGAACGAGAGACAAAGGTATATTCCAGTGGAAATTGCGCCCGCCCTTCATAACATCAATATTACTATGTAAACTACCTCTAATGATACTTTCAGATCCACACTGTTGTTTTCGGAGCAAGTCCCTAAGTCGAAATTATGCAAATTTCAAAATGCGTAAATTTGACTCCCTATACACAGGCTTACTTAAAGTAGCATACTTTCAAATCTTTCCCACTTTCTTTGTTTCCCCTTACCAACTGTAGTCGATACTTATTGGATGTTTGGGTGTAAAGTTTCCCACAGAATTTGTTTTTCCGTTCCTGCCTAGCCGTACAATTTATATCCATTTGCTTGCAGTTTTTTGTCACTAACTTTGTATCGATACGTATTGTCAGGACAAAAAGATGTCTAGAGTGGTTGAAGGCGTAAAAGATACAAGTCATACCAGTCTTTTGTACTTTAAGTGGCTTTACAGATTTAGTTTTTGCATCTCTCGAATGTTTTTAACTTACCTTTTGTTAAATTTTCATTGAACACGTAAATAACTGGAAGAATATAAAGCGAGTTGGATGTTTTTAGTTCTATTGCATTATTGTCCCCAGTGGACATTTCATTTTGTTCACTCGATTTGTAGATAACATTGTAGAAAGAATTACAACAGAGTGCAGTACAAGATAAAGTTTTTGTTTTTAATGATATTTTTTATTTAATGAAAAAATATTTTTGTGGAACTAAAAAGCATCTTATTTCTTTTTACTGATTAATAAATGAATTCCGTATCTTTGCTGTTTGAATTACAAATAATATCTTGTAAAGTTATTTAAAAGTCATATAAATAGTCAAAATCAGTGCCACGATCGTTTAAAGCAAAAGGTATTAAAGTGCATATCCAGAGAAAGAAAATTTTGAAAAAATCCCAAAAATTATAATGGTTTTCCATAAAGACATGATTTAAGCTTAAGATATTAGCCAAATACTTACTAGTTTGAAAACAAATTTGTCTAGACAGTTTTGGAATTTCCAGCAGGTAACCAGGTAACCGGTGAGGTGAAATACAAACAGTGAATCCTAAAAATCCAAGCTGGTAAAATAAGCTCCGTTTCGCTCCTGAAAATTAAGAAAATTTTCACTAGTAAGTAATCTTCCCAGTGCTTGAATTATTACCGGGAATTCGAGTGAACAAATTTTTGGAAAATTATATAAATAATTTTCTTAAAAAATTTGTGCACATGTAAAATTTCCGGTTATTAATTCAAGCACTTGGGGGATTTGGTAAGAAAATTTCACACCTAAATTAAATAAAAAAATAAATGAGGTTAGAAAATTCGAAACGGCAAATTTTATAGTAGGCGAGACCGTGCGATTCGCGATTTAGTTCCAAGTTCTCTCTACCTTAACTGGATGTCTTGCCAGAACGCGGCGATCCGGTGGCGGTTTTTTGTTCGGATATAGTGTTTGAAAAGCAAATGTCAAATATGATTATATTTCAATAATTTGACAGAAAAAATTTCCACTTATTAATTTCGCTAAGTGTACCCTGGAGGATAAAAATTTCCGGAATATTTTGGGTTGCCATGGTAACGAAACCAAAAGAAAACTTCTGATTGGCAAAAAATCCGACGTGTAAAATTTTCAGTAAAATCGATCAAACCAGTTTGAAAATACTACCAAGGTAAACCAGAGGTTATTCCTCGCATGCAGAAAAGTTCTTGTGTTCCAGGAATGCAGAACTTGGTAATTATCTAGTAAAATGAATTAGGTATTTACCCAGCATAATTTCATGGCGTCATAGAATCCATGGCCAACCAAAATTTGTTGATCTATTCGTAGAGCAGAGTTAATTGCACTCAGTAAAGCCATTTTGAACTTACCTGCTAGGTGAATATTGATTTTTATCGAACTGTTAAACTAACCATAATAGTTAACGAAATTTTTAAATTTAAATAAATAATAAATTTGCTCACAGATCCATGTTAATTAGTAATAAATTAAATTAAGGTATCTCAGGATATTTTTAAGAACAATTCATGTCGCTAATAAGCTATTGAATGTTATAGTTGATTAAAATCATTATTTGTTCTAAGTGATCTGTGATTTCATTAAAAAACTAATCTCACAGAGCCCTTTCACTAGGGAGAACACTGAGGTAATTAAAGTGGCATATAATAATTAATATATTCGAACCCCTAGAGGGAAATGCCCAAATAGATTAGAAACGAGGATTAAACATAAAAATAGAGCTTTATTAAAATAACTACAAGATATCAAAATATAGTTATTATAGTCAGTAACAGTAACAGGTAAATTTACCAAATACTGGTGTACCCAAAGGGGCCCTAAAATCAAAAGACAAAGGGTAAAGCTACTCTAAAGTACCCATCCTCGTCTGGACCAGTACACAGTGTTGTTTATCACGAAACGAGTATTTAACCTGTGGTACACAGGCGAAAATTACTAAAGTAATGTGATGTGTTCTAAAATAATCATGCCTAAATAAATTCAAAGCAATAAACATAATACAATTATTGATATGTACCAAAAATAGGGCACAATTTAGCAGTTTACACTAAAATTTCGTAACGTAATAGGGGCAGATTGAGATTTATTTTGAATTTTGTAATTACTTATTATTGGAATTTTAATTTAATTTTGTATATTATATTTATTATTATTACTGTTTAATTTAGGAAATATTGTAATTTAAGTTTATTTTAGAAGAAAATTTCTTTTATTTGTTTTACTTATTGCCTTTAATTGTCCACCCACATTACATTTACTGTATACGAATTTGTTCGCCTCTGGTGTACCCTCCAACCACTATTTCTATAAATGACCGTGTACTTAGAGGCGAACGACTCACGGATGGGTTTACTGTAAACCCCTTCATTTCCTTTTTAGGGCATTCCAGGGATCTTCTAGTAGAGGAAAGTTACCTTACTCAATATTCTGTTAATTTTGTTTCAACAAAGATTTATTTAATTCGAATTGAGTTCATTGATTTTACTGTTGTTTGTTTTCAAATATAGATCCTGCCAAATGTGCATCGGCCTGTAATTATAACTATCTGAATGGTTAAAACTGCGATCATGTACATCTGTGGTCGTCGGAACACAGATGTCACCTTTGTCAGTGAAATAATGCTTTGGACAAGGTAGTGATGCATAAAACTTGAATTTTAGCTGATCAAACATAGAGGTTTCTCAACTTAACAGCGTTTATTCAATGAACTATCGACATAGACAAATTAAATTGATTAATAAATATACCAAGAACTTGTGATAACTTAAGACTACATTTAATCTATTTCACAAATGGTGTTATTGTTTTAACTAAACGTCATAAAAGTCCAATATTTTTTTAAACATGAATTTCCAAAATTTAGTATATTCCGTGCTTTGTAACGGTATTCACAGCGGTTTGAATTTATCAGTTCAGTGACATTTAAACTAAAATGGCTGCTGGAAGTGGATTGTTCTAGGGTTTCCAATTATGCTACATGGAAACATGCCAGCTGTGGATACTCATTCGAAATTACAAACTAGGTGGGTACCTGATATTTTCATCGTCTATTTTAATAAATCCTGGGAATATAGGCAAATTATCTCGTTCAATATAAATGGTATGAACATACCTCGGCTATTGAATTGTTGTTTTTATTCTCCACGATTTTCTTTAAATTTATATTCCTTTTTTAGGAGCGACGAGGGCATGGGGACGCTTCTTCTGTTGGCCTAATAACAACTCCCTTTTGTTTGTTTCCAAGGTACTGCCAGAAAATCTCCTTCGTCAAAGGACTCTAGATAGGAATATGTCATTTTGGTATCTATTTTCCCAAATAATTGCCTTATTCAAAGTTATTTTGCAGAAATTATCTCATTTTTAGCATCCTGGTCACATAACCTTTCTGTGGATACCCATATCGATATATTTCGTTAGAACCAATTACTCGCTACACGTTAATTTCAGCTATTGTGAACTGCGTTTTAAAATTCACTTCACTGTTATTTCTTAGAGTCTAAATTTACAATGTGTCTAGCCATCTGACATTAGACTATTGGTTTTACATGAAACATGCTAATTACTTATATCTATCTAAACTACGTGTCCCTACGTCTGATTTTTCGCTAGATAAAATGAGAATTTTGTTCATTGTTCATAAATCACTACTAGTTTGTTAAAGATTACTTTTGCTTAAGTTAAGATTATTTTGTTGATTAATTTTGTGGATTTTTTCTTTATTTTAGATTGGACGAGCCTCATTTATGTGAGTTGTCTCCTTGCTGTCCCGTTAAAGGTGTTTCCAATAAGAAGATAACTTTTCCAAAACTGGTATCCTTTAAACTATTTAGGTTTAAACATTCAATTTTCTTACACTGATTTTAAATTCAGAGAAAAGTTTTATTTGGACAATTTTTGATGTTCATTTAAATTCTTAAGGAGTATTCAATTTATTTTATTTATTCAGAATATATGGCAATATATACTTATATTATTGTCTTCACCATTACATATATTGATAAAACTGTCTTCTAAGATCTGACCCTCCTTAAACTAAGTGTTTTCCGCTGAGGCAAATGAATTACAGTTCTCAATCTATTCTGCGACATTGTTTTAAAAATATAGTATAAATCACTGTCTCCCCTAAAGCACGCCTCGATAATTTGTTAACAGCGGCTCCAACCATTTATTACTGCAGCGGATAATATTAAAAAGGAAATTATCATCGTGGCCCATCACAATTTGTCTGCGGTTCGACTTGATGGCAGTTACACATCGTTCTTTCACTTGCTGATACCCAGTAATTTATTCCCTCTGCTAAGTGTAAAGCGTTCGCCAAATACGGGAATGGATTCGTTTAATGTGGGCCCCTGTTAGTGGTCGGCTAGTATTGGCATTTCGGCTACCACTCTTGACAGCTAAAGTTTACTACTGGCCTCCGCCCTGTGATGAGCTCCTAAATAAATAAATTGCCTCAAGTTTGCTGGAAATGCGCAGTGTGCCGTGGCAAAGTAGAACAGGAAGTTTTCAAATACGCACTATTTGCCAGCTATTTATTACACAGGGTCATGCAAAGCGGCCGCCGAGTATTCAGATGTACTTTTGGGCTGAAACACATTATATGGTAAGGGCCATCCGTTAAAACAGTGTTCATGTTTACATATCTTATGGCGAATTCGTGTACAGGGCGTGACTGTATTTCAAAATTATTCCTTATTCCTGTTAGACTATTAGAAAATTAAATCCGTAATGACTTTCTTCGAAATTTTCTTCAAAATCTTCACTATTCCGATGTTCCATTATTTTGGTGCTTTCTTTGTTTTTAGTACCTATTGCATAAAATTTAGGATCAGCATTTTTGCAGCTAGAGAAGGCACACTTCATTCAATCATTTAGGATATGATCCAGTTTTGTACCCTTCATACTTCTCGCTCAAGAAGAAAATCAAAGAAATTGTGACATCTCCAGAATGGGATCTATCCTTGAGAAGTTGTCGGACCACACAGTCGCAAACATTCCTTCCGCAAACGGTTTGAGATGATCATATCAAATTGAGAGATATGGAAGACAAGTACACCAGTTTGGCTACTTAGGTATATTAAAAAAAAATGAATTAAAAGTTTGTAGCTTGTCCGGATAAGTTTCTGCCTATTTACAAATATTTTTGGTCAAGACAAAAGTTCATGTCTAAAATAATATGAGCGTGCATAATATGCCGCTTTCCATGATAGACTCATATCGTCAAAGTATGTTTGGTGAAGTGATATCTCAAGAGAGCATATCTTCTTTGTTTTATATTATGCGGGTATATGTAAAGCTATTTGTACAAGTCGCTAGATAACTATCAATCATAGAAAGTGCCTTCATAGCTTGATATCACGCAACAACAGCAGCAAGCTCCTTGTAATGAACTTTGCTCTAATTTTCGTTAGCTAACTCAATGAAGACCAATTAATTATCTACCGGGATAATTATTTAATTAATCTTTATTGTTTCATTATAGGAAAACAATGGACTAGAGAAAATTAATGTATAAAACTGTAAGAATTTATATTCTCTGAGAAAAATAGAAGAAAAGCTATTATTATGTAATGGTATAAAACGCAAAGAACCGTGTCTGTTCCTGAAACAATCAGTCTATGAAAATGCTTGTTGTCTATTCAAGTAAACAAAATACTAGATTTTATTACCGGTTTATGAAGGAACTGCTTATTTGTTCAGTACTTGTTAATATATGATTTTAACAGGAAGTTATATGTCAGCTTTGATTACATGTCTTTGTTATTGCTTCTCTTTCACCGATAATTAGCTGCTTGTTCTTACATTTTTCATTTCATTTCACACACAAGGTAAAGATGATGCATAATTAAATTTCATTAAAGCAAACCAAAACATATCCAAGTTCAATAAATTATACAGGGTAAATCTTTTTGATTATTGTTAATTTTTGCATTATTTTGCATTATTTTAATAAAAGTACTGTCATGTATTTTAAAGTGCCAAAAGAAATTAAATCCCGATTACAAAATAAATAAAATTAAAAATAAATACAGGTAAAACAAGGATAGAATAAAATTATCCTCACAATAAAACAAATAACGAGAAACTTACGTATGGTATACTGAATAGGTAAATACAAGTTAAAAAAGGATATCATATTGGAGAATAATCTTCCTAAATCAGCTGTAGAACACCTTTTGCTGCAATAGAGGTCAACGGGCCACACATAAACAAAGGGTCAGCTACGCTAAAATAAAACAAACGTAAACAAATTAAAAGCGTAAATAATCAATAACCGAATAGCTGTTATTTACATGCTTTGAACAAAGTTTAAACAACTTTCAACACAACAGTTAAACTAAGATGCACTTTATTTCCTGTAAAATTCTATAAAAATGTAAATAAATAGTGTACTTGTAAAACCACCAGTCTGGTCAAATGACGAGACACAATGTAAATTAGATCCTAGGAAGTGATTGTGTAGTGAATTTCGAAAAGTTCAGTGATGCTTCGTAGAAGTCAACGGCAGGTCAAAATTTCATCTAACGAAATATCAGCAAATGGGTATCCACAGATTCGTCATGAAATAGGGATGCTGAAAATAACATAATATCATAGGAAGAGTATAGAATAAAGAAAAAACAGGCATAAATACAAACCATAAATGACAGATAGCAATCTAGATATCCTTGATTTGCAAATTTTCTGCATGTTCCTTAGAAACGAAACAAAAGTTGCGTTGTTATTGGGGAGTGAAAGAAGAAAACCCTCGTCCAGATCGCTCCTGAAAATATTTGTAAAATTACTGGAAATTATTGGAAATTTATATACCCAGGACTTTCCAAGGGTGAGTCAAGGGCAAAACCGAAATAGTAACGGAAAAGCAACTCCAACTTACCAGAAATAAAGGTAGTAATTATCCTAATAAGCACCCATCTGATTGGTCGAATTCCAAAATTGCATCCAAGGCCTATTTGGTTTAATCACATCCAGTAAACAGTGCAAGAAATTCTAGAATAATCAGCCATCATAACTGCACCACAAGTGTCAAAAGCAAGACTGCCAATTTAAGTGCAGTTAAAACGACTCTGTAACCAGAGAGTGTAGAACTTACCCAGAACTGAATTTTTAAAAAGTTTATTTAATTTTGTTAACATCCAACAGGACACAGTCCTTAATTTGTTATAGATTTAATTAGTTTTAATTATCGCATGGATTTCGATTAAGAAACGTTATTTCTTTTTGATCAATTGATATATGTAATAAATGTCATATTTTGAGTGACATCTATGTTTAATCGTATCAACCAAAGCATTTGAATTCATCTCAGTTGCAAATCAAACAGACAGCAGTATCAGCGACATCTAGCTGTCGATTAGTCAAGTGATATTCATATTAAAAAAGATTTCTAATTTTCTAAGTCCATACAAGTCAAACAAAATAAACCAGCACGAAATTCAAGCGACCTTTATTTAAAAATAGCCAAACAGCAGATCTATAGGTAAGATATTTCTTCAATGGTAGAAGGGAATCCCCAATAGGCCCTGAAAAGAAAAAGAGTGATTGTAGCAAATATACAGTAACTTTCTCGTTAAATAATCATAAAATCGTACGCACTGCCGCTTATTAAACAAGGACTGAAATAATTCAGCCCAGTGGCGGACTGATCGTACACCAAAAGGTTATTAATACAAAAATTATAGACAAAAACTAAAATATTTCTTTAGAAAACTACAGGCAAATTAAAAATAAACTTCAAAACTAAGTACTAAAGCATGCATAAAATTTAAAATTTAACTTACCTTAAAATAAATTAAAAAATTAAATTTAACAAATCCAACAAAATATAATAAAATCAAAAGTCCTATAATAGTATCCTTAAAATCTCAATACATAACAATTAATTTGGCGCCCAACGTGGGGCCAGAAAGAAACAAAAAACCATCAATAAATTAAAATAATTGTAGTTTTACAAAAATTTCCCCATTACCTAACAGTACTAATGTATAATGGAGTTAATATACAAGGATTATTGACCACCCCGTAGTATCAATTCCACTTTTAAACATATTCTGGTCGTCCATTTATCGGAGCTAGATATGCTTTTAAACGTAACTAATGATTTATTCGATTATCGTCCATTCTAAACCATTTTAAAGATTCATAAAGCGAGTATCACAAATCTATCATCAATAAAAGGGCTTTTGCTATCTTTCAGCCGTGGATAATACCACTAATGGAATAATTATTTTCTGGCGTTCCATACATCGATCAGTTTCTGGTATTTTCCTCTACGTAAACAGTAAATAAATTGTTGCTTTAACTGCCAGTTCCAAAATAATTTACTTGTTTGATTCGGAATATTTTAATAGCACGAGCTTTAATTCAATGAATACGAATTTTCAAGACATTTAAGCATTTTGTATATTTAAATAAAAAGCACGCACAAAAATAGACGTTTTTCTTTTTTTTAATAACATATTATTGTCATGTATTTTTAATTTAAATAAAATAAAACAAGTAACCAACAGTAAAGTCAAGCTCAATTTGAATTAAATAAATCTTATTGAATTAAAATTAACAGAATATTGAGTAAGGTAACTTTCCTCTACCGGAAGATCTCTGGAACGCCCTAAAAAGAAAAGTAGGGGTTTATAGCAAACCCATCAGTAAGTCGTTCGCCTCAAAGTACACACGGTCGTTATAGAAATAGCGGTTGGAGGTTACACCAGGGGCGAACAAATTCGTATACTCTAATGGTAATGTGGATGGATAATTAAAGGCAATAAGTAAAACAAATAAAACAAGTATGATTCTAAAATAAACTTAAATTACAATATTTCCGTAATTAAATAATAATAATAAATATAATATACAAAATTGAATTAAAATTCCAGTAATAAGAATATGCAAAACTCAAAATAAACCATATCTACACCTAATGCATTACAGTATACATATATACCATGTCCATTTTCATCTCTCGATTGTAGATAGTTTTATGCAAATTTGGGTGATGACGGAATGCTCAACATCCTGTTTGTGGACAAACTGGTCCTTTCTACCACAAGCAACAGAGTTATGGAATTCATTACCCAATAAGGTTTCTGGACTATTAGTATTACGAGGTGCCTTTTAATTAAAATGTGTATCTCTAGGCCCTAGAATTCCAAAACTATTTTTAAAACTAGACTTCCTTATCTCTTTGTCTTATATACCCATTAAAAAAACTATATGATACTAAAATCTATTGGAGAAATAAGGTGTTATTAGTTATACCGAATAACTCGCGAAACTAGACCCTATTGCTCTCTTAGCAGTTATTTTGACTGTTCGGTAAATAAGCATAATCAACAGCAACCTCTGTTTCATAATCTTGATAGGTTAGCAAATAATTGTAAAGTAGGTACTTTAATACGAATAGTCCAAACTTTACAAGCACTGAAACCCAAGCGAACAAAGTTAAAGTAATCTTGGAATGCATCTAAAATACATATAAATACCAGTGAACTCGCATAATTTAAGTTAGGCATAATCAGTTTCTGAACAAAAACAAAACACGAAATTGCAGTGGAAGTTTTTTGTTTATTTTATAGCCTGCTTGAAATAAGCGCTTGTTTTATCAATTGAAGTTTTTCACAACGAGGTAATCAATTTTTGTTATGAACATCAATATATCAAAAAAAACTTGCTCCCCGTTGCCGGTAAACTTTTTTATGGTTAAAGTAGTAGATATATAGAGACGAGATGAAGTGCCCTATCTCTGAATTTATATCACTTATCATTTTTACAGCAGCATGCATAAACTTTTAACCCTCTGTTCTTCTTACAAACACCCTGATATATGGGTCTCTCAAATTGATTATTATCTTCTTACGAGGAACGTCTAAAGTTTGATTCACCCTTTGAAGGTCGACTACGTAATAATGGTATGTCTCCATGATTTTAATGAACTTAAATATTGAAAAAATTAATATTGTTTAATATGATACGTAGATCGATTAATAGATACCGTTGGTATAGAGGGTAATTAACTGGATATTCATTACACCAGCCAAGTTGGCATTATCGAGATATACTTAACTAAAACTAAGTCAATAATAATGCCAAAATCTGGAAAAAATTCGTCATGTTACGCTCGGTTTTAAATGGGAGCTACGGCAGTGTTTGAGTGTATGCTTTTAAAGCATTATGGAATATGATCATTAATTTGATTTAGAATTTAAGACGGCGTGAAAGATACCACATTGTAATAACTGCCAGTAAATGAACCCACTTAATAAATCTCCAAATTATTACGTTCTAATGTGACTTAAGAAAATATTTGTTTGATAAATAAATATTATCGTCCCACACATTATTTGCATTTCTATTTATGTATCACATGTACTTCCAGAAATATATGAATAAACAAAATGTCCAAAAGCTCAGGTTGTTTGCTTTTAAAAAAGATACTATTTATATAATGAAGAACGTTTGATAGAACACAACATACCAAAATAAACCCAAAGGGACCAAAAATGATTATGTAAATAGAAATGCCGGTGTAATGACGTCCTTAATTTAACAACCTGCTCTAGAAATCTGCATAGTTACTAAATTACAGTATTTCCAGTAAAAATTAAGTTCATTCCACGCGCCGCTTTAAAAAATAAAACGGAAAAGTGTGAAACAGGCTGCCGACGAACCTAACGAACTGTATTTAATTAAATTTGTTGTTATCTATAAGCGTAGACAAATCAATATGGTAACAGATTCGCCAGATTCCTATTAATTAATCAATTAAATAGTAAATCCGTTTTGCTGGAATTGGCGGTGACATTAATACATTAAATAACACTAAATTGGATAACAATAACTTAAAACACCGGTGTGAACTTGGCAGGCTAAAACTAGCAGGCGATTTGACGGAAATACCCGAACTCCCATAGACGTGCAAGTAAGTGAGAAACGGGCAATAAAATATGTGTAAAGTTTCATATTGACCTTCAACTTGATCAAGTTTTCAAAAAAAAAACCTCCCCTATTATCTTATATTCTAATATCTTAATTAATTAATATCTTAAAATCGAATGTGGCAGAAGAAAACGGCGGCTCAAAACGAAACTATGTGGCAAAACGTGTGTTATAGTGGTGAAACTTATGCCAAAAGCACAATGACTTGCAGGCCATCCAAGGGGTTAAAAACCTCCCTTATTATCTTAAAAAAATCGAAAGCGGGAGAAGAAAACGGCGGCTCAAAATGAAACTTTGTGGCAAAATGTGTCTTATAGTGGTGAAACTTATGCCAAAAGCACAATGACTTGCAGGCCGTCCAAGGGGTTGAAAACCTCCCTTATTATCTTAAAAAAATCGATAGCGGGAGAAGGAAACGGCGGCTCAAAACGAAACTTTGTGGAAAAATGTGTCTTAAGGAAACGGCGGCTCAAAACGAAACTTTGTGGAAAAATGTGTCTTATAGTGGTGAAACTTATGCCGAAAGCACAATGACTTGCAGGCCGTCCAAGGGGTTGAAAACCTCCCTTATTATCTTAAAAAAATCGAAAGCGGGAGAAGGAAACGGCGGCTCAAAACGAAACTTTGTGGAAAAATGTGTCTTATAGTGGTGAAACTTATGCCAGAAGCGCAATGACTTGCAGGCCGTCCAAGGGGTTGAAAACCTCCCGTATTATCTTAAAAAAATCGAAAGCGGGAGAAGGAAACGGCGGCTCAAAATGAAACTTTGTGGCAAAATGTGTCTTATAGTGGTGAAACTTATGCCAAAAGCACAATGACTTGCAGGCCGTCCAAGGGGTTGAAAACCTCCCTTATTATCTTAAAAAAATCGAAAGCGGGAGAAGGAAACGGCGGCTCAAAACGAAACTTTGTGGAAAAATGTGTCTTATAGTGGTGAAACTTATGCCGAAAGCACAATGACTTGCAGGCCGTCCAAGGGGTTGAAAACCTCCCTTATTATCTTAAAAAAATCGAAAGCGGGAGAAGGAAACGGCGGCTCAAAACGAAACTTTGTGGAAAAATGTGTCTTATAGTGGTGAAACTTATGCCAGAAGCGCAATGACTTGCAGGCCGTCCAAGGGGTTGAAAACCTCCCTTATTATCTTAAAAAAATCGAAAGCGGGAGAAGGAAACGGCGGCTCAAAATGAAACTTTGTGGCAAAATGTGTCTTATAGTGGTGAAACTTATGCCAAAAGCACAATGACTTGCAGGCCGTCCAAGGGGTTGAAAACCTCCCTTATTATCTTAAAAAAATCGAAAGCGGGAGAAGGAAACGGCGGCTCAAAACGAAACTTTGTGGAAAAATGTGTCTAATAGTGGTGAAACTTATGCCAAAAGCGCAATGACTTGCAGGCTGTCCAAGGGGTTAAAAACCTCCCTTTATATCTTAAAAAAATCGAAAGCGAGAGAGCAGACTAAATTAACTGATCAATTAATTAAATTTTAATAGGATAAAATAGCAAAATAAATTTTACTATTCAGTCTTAATCCTCTAATGTCTTAAAAAGACATAAATACTCTTTTCAGAGCTTATTTGCAAACTATCTACATTTAACTGATAAAATGGTCAGTACTACGAATGTAGAAAGCAAATAATTTAATATTTGCAATAATTTATTTTGCTATTTTATCCTATTAAAAATTTACCTCTATGGATTTCTGACTTCTTTGGATTTCATTTCTATCAATTAAATTTTAATTAAAACTCCGTACATTTAAAACAATTATCTGTATTCATAATCACTTTTAGAGGATCTTCTCTTCAAGGCATTATAGTGGGTGACAAAAGGGAGTTATTTAATATCTCGGGGGAGCTTCCAACTCCTGACGGCCTGCAAATAATTGATGTGCTTTTGGCATACGTCTCACCACTTTCACAGACATTTTTCCACAAAGTTTCGCTTTGAGCCGCCGTTTTCTTCTCCCGCTTTCGATTTTTTTAAGATAATAAGGGAGGTTTTCAACCCCTTGGACGGCCTGCAAGTAATTGTGCTTTTGGCATAAGTTTCACCACTATAAGACACATTTTTGCACAAAGTTTCGTTTTGAGCCGCTGTTTTCTTCTGCCACTTTCGATTTATTTAAGATAATAACGGAGGTTTTTAACCCCTTGGACGGCCTGCAAGTCATTGTGCTTTTGGCATAAGTTTCACCACTATAAGACACATTTTTCCACAAAGTTTCGTTTTGAGCCGCCGTTTCCTTCTCCCGCTTTCGATTTTTTTAAGATAATAAGGGAGGTTTTCAACCCCTTGGACGGCCTGCAAGTCATTGTGCTTTTGGCATAAGTTTCACCACTATAAGACACATTCTTCCACAAAGTTTCGTTTTGAGCCGCCGCTTTCTTCTCCCGCTTTCGATTTTTTTAAGATAATAAGGGAGGTCTTCAACCCCTTGGACGGCCTGCAAGTCATTGTTCTTTTGGCATAAGTTTCACCACTATAAGACACATTTTTCCACAAAGTTTCGTTTTGAGCCGCCGTTTCCTTCTCCCGCTTTCGATTTTTTTAAGATAATAAGGGAGGTTTTCAACCCCTTGGACGGCCTGCAAGTCATTGTTCTTTTGGCATAAGTTTCACCACTATAAGACATATTTTTCCACAAAGTTTCGTTTTGAACCGCCGTTTCCTTCTCCCGCTTTCGATTTTTTTAAGATAATAAGGGAGGTTTTCAACCCCTTGGACGGCCTGCAAGTCATTGTTCTTTTGGCATAAGTTTCACCACTATAAGACACATTTTTCCACAAAGTTTCGTTTTGAGCCGCCGTTTCCTTCTCCCGCTTTCGATTTTTTTAAGATAATAAGGGAGGTTTTCAACCCCTTGGACGGCCTGCAAGTCATTGTGCTTTTGGCATAAGTTTCACCACTATAAGACACATTTTGCCACAAAGTTTCATTTTGAGCCGCCGTTTTCTTCTCCCGCTTTCGATTTTTTTAAGATAATAAGGGAGGTTTTTAACCCCTTGGATGGCCTGCAAGTCATTGTGCTTTTGGCATAAGTTTCACCACTATAACACACCTTTTGCCACATAGTTACGTTTTGAGCCGCCGTTTTCTTCTGCCACATTCGATTTTAAGATATTAATTAATTAAGATATTAGAATATAAGATAATAGGGGAGGTTTTTTTTTTGAAAACTTGATCAAGTTGAAGGTCAATATGAAACTTTACACATATTTTATTGCCCGTTTCTCACTTACTTGCACGTCTATGGGAGTTCGGGTATTTCCGTCAAATCGCCTGCTAGTTTTAGCCTGCCAAGTTCACACCGGTACTTAAAACTACGTATTTCTTTTCCATTTTTTCCACTTCGTATTTATTTGACCTAAATTAATTGCTAAGTTATAAACTTATACTGAAATACGAAATTTCGGCAAAAATATAGACCATTATTATTCTTTAGGAAGCAGGTAGGTGATATGGACCTTCAAAATTTAATAAGCTAGAAGGGAATGTTCTATTTTTTATGTTCTTTCATTCAAATCATGTTTTTGACTGTGACAACGCGTGACCTAACTCTTTTTGTGCATTTTCAGGGCCGTCTGTTGGGTACAGTTACGGTGGCACTGCAGCCATGTGCCTAACTTAATAACACACTGTATGCCTGTGTTTGCGTGCGTTTAATTATTTTATTTATGATAAAGCGAGATCAATCTCCAGACGGGGATTTTTCCGTATGACACGCAACACGTCATATTCCTATAAGCTATGTGCGCCGTTATAATCCGCTTGACATGTCACGTTCAGAAATTGTACCCGTATTTTATTATTATTTCATTAAAATTGCTTGCATCTCATTAATGAAATTCTTTAAATGCTTCGGTAATAGAACGGTTTCCAAGTCGATTTAAATTCCCTCACGCCTTTGTTGTTGGCATTGTTTGTAATCGTCGCGTCGCTTAAAACTACTGTGAAATTAAAATCTAGATACTTTCAATCCTTAATCCGAGAGTTCGAAAAATGTTTAGAGAGATCCAGAAGTAGACGAACTTAGAACGTATTATTATATACGACGGGAAGGAGTAGTTTGAAAATCGATGCCTTCATTTAAAGAGTAGTTACCAGTAGCTTAGATTAAGCTTTAAATACCTTGATTTCAACACTGGTACAGAATCGACATGGACTGATAGAACCAATTATTACCAACAAGACTAATTCCGCGCAACCAAATTAATATCCTCCAAATGTACAACAAATTGCAGGAAACTGTTTCATCATTTGTAAAATCTGAAGCGGAAAATGAGAAGGTACTAGACGTCCCAAACTTGTTTGATACAGAACAGATCAACGACAAAGGGGCGGCGGCGTTAGAAGAAAAAAATCACAGAGTACTTGAAGATGAAGTCTTTACAAGTGAGGCTTGCGACTAGGAACAAATCGTCGAGAATCAACCGAAGTCATCCAAAGCCCAATAATCACAGCAAGGATTGGTAAAGTGCAACGAGGACACACCGTGGAAAATAAAATCTTAAACTCTACCTCTGTTGTTAAAAGTTTAATTAGTTAGTTATTACTTTTCAACACGGAAAATCAGTTTTTAATTACCCTGAAGAAGGTGTAATAAAACACCGAAGCGTCGGCTTCTTAATCAAAATAGGACCTAATCCAATAAAACCAATAAAAAATAATTTAACAGGTCGAAAAAATATTTTAATTTTACAGAACGTTGTACCTACCACCATGAGAAACGTTCTTGAATCTCCGCGTCTACCTGACGACATTCTCAACGTTGGATAGCTTTAAATCGGACACGAAAAAGTTGCAAATGTTTTCGTGATCTACAAATTTCATCCAACTATTTTCTTCTTAAAACTTACTAAAAGCGAGAGATATTAAAAGAACGTATTCCAGACTCCTTATTATTGCTTTTCTCACGCCAAAAATTATAAAATGGTAATCTTAAGAAGAGAATGAAAAGGGATCAGATTATAAAGAATTTGAATTTCTACAATTGCTACCTTTTTTACGTAAGTCTGTCAGAAAGCAAGGTATTTCAAAAAAACTGAAAACACAGATGGCGACATTTCCGATGGCTCTGAAGTTGAATTTACCCTTACGGTAGATCTGTTTACGAATTCTCAAAACAAGACAAATCCTGTTTGACTTCTCACTAACAGCATTTTACATTAACAGTTTTCAGTTTTAATCATTCACTTTTCTGTTTGTTTGATAGTTCTTCGTTATCGTGTTTGTCTAGCAATTCGTTTTCACTACTATCTTCTTCTTCGCCATAATAACCCTCCTCCTTACTGTTGTTAAAAACTATGCATATAAAAATATTCTAGAGATGTTCAATATTTCGGGTTCTGTGAATTCTCGCAATTTCAAAAAGAATGGCAACACAGATGACCTCGATCAGTTTAAAATTCTAAGAGCAAGAATAAAAATAGACATATACAATGCCTATAAAGAATATCTAATTAATATTGAAAATCAAATAAATTCTAACCCTAATCGTTTTTGGTCGTATCTAAACTCTAAAAAAAACGTATCCAGTATTCCCAACGTCATGACCCATAATGATACTTTATTGAACGAACCGCAAGCAATAGTTGATGCATTTGCTAATTTTTTTCATGATGCGTACTCCACCTCCACGACTTTTTCTTATGATACGGATAGCACTCATAGTAATGCTCCCAGTTTACACATCCCTTATATAACTGAAGAAGATGTATTAAAAGCTCTCAAGAAAACCAAACCTAAGTGTACTGTAGGACCTGATGGAATTCCAGCTTTTTTGCTTAAGGATTGTGCTATTTTAATTGCAAAGCCACTTGCTGTAATTTTTAATTTGTCTATTAAAACAGCCACTTTTCCTGAAGTATGGAAGATATCTAGAATTTGTCCTGTATTAAAAAAAAATGATAGAGGAGCTGTTGAAAACTACAGACCTATAGTAATTTTATGTAATTTTAGCAAACTTTTTGAAAGCATACTATATGATATCCTTTTCAATCATGTTAAGTCTCAAATATGTCTCAATCAACATGGATTTATGCCCAGTCGTTCTACTACTAGTAATTTGGTATGTATTACTCAATTTTTAGCTGAACACTTAGATTCTGGAGATCAGGTGGATGTTATTTATACGGATTTTACTAAAGCCTTCGACACACTTGACCACGGTATGCTACGCAAATTATCCGAATTTGGACTAACTGAGTACTTCATACATTTTTTTGAGTCGTATTTGGTAAATAGGCGATTGACTGTGCAGTATCGTGGTTTCCGGTCTGTCGATATTACAGCAACGTCAGGTGTTCCCCAAGGTTCCGTCCTTGGACCTCTACTATTTAATATCTTTATAAACGATATTGTTGATAATCTACATTGTAGCACTTTGTTATATGCTGATGATCTTAAATTATATACGCCTATTACTGGTCTGGAAGACTGTGCAAAATTGCAAAATGATCTTGTACAACTATGGTCCTGGTGCAGTGAGAATAACTTACAGTTAAATATATCAAAATGCAATTCAATGACATACTCGCGTAAGCAGTATCCAATTAAATTTGTCTACTTAATTAACAATGAAGCGTTGGAAAGTTGTAATCACTTTAAAGATCTCGGTGTTTTGTTCGACCCTAAATTGACTTTTGTTAACCATATCAACCAAATTACTGCTAGTTCCTTCAGAAACTTAGGCTTTGTTTTACGTAACTGTAAAGAATTTAACGAAAATACATTAAAATCTCTCTTTAATTCGTTTGTTAGATCTAAACTTGAATATGCTTCAGTAGTATGGAGTCCTGGTTATGAAACTCATAAAGCTAACATTGAAAAGCCTCAGAGGCGTTTTCTTAAATATCTCTGGTTTAAAAATTTGGGAACTTACCCAGACAGAGGTTTTCCACATTATGAATTGCTGCATAAATTTGGAACGCATGACCTTCACTTACGCCGTATATATTACTTTCTTATATTTCTTTATAAGATTTTAAATGGTAAAATTGATTGCCCTGAAATTCTTAGTTACATTAAATTTCATGTTCCAAATCCGCAGACTCGCTCGCATTCGTCTCTATTCTATCTACCCATGCCACGAACAAATTTGCTATTGTTCTCTCCCTTGCATCGTATGTGCTCCAATTATGACTCACTATATAATAACATAGATATTTTCAATACAAGAATAACCGAAATAAAAAAACTAGTTCTTAAACCTACAGATCCAAATATAGTTTTATGATGCCTAAACATTCCCTTGTTATAAGACTAATTGTAATATGGTATTTGTTATTATCTTGATGTCTATTTGTATTAACTAATATTTATCAATAATATTATTATCTCTGTATCTATACTCGATGTTACCTTTATAATGCTAGTATTATTATTGTTATATATATTTGTAAATTTCCCTGCCCTATAAATGGATTTCTGTCTGGGCAGTTGTAACCTAAATAAATAAATAAATAAATAAATAAATAAATTCTCATTCGAAATAAATGCATTTTTTGACGTACAATCAAAATTTATCGAAAAGAATAAATGATTATTGTAAAATTACATAATAAAACGTATATTAAAAAAAATGGAAGAAAATCATTTCGATGTGCCCACACTGTCCACATCTCGATGACAGCGCATCGTTTCTGCATGTTTAAGATCAAAATATGTAATACTAAAGTATTGCCAAAAACTCTACTAACGAAAGTTATTCAGAATTACCCAAAAAGCTTAAATCTTAAGTTTGATCTATTTAAAAAATATATTGAAATTTGAAAATATTGAAAATTGTAAATCCAAAAATATAATTTTAATGGGTTTTTTCGATTTGAAAGCGTGCTGTGGGAATTTTATGAAACAGAATTGTCACAGTACGCTTTTCAAAACGCAAAAACCCATTAAAATTATATTTTTGGATCTACAATTTTCAATATTTTCAAATTACAATATTTTCTGAATTTTCTGAAACTTAGGATTGAAGCTTTTTGGGCAATTCTGAATAACTTTCGTTAGTAAATTTTTTCGATAAAAAAATACCTAATATGATTTCTTGATTTTTTCCATTTATTTTGTTATCGCAGGTGGCTTTACATTTGAAGGGGGCGAATTGTTTTTAGATCATAAGTAGACCCTAATGTGTCTTTCAGGAAAAACTTGGTTCAGATCGGTCCATAAATAAATATTTTATGGGGGTTGTAAGTCCTTAACGTGGGCACACTGTATCAAACGAATACTGAACAAATTTTCTATCGTATTTAAAAATAAAAAAAAATGAACAGCAGCACGAAAAGCATTTTTTTCAGATGAACCAGTCTGTTTCTCATTAGATTGGACCCAAAAACATAATTAATCAATAGAAGGCTGCAATCTGTGTTGGTAGAGTATGGCCTAAAACAACTTCGTAATATTTCTATTACTTTAACGTTTCCGTCGTTAGTAATTTTAATTATAATTAAGATTTAAAATTTGTGGATGAACAAAATTGAACAAAATTTGGTTCTTGCTGGGCTGATGCTTTTCGATCAACTTCTCAAGACACCAATACAATTTATAGGTAGGTATATGCGCATTAAGAAACAAACAATTTACTATTATTTATAGGCCGAGTTCAAATATCAATGCCTTGTAATTCATAATTTTACAATATTTTTTTAAAGTTATTTTAAGTCAGATATTCGTATTAGTTTAACTTTTAAGACGCCTATTAATACTGAAAATATTTAATTAAAAAAGAAAGAGAAAAACAAAATCAGTTAATTAATTGCTATTTTGATAACAACGTTGGTACAGCTTATATTTTCATAACATGCAATTTTTATGTTACTGGCTCTACTTATTGTAATTTTTAATCAATATTATGTAAGTTATCAATCTTTTTTAAGGGTAATAAACCCTTCTATCGAACTCTCAAGTCATTATAGAGCTGCAATATAACGCAAAATTAATGTCAAAATGCAAATTTATTTAAATCTTCCAGACAAGGTCAACATAATCAGTTTTTAATAATAATTATACCCTCAGAAGAAAATTATAATGCATATTCCAACTAAGCATTTATAAAATGACAAATATAGACCGTAAAAATTATTTTACCCAATACTGTTAAGATTCATCAGTTTACCTATTCATTTATCAGGTATTGAAGGCTAAATAAAAAAATAAACGAAAATAACAGACATAATAAGTAAATTTCTACAAATGAAGCACTGATTTCAAAAACCTCTTAAATCACAAACGTCGAGTTTAGAAATAATTAAAAACAACAGATTTATCTTAAGGACTCTAGATTGAACTACAACTTACATGATCATATCTAACAATAAAATATGGAGAACGAAAGCCAGGTGAGAAGATCAAATAACATGTGGAACTAGGTTGTTTTAAATTAAATGAATAATCAATTCGTAATTTTTCAAAAGTTTATTGTAAAAATTTAAAGAAAACATTGGTAACAGGAAAGTTGGTCTTCTCAATGGTGGATTACTCTAAAACATCCCTCCAGAAGTTCTGGGTTTCTGTTTTCATCAACAAACCAATGCAATTTTTTTATGCTCCATTTTTTTTCCATACAAATTGGGACTTTTCCGTTAGGAATAATAGGATCTACTGGCATATCAGTCGTCATCACTCCTGATAACAATAGTGAAATAGCTGATAATTCCTCCAATATATTCTTTTACTACAATAAAACTTTTGCCACTTTACCCTCTCCACAAGTAGTAGCAAAAACGAAAAACAACATGATTTTGTTTTGCGCAAAAAGCTGTAATTTTGTAATGTTTTCATCATTGATGTACGTTGAACAAACTTCGATAGGGCTTTTCTTAGCTTGGCCATCGTGATACATGAAACTACATGGTCCGTTTCCATATTGTGGAGACCATGAGCATGAACTGTTATTGGAATAAATAATAAAATAGATCTTCAACGGGACTTAGTATTAGGTGTAACTGTAAATTTTGTATGCAATCATTATCTTTAGTGCGACATAGGTAGCTCTTTCGAGGCTTTCAGGACATTATAAGATTTCTTAGGTCATCTCTTGTGCACTAATAGTTCTGCCGCAGCAACTCTTTTTGCTGAGAGATTTAGTCGTCAGTTTTTAAAACATTGCTTCACACTCATTACACGCATCCACCTGTGGTCTTCCAAATGACAAGTTATTACAATACTCACCTTTGATTTCGGATTCATTTGCAAAAATAGAGAATGTATTATTAAGTAGTTATAAGTACCATAATACGTTTCTTTCTTCTGCTATAAGGAAATATTATGTTCCATAATAGAAATAATTTTGAAAGGTTTCTCAGCATTACCACATCTTTCCTATCTCCTCTTGTCTTCCAGATTGCACCCTACTTGTAATAAATGTTTGACTCGCAACTATCATGAGATGTTGCAAACGTAGTACATTTATACTTCATACAAGAATAATTTACAAAATCAAAATTTTGGCAAAATATTGCAAAATGTTCCATAAAAATTTCAGTTATATAAAGAATGCAATCAATCAATTTCCTGCAAAGTGTATAATGTTCATCACTTGTTTCAAATAACAATATCATTGAAGTGAATTATTATTGTTCAATATTTTACTTCTGTTATATTTATGATTCTAAAATATATTTAACATATTTTATATCCCATAAATACTGTTGACATAAATTGAAATATTTGAATTAAACGTTTATTGTGTACTGATATTCTCGATAAATTTGCTATTAAATTTCATTAAATAACGCGAACAACTAAACAGCGCGCACTGCTGATTGAAAGTAAACTTTTGTCCGTGGTCAGATTTAATATTATTCCGGAAGTATTTTGCTGCCTAGTTTATTTCTGTCTGTCGGAAGCCAGCATACATCAGTTTAGAATATATTTAAAAAATTAATTTTAATTAAAATTTTATTGTAATTTTAGTAAGTGAAGTTTTACGTTTTTATTTAAAATGTAAATAATTAAACCATACATAATTACTACTGGGAGTTCAGTTAGGCTTAATTAACGATGATTCAATATGTCCAATCTAATATTTCTACCTATCAATAAATAACAGTTAGCCAGAAACTACCATAAAATAAGTCTATATATTCATATATTTTTTAGTTTTTCAGGCATAGGTAATTAGGTACTTATCTTTCAGTTAACAGGCAATATTTGTTCTGTGTATTTTGGAAGCTAAAGTATTGTTAAATATCCATTCCTAATTGTAAATGATTTAATCCGATAACTGACAAAGTTCATAAGATAGATTATCCACGCCAAAATATTATTATTCTTCCTGTTGTCGCCGTTCATAAAAAAAGTTTATAAAAAAACTTGGATATACCAAAATATTATTTACCTAAATCATGCACTTTTATATTCAATTTGAAACCATAACGTGGGGAGCACACGTTGACGTGAGCAAGCCAACCCGTTGACGTGAACGAGTGGTGAGATTTACCGTCCTCTGGGGCAGTACTGATGGTTATATCGAGGAAACAATTACTTTACTTTGCCAGAGGAGTAACACGCAAGAAATGAATTCATAACGACTTATCGATCCGCTTCTGTCAGATTTCAATGGTAGGTAGACTGCTTGACTGCCACTTCTTAGCTTGTGATTACCAGGAATATAAAATCGAATGAAAGGATGCACCACAGAAAAGAAGTAAGAATTAAAGTGACATTTTAGAGTTAAATATACATATTAAAGTTCAATATAAATAAATATTTTTGATCTAATTACAGTTTGTGTTCCTGTCCTTCTTTCTAATATTACAGATTGTTGCTTCTCGTATTTTTGTGTCTCCTGGTTATATTTGGCTGATGAAACAGCGAAGTAAATCATTGATATATAGTTACATTTTTAAACGCAGCGTTTTCATCAACACTAAAATTAATTTACTTACTGGAAAATGTTTTTACTATGATTTCATCGTTTTGTAGATAAACTTTAACATAAATAAGCTTTACTGAATCCAATCAATCAGGATTTAGTTAGCATGTCTGTTTAAAGATGAGGAAGATGTATGGTTGAAAAATAAATAAATATACCATCAATTTTTGTCCAAATTGGTGAAATTGAAACGGCACTCGGCAGAGTTAAAGCAGGTAAAGTCTGAGCTTGACAGGTTACTCCTTTGTGGCCGTTATGCCTGACACTTTATAACGTCTAGCAAAGAAATAAATGAAATGCAGGTTAGGAGCAGTAATTTGTCAAGGAAAACCTGAACAATTTTTATGTTTTTATGTACGCTAATGGGCAATTAAATTTTATAGAACATTGTTCGTTAAATAACTTGTTGAAATATTTCAATTAAAAGTTATTCTCCCATACACGAAAAACAATTAATTTCCAAGTACGAATACATAAAAAATAACGACAGGTAGACGTTGATATGGGAGGCTTGATTTAAATTAAATTTTCCACTCTTGGGAAATCAAATACACGTATTTTATCAAGTTCGATAATATAACAGCCGAGAATTTTTTTGTAAATATTTTAGCTATTGTTTAGCACTGAAGCAAAAATACCATGTAAATCGCAATACCTCTATCATCCTTAGAAGTACGTACAGTTCGTCCTGAAACACCCTGTATAATGTGTATGTATATGGTTGCCTAATTCTGTGGAAGTGTTTTACAATAATTTATGTAGCATTTTAGTTGACGGTATATACGAATACAAAAATAAGTTGTTTCCAATTGTCACCTATGCGGCGGGGTTGTGCAGTGGCATCACTTTAGGGAATAAACTATGCTCTTTAATGTCGCCCTCCCATTTCTGGAGATATATACCCAATAGAATTTTTTCAATTGATCCGGCAATCGTTTCCATAACATACATAGTGGATATAGGACACCCACCTTAGAGGAATATTTTTGTTAGTTGCAATACCATGGGAAGTTTTTTTTATAAAATATTCGCAATATAAAATTTGTGATGATTTTTAAATTACTGTAAACTGTATTGTCAATCTTTTATACCAGTATTCAAAATGAATCACTTCGATAATTTGCTTATAATTTAAAAAATACGTTAAATATAAAGAAAGTATATATTTCTATGAAATAAAAGTTTTACGTTGATGCCACTGGTCAGCAATGGGCTGAAATTTAAAAAAATCACACACACATATATTTAGATAAAGCTGTATTACCCTGGCAATTTCCCCCCTAGTGGGAGACTAGACTATCGCCTGGATCAAGAAAATGAAATGCCGGAAATGGTATGTCAGAAATGTCAAATTGTCAACCGCCTACGCTTCTCACTTCGTACTTGTGGAACGGTCCGTGACTCCAAGCAGAGTTTTCACGAGTTCACTCGACACAATCAACCACCGGGTTATTATATAAAATCAATTGTATTTAGCCAACGATATATTACAAAGCCTATTAAGAAGAAACCAAGTCTCTTATGCAAAAGACAATTTCATGACACTCGCATCGTCGATATTCATTATCTAACAATGTCCGACCGAGACTAACGTCACGATACATTAATTGGACAGCGCCACGACTCTCCAAGGCGATACTTCAAAACATCAGCTCTATGCCACAGATAACCTACGACTAAATTCGACAGAAATTCTGTACTATCAACTGACAGTTCGGAAAGCACAAATATAAGCAAACGAATGTTCCAAATATTCAATTAGTATCTTAACTTCTGTCTTTATGGCTAGGTAAGTAGTAAAACAATATTATACGAGTTATTTGGGAAATTACCGATTTAATTTCGTTTTGTATCGTCTGAAGGTCATTTCTTTTTGTTTCAGCTCTGTTTACAAGCCAGCTGTTTTATGCACAATACTTTAGCAGTAAGAATAAAAGAGGTGCCTAGAATTTCTTAACTATTGTAATACTGAGATAAAGAATGCCTTGTGTCGAATGGAAAGCCAATGCGGTCAATATAATACATCGTACTAAATAAGAGTTGTGTCCGAGGCTTTTACAAGCACATCAGATTATTTCTGGTATTATTAGGAATATACTTATACCGCTATACTTTATTTTAGTAATACCGTGGTTGTCAACCTCACAAAACTGTAGCGAGTACTTGGAATGACCATTACGTTACGAAAAAACTGGACTATTTTAACTAAAATAAATAAATTACTGTATTGTATCCTTTTTGTTAAATACAATAATTGCTGTGGTAGTTTAATTTACATGCTTTTATAGATGAACTGATTTGGGTTTAATACCATTGTCATGAGCAACTAAGTTTAATTTAAAACTCTCAATAAATCTTCTTTAAATCGTCTTATCTTATCATTATACTTAAATCATAGAGGGCACCATAATTAAGACATTTTGTCAGGAGCGAAAATTTATCCGTGAGTTAATTCTTTGTTATCACGGAATCCTAAAACATATATTCTAACTGTCTGTGTCTAACTAACACCACTATAACTGTTAATTTTCTGTTGGTACATAAAAGTATGGTGGAAGTATTTACTGAAAACCTACGATGAGTTTAGAACAATATGATACTTAATCACTCAAAGTTCCACGTGATATTAACAAAGGGTCTGAAGATGAAAAAAAAATATTGCAATTATTTTACCTAATGATTTCATATAATTTACCTCTAAAACAGTTTTTGTACATAGAAATAAAAATTCATTGGACTTACACATTATATTATATCCTGGAATGAAATTCTACAGGAAGAACTAAGCTGCTTAATTTTAAGCATTCACGTGGTTGGTAACTAAAATATTGTGTATAGATATTTTAATCTGAACCCAATGATAAATAAATACAAATTTTGCCTCGGAGGTGAAAGATAGGGGTAGTAATCTTGTCTATACAAATTGCTGGTTGGAACGTCGTAATTCATTGGAATATAACAATTTTATAGCCTCCGTCCACCCATAAAGGACCAGCTTGCTGTGACCCCGTTGCATAACATAAACCCAGAAACATTTCTATATTAATTTCTGGCATGTTTATAAATTGATGTGATCGTTGGATTATAATAATTATTGTTTATTTTATAACTATGCGGATCATATTTTATAAACAAAAATAATATAAGAAAAATGAATAGTGCCATATACCCCAAAAAAGAAACATGATGCAGCTACGGACACGTGTTTCGGAGTTATTGCTCCTCATCAGCGTAGCGTAGCTGATGAGGAGCAATAACTCCGAAACACGTGTCCGTAGCTGCATCATGTTTCTTTTTTGGGGTATATGGCACTATTCATTTTTCTTGTATTTATTTAGCCCCGCCAAACATCACTCTTTTAAAAATAATATATTATGAAAGATTTGTTCATCTACACAAACGTAAGCATAAACGTAAAGCACGCCACATTTAAACATCCGAATTTAAACTGAAGGCTGGAAGGGACAATTATATGTGTAAAAACAAAAATGCAAGTCCATTGCATACTGACGACGCGACAGAGAAACGATAAAGAACAGAAATTTTCAAACAATTTTCAAAAAACTGTTAGAATTCTTATCAGATGAGGGAAAATTTACTATCATTTTGAGATGGTTTCGAATTTTTATTAGCTTGATTTTTGATAACAGATTTTGAGCTGAGTTGTCAAGAGAAATCAAGAGGTACCTACACTTCTGAAATGTTCTATAGTCATCAAAAATAAAACTGTATTTGGTCTTGTACAAAATTGGTAAGATTATTAATTAGAAGCTGTGATTTACAATGGCATAGAACAATATGAAGTCTGAAACATGTTCAGTCCAATTAGACACCATCAAATTTGACTTACAAGGGCCACAGACTACTGCAAAGCTCAAATAATCTCAGAATATAGGTTGGACTAAGGTAATTGGGGACCTATACTGATTAGTGGGAATTAGGATATCACCTTGTATGAAGTCCCTGCGTAATTACAAAAGGAGAAGTTGGATTTAGAAACGCTGGAAATCATTCTAAATAATCAGTATTTTAATAAATAGGCTTAGTGAGTAGAAGTGAACATTTATTTTATGATTACTTATAATATTCAAGTAAGCTACGGTTCAAAATGGGCATTCATGAAACTGTCAAAAAATGGAGAATGGAGTATTGATAAATTTGTTCAGTATTAGTAAAGTTCAAAGTTAATTAGTTTGGTAGTCAAAAAACTACAATAAATTAGATGATAATAATAATAATGAAAATTTAAAGATAACGCATCTTTTTATTGATTCATTTATTGACTATTACTAACTCACTGTGCTCCAGTCTAAGGTATGACAATAATACCATTTGACAGTAATATCATAATTTATTACATCAGCATTAAAAATGTTAAATTTCATTATTGACAACACTATAATCACACAAAATTTTCCAGAGCCAAAGGCCAAAGTTGTTTCTTGCAACCCTAAGATTTAAAATATTCATGTATCTTAAATAAGAAGACAGTCAAACGGATTTACTTTTCAAGATCAATTGTTCCGTTTCTACAACACATATTTTCTTAGCCTTAATTAATTCACATATTTTATTCCAAATTTTCTTTTGTTTATATTTCATTCGCATCATGCCAGGAATAAAAAGCTTACAGAATGAACAGTTGTCACAAAACCATTTCTATACTACGTCTCACATCTCACTCCATAACTTTCGCTTCTTAAATTGAACAAATTGGGCTCTGTTAAAAAGCAACAAATTCTACCGAAATCAAAAATAATGATACTAATTATTTTCAATTTATAGTTAAGCTGAATATTGCTTCCTGAATTATAGTAATGCTAAATGATCTTCAACTGATTAAAGTGAGTGGAAACACAGTACAAATAAAAGTGTCAATAAAGCACTCATATTATATAGGTTCTTTTAAGGAACAGGCTGATGTTGATATCTCATCTTGTGGTTTTCGTAAAAGAGTGACATCACGAACAAAGAAAACAAGCAGTCTGATGAAGAAATGTATGCCTTATCAGTAGTAACTTTAAATTCCTTCAGAGAAAATTCTATCGTTAAAAGGTGATGAGTGATATGTAGTAAGAGTAAAAATAGTTTTAAAGTATCATCAAATTCACGCCTATAAACCTGAACTACTCCGTATTTTGTAAACTAGAGATACACCTCGAATAATCCTGAAGCAAAAAAATTTATTTCCGATTTGTTTCCTCCAATTCGGAAAGATAGTAATTGTCGAGATACGGTTCGAACTCCACATGAAACTGTAGAGTTTTGCAAAATCCTACAGTTTTCCAGGAGTAGCTTCGGTGACTTGAGAGGTGGTTATGAAATCATTTCAAGAAAACATTTTAGTGCTTGGCGTAAAGTAATCTCGTGTGTTCTTTGATGAAGGAGTATAGTGGGTGGTACCGTTGTTTTCAGAAAAATTTATAGATTACGAATCATGATGGTTGCTACCTCATAGGCGCGACCGGATTTTTTTTTAGGGGGTTTTGTGTTAAAAAAATTTAAAAAATAATTAACACTTTCATCTGTCATATTTTTGTTGTGATGCATTACTACTAACTCTAGTTAATGGCCATACACAGCCAATGATAAATAAATAAATAAATAAATACACCACATGTAATTACGACCCCCTTTATCCCAGAAGGCTCTAGGAGCCTTGTGCGGGAAGGGGCTACAATTTAAAGACCAGGGACACACATCCAATATCCGTGTATAATGGAAAAATCCCTCTCACAGTATTTCCCATTGCCACGACCGGGAATCGAACCCGGGACTTTTGGGTGAGAGGCAGATACGCTACCATTTCGACCATCAGTCATATAATGATATTCTGAGTTAAAATGTAATACTGATTTTCTGCAATTTTATCAGACGTTTCATGTTGGGATGTAATTCAGAATATGGTAATATGATAATAATAAAAAGATTTCATTGTGATATAAATACAGGGTGTTTCCTGAGTGACTGGTCATACGATAGTGGGAAGTAGAGAAGTCCAAGGCGGTTTCAGAATGACCCTTATTTCATCCCCTAATGCCCCTCGTTTCTGATATATAGCATGTTTTCTATTTTTTGGAAAAATTTCAATCGGCCATATTTTTTTAATGGCTTCACGGAATTGAACCAAATCTGGCAGATGTGTTTCACTAATGGATGTTTATATCATTCAGTGAACAAAAGAAAAAGTTAACAGTGCCGAGGGCAAATATTTTTAGTAGGGGAAGTTACCTAAAAACATCACCCTTTGTATGGATTTTGGCAGTTTTCAATGGTAACTTTTAAAGTACACTAATAGTGTACATAAACCACGTATTTAGTTTTTTTGGCACATATTTAATGGTTCAAGAATTAACAGGTACGTTTCACGATAAGTCCATTTTAGAAATATTTACGTGTCCTCCTGCAACAAAAACATAAGCAATTTACAGGGTGTCCCGAAATAATGTCCTCTTAAAGGTAGATTTCTCGTCAAAAAATAAGTATAGTCTTTTATGTACAGTAAGGTCGAAAACGGCCTCCTTGAGCCGCTAAACCTCCTCAAAGGGGGGCACCAAAAAGTGATTTTATTTTTTTTTCTCGAAAGTGACTAAAGTTGGCGGAATGAAATTTGGGTACGACTTTGTACTTATGGAAGGTCTTCTTTTCAATGCATTTTTATTTTTCTACTTACTTTTTAATTAAGTTAAATAAACAACCCCTATTGAATTTTTAGTCAGAACTTTTAAACAGATGAATTTTTTTTTCAAATTAAATTTTTTTCAGAAAGCCACATGTATTCTACTACTTTCAACTCTTGAAAATTTATCGTGAATCTCATCAATTTCAAATAAAAAAATATTTTCTGACCCCTTACATAATAGCCGTTTCTGTTAAATTGAAAACGGAGTTTGATACAAAAAGAATAAGTAGGCATGTGTCACTGTTACCATAATGTCATGAATCAAATCTGCCAAAAAATCACTTTTTGCTGCCCCCCTTTGAGGAGGTCTAGCGGCTTAAGGAGGCCGTTTTCGACCTTACTGTATATAAAAGACTATACTTATTTTTTGATGAGGAATCTACCCTTAAGGGGTTTCACGTTATTTCGGGACACCCTGTATATGGGCGACTTTAATAGTGTGTGAAAATATTTTATTTTACTGCCTATTGTTAGAATTTAACTTAAAATACTATAATTCATTAAATATTAGGGTCGGATCTTTTTGTTAAATTTATGTAGTATTTTTTATATTTACAAACAAAAAAGATTAAAAACCACAAATGAATTTTGTTAGAATAAATACACAATATTAGTAATTATACAAGAGTAAAATAACGCATCTAAAATTAAATTAAACACATAACAAGTTTTAAATAAATACAATTAATACAAATTACAATAACACATCTAAAATCCAATGGACAAAAATAATACAAAACAAACTACAACAAATTTTCAAACGTTCACCACCAACCTCAATACATTTTCTGGCACATAAATTTTTTTTATAGCATCTCTGATCGTGAATTATTCTTCAGTTCAGTGCATCCTCTTCTATGCATTCTTAATTCTTCTCTGGTTGCAACTTCGGTTATAGGTAGCATATATACACTTTTTACCTTTAAATAGCCCTATAAAAAATAGTCTACTGAAGTCAAATCTGGGGACCTTGCAGGCCAGGAAATTGGGCCATTACGACTAATTCGCCTATTGGGGTAATGATCATTTAAATGCTGCACCCTCTCTCTCTTAGGTTGTGAGGAGATGTACCATCGTGCTGGCCTGCAAGGTTCCCAGATCTAACTCCTATTTAAAACAAAAAGTGTATGCTACCGAAGTTGCAACCAGAGAAGAATTAAAAGAAACGCATAGAAGAGGAGTCCACTGAAGTAACTTATGATAGATGGTATAAATAATTTACAGTTACATGCAAAAAAATGTGTTGAGGTTGGTGGTGGAAATTTGAAAATTTGTTCTAGTTTGTTTTGTATTATTTTTCCCCATAAGATTTTAGATGTGTTATGTATTAATTGTTTTTATTCAAAATTTGTTTATTTTGTTTAATTTAATTTTAGAAGAGTTTTTTTACTTTTGTATAAATACAAATATTGTGTGCTTTTTCTAGCAAAATTCAACTACAAAAAACGCGGGTGTTTTAAAGTTACCATGGCAACTTCAATAATCCGAGAAACGTGAAGTGTAAATGTCAACTTTTTTATTATTGATCTGACAGAAGTACCTTGCAACGTCAAATAAAATATTACTGACAAATGTTTTAAAAACTTTAACTGTGATGACAACAATCAATCTTATATGACAGATTGCAAATTAATTTTTGTTTTTCTCATTTCGATGACAACTAAAGGTATTTTACATTATTAGTTCTTATTTACATTTTTTTAGTAATTATTTATGATTTCAAAGTGTACCAATAAAAAAAATAGCGTAAAGTATTCGTGGATAACTGGTCTTTAAAATACTTGCTCTATTTCGCTGCGCCGCCGTCGTGCTCGAAAAATCGCGCGTGTTTTAAATCTTAAAATCCACTTATACTTTAATATACTATTATTATGTGTACACACATAAAAAAAAATAAAAATCAGTAAATAATCGAATCAAATCGAATTTTTCTATTTATATTGTACAAGACCCCCTAAAAAAAAAATCGGTCGCGGCTATGAGATGGCAACCATCGCGATTCATAATCTACATATTTTTCTCAAACGGATGGTATCATTCCCTATACTCCTTCATCAAGGAGCACACGAACCTCAATTTTATTACTTTACGCCAAGGACTATTTGTTTAAAGAAGCAGTTCTCACATTGAATGAAATAATCGGTATTTGCTGTATGGTCTTTCTCTTTTTATTCCTCTTTTTTTTATTACTTTTGTAGATTGGAGTTTAGGTACTATTTTATTAATTAATTGATTTGATTTAATTTTATTCTAATATCTTTGGGTTAGTGTCAGAGTTCCACCCTTATCAAACTCTATTAAACTACTTTTGAATAACATTAAATAAAGGTAGCAATAATTCAGACAATTGTAAATTGCTACTACCATGTACAGGAGTTTTAGCAGATAACCCCAAGAAACTTCATGATGGGACATATTCTGTAGTACAAAACTGAATTTCAAGTACTTCAATATTAACGATCATTCCATCAGCAAAAAAGCATAAAACAAAACAATTTGGATTATACACTTTAACTATCAAAATCCATAGAAATTTTATCAGCAACATTGGAAACTTATGTAATTATATTTTAAAATTCTTTAATATGCGACGGTTAATAAGAGTTATCAACTTATTAAACGGTATTATGAAGCAAGTCTCCGGTAGCCAATGTAGGAAATTTTAATTATCCAGGTAACATGTTAATATTCCATGGATTTAGAAATGTGCGCATCAACTAGTTTCGTTGGGATTAAGGATTATTTCAAACCTATTTCCGTATATCGTTAAATCCGATTACACAAGGTCAGTTTTTGTATGATACACCTTTAATTAAAATGCTTCATATACATATACATTTTATTTTTTCATTTACTGTAATTTAATCGCGTATCTCTTTCTAGATTTGTGGTTAAGAATGAATAAAGGTCACACCATTTTGCAGTAGATAATAGTTTTGTGCCTATTTAAGAAATTTTATCACTTTCATAATGTTTCAAAGCCACACTCTTCCTGTCAGCTTATTTGCCTTGTATTAATGTTACCTATATAATATATTACACAAAAGGTTATATTCATAAAAAAAAAGTTCGAATTAAACTAACTTTTAAATAATTTAAGCGTAAAACTTGAGCTTTCCTGTCAAAATTGGTACAATAATAGTTATTTACGTATCAAGTGTGAAAAAAAAACTGTGATCGAGTTTGATAGCCTGAAAATTTAGATTCTGCTGAGCCCAATATTATACGTTTATTAGAACAAAATATAGAAATATATAACTTAATTAAATTTTTACAAGTATCAAGGTAAATGGTTAGTAATTTATCACCGCAAAGTTGTACACTTTTGAAATTCCTTTGGAAGTTAAACATACAGTGATATTAATAACACTATTAATAAAAACTCTGTCATCCCAAAAACAAATGATTTGGGGATTTGGCAATTATTTGTTAGTCTGGGCATATTTTTCAAGATAAGCATCGCAGTGAGTTTATAAGACATATTGATATTAATGGAGTAAGTGCAGAGTGGCGCTGAGCGTTCGCTGTTTATTATATGCTGGCTGTTTTCGTTAGATAAGCTACATCACTTTGGATCCATTATGCTACTTTGAGAAATTTACTACTCTTTCAGTTTGATCGCAGGAAAAATACAACGGAGGAAGTTTACCGCAATGCTCATTTAAATTCAGCGGTACTTGTATGCACACAACTTTTGAGTTTTCTTACGCAAGGATATGTATATTTAAAAGATTGTTTAATTCCAGTAACCTTATTATTAGTAAATTAAAATATTATTAAGTAGCATGGAACCAAAACAAAAAGACTTAGGATTCTATGCTAAGTTGATTATTTTGAATTCCTAATGTTTCGACCACCTTGTCGGGGTATTTCTTCTTCACATCAGAAAAACTGTTGTTGCGTTGATTTTCGTTACTTGAACGTTGAAAATGGAAATCAAGCAATTTCTGTAACACATAAAACCAGCGAAAGTTTCAGTGGAGGCCCATAAGGGATTTTGTAAGGTTACAACATATGAGACTTCAAAAACATTTACTAATGTCGGAATAAATTCATTTACTACTGATTCTTACTGATTCAAGATTTCTGATGAAATAAATATGATCGTTGATAATTTTTCTACTGATATCAATGCGACGTCACTACACAAAAATGAAAAACCATAGAAATGATGAAATAGTGAATTGAATTTATATGTAAATATACACGCATAAGTATGTTAAGTATTGTTGTATAGGCATTTTTTCTTGTTGTCATGATTTTGTAAAAAAAAAGATTTTATTGATATCTGTCAACATTTGTTCAGAAAATATATGAAATAAACTAATTCAAGAAAAATAGTGTTTTTACTGCGAAAACATTAACAAATACCTTAGGCCAGTTCAATGAGAGTTCATCGTAGAAATAAAAGAAACTGTCTCTCCAAATTTCTATTCATTTTTTTATTATATATGCTACTAGTTTTGTGAACATACTAGATTCATACAAACAAATTTGTGTACCTGATGTAAATCTAGTATATTCACAATCCAGTATAAAAATAAATAAAAATTTTTCAGTGACATAAATATTATGTCACATATAGATTAAAAAAATTTATTTTTATTTATGACGCGTTTTCCTCTGGCACATTTGCTTCGATATTTTACAATTTTTTAATCAATCAAAGAAACACTCCCTCAATATTCGTCATAATATATTACAATAACAAATGTGTGGGTTAAAATATAAACGCAATGTTCTGTTCAATTTTTCTCAGCACATCGAAGTAAAAATTGTTTTACAAAGACCATACTCAAATGAAGTACGACTCCATACGTGACAGTAATAAGAGAAGCTGTGTGAGAAAATCGTTAATGTTACCGCAGATTACATAGCAACTCTCTGAATTAACTCCAAGCGGTACGTTATTGTATAATACTAGACCTCACTTTTCAACCAGTTTCAAGTAATGCATTGATAACTGTTTAGAAAAAGTTTTTATTAGTTTGTGCTTATTGCAACGAAAAATGTTGAGAAAGATACGACAATAGAAGTTCCAAATAGGTATATTAGTGCATTCTGTGAGTCGGAAAAAACCTCGAAAAACACTAGTATTTGGGGAGACAACCAAACTACTTCCCTCCCCCGTTTTCGAGGATGCTGAACACGACGGTGATGTTGGCTCTGCTCCTCGAGTTGGCTCTGCTCCTCGAGTTGACTCTACCCCCCAAACGGCCAAAAAACCACCCCCAAAGGGAAAGAATCGCGTATTTGGCGTCTTCCAACGGCAAAACTTGTGACCCCCCGTTTTAGAGGATGCTGAATACGAGGATGATGTTGGTTTTGCTCCTCGAGTTGACCCTACCCCCCAAACGGCCAAAAAACCACTCTCCAAGGGGGTGAAAAATGTGTTTCGTGCTACAAACGAGAAAACCCACGTTATCTCTCGTTTTTGAGTATGCCAGGCAAGAGAAAAATATTACCAAGTCACCACGATCCCCGCGAGCCCCTCTTACAGACACAAACTACCCCTTTGACGCGCGGTTTTATGAAGTAAGGTAAATCATAAACATTTTTATTGACGCATAAAATTACTTATTTACTATATGTAAATATAAATCATTTTCAACATTTGCCGAGGTGACTTGGTAATATTTTTCTCTTGCCCAGCATACTCAAAAACGAGAGATAACGTAGGTTTTCTCGTTTGTAGCACAAAACACATTTTGATGATTTTTTTGAGGCGGTAGTTTGGTTGACTCCCCAAATACTTGTATGTTCGTCCGACTCACAGAATGCACTATTTATCGTGTCTGGCTGTATAACAGCCAATAGCCCAATGTCAAAAAAAAGTTCCAAAGGCAAGGTATCATGATTGTCTTTTCCCATTGACTACTCGAGTTCCATAATATGCTGACATTTTCAACTTTCATTAGTACTGTATTTTGATGTAAAAAAGGCAAGTCTTCATAGGCTTGTCCTAATTTTTAAGAGTATAAGTAACGGACTATTAATTTCACTAGAAATTTTCAATTCGCTAGGTAAACTATTAAATAAGTTTAGATCATCATCAAAAGTTTGATTTTGTCCAGATGTTGTTCTAAAATTTTCCAATAAAAAATCGCAATTACTACGTGCACTATGATTATGATTTTCATTTACATATCTAATTTCATCACAAAAGTGACTAGGTAACATACGATTTTTAATTTTAAATATAAATAACAATTTATGCGGTGTTTTTTGGGTTATAGGTCCTATTTAAAGAAAACACTTATTTTTAATTTGCCGACGTTTCGGTTATGTATTTAACCATCCTCAGGGCTCTACAATTAGATATAACATGATAATGTATATAACAATAACAACCGAACAAAAATCTTATATTTATTATTTAATAAAAAAGAAAAATAATTTTAAACATTATAAAAAAAAAATTTAAAAATTATATATATTAAAAATTATGATACACTGTTTTAATGCATCTCAAATTTTGTTATTAAATTGTTCAATACAAACGAGTTAAAATTAAATTATCAATAAATAGTAATCTAAGGGTAAAAAATTCTGCTTATTTTAATTTAATAAACAAAATTAAAAAATCTTAACTTTTAACTAAAACTTAATAAAATAATCAATAGGTAGTATTTTTATCCATATACACCCTGTAGAAATTCTTGTAATTATTAAAAACAATATATCTTTTTTACGTTCGTTCCTTTTTTCTCAGAGGAATAAAAATTGCCACTCTGTTCAGCTTGATCCACCAGAACATATCTATTAAATTAATAACAATAATATTTTAACGAATATATATGTATATAATTGCATATATACCATATATGGATATAGAGGTGCAGCTAAAGTTAAATAAAAAATCAAATAATTATCTATTGGAAAATCCTGGAATTTATCTTATAATTAAAACGCGGAAAACCAAATTTTGATGTAAGTACAGATTTTATAATGTTTTTTTATTTTCTAATTAAGTTTTATTTTAAATTTTGCTGTTACATATAGTGATATTTTTTACCCTTAGATTACTATTTATTGATAATTTAATTTTAACTCGTTTGTATTGAACAATTTAATAACAAAATTTGAGATGCATTAAAACAGTGTATCATAATTTTATAATACCTAATATATATAATTTTTAAATTTTTTTTTTATAATGTTTAAAATTATTTTTCTTTTTTATTAAATAATAAATTTAAGATTTTTGTTCGGTTGTTGTTGTTATATACATTATCATGTTATATCTAATTGTAGAGCCCTGAGGATGGTTAAATACATAACCGAAACGTCGGCAAATTAAAAATAAGTGTTTTCTTTAAATAGGACCTATAACCCAAAAAACACCGCATAAATGGTCCAGAACCTTTGTTAAAAATAAATAACAATGCATTGACATTCTTTGACGAACACTTAAAATTTCTAATATTTTATGCATATTTAAAGTATTCGCATATATATGACAACATAAAATAACTCTCATGGTTCTATTTTGTAGTTTCTGACGTATGCTAAATTGACTTTTATTAAATGAAAATAAAACAGCGAAACAATATGTAAAATGTGGTAAAATTATAGACTGAAAAATTTTAAATTTTGTATTTTTTGAAAGATTCTTTGATATTCTTGGCAATAAACCTATTTTCTTCTCAATTTTTCCTGATATGCACGTCTGGCCACTCAGTTGTTTCGGATACAGTTCAGTAAGTTGCACACATCTCCCCTGAATGGAACCGATCAACGGTCGATGCTCCGTCTCAGACTAACGTGATTATGGGGCGGAGTCGAAATTTTTAAGGGAGTTGGTGCAACTTACTGAACTGTATTCGAAACAACAGAGTGACCAGACGTGTATATGTAATATGTTTATTAAAATCTAAATTAGAATCCAAAATAATGTCTAAATATTTCATTCCTTTAACCTGTTCTATTTCATCATTTTCAATTTTCAATCTCTGAAAATTATAAAGATTGATATTATTATATTTATTAGAGATTATCATATATTTTGTTTTATTACTATTTAATTTTAATTTATTATGTCCGAACCAATCTATCATATTATTTAAATCGTATTGTAGTGCTTGAATAATCTCCAATTCTGTATTTCCCGTGCAAAAAATTAAGGTATCATCAGAAAACAATTGAATTTTACATTTTTTAACACAGTTTGTAATATCATTAATATATAATATAAAAAGCAACGGCCCCAAAACAGAACCTTAAGACGCACCATTAATTGTCTTTCTTTCTTAGAAATATCTCCAATAAATTTTGTCACTTGAAATCTATCACTACGGTAATTCTCTAACCATTTTAGAACAATTCCATGAAAGCCCATCCTCTTTAATTTTAATAAAAAAATTGTCTATTTATGGTTTCAAATGCTCTTTTTAAATCAAGAAAGATTGTACCAATAATTTTATTATCATCGAGATGTTGTTTCCAGCATATTTTTGTATTCTATGTGCTCTATAATTTGATTTTTTACTAAAATTTCTTTAACGTTTTCTGCTGCAGGTAATATATTATTGGTCTAAAATTCTCACAAATAACAGATTTTTCTATTTTCCTTATTGGACTAATTGTAGAAATTTTCCAAGAATTTGGAAATATACCTGTCTCTAAAGATGTATTTACAATTTTCAAAAATCGATCTGCAGTTACATTAAATGACATTTTAAAAACTTTAATATTTACTTTGTCGCTAGTACTTTTATTATTAATTTCTGAAAAATCTATTCGTCTAAAATTAGAAAATTTTTGTTCACATAACTGAATATCTTCAAACCATTATAATCATTAGTTCCATTAATAGAACACACTATTTCTTAAATACTTTGCAAAAGAAACTATCTGCTATAACAATGGGTTCTTCATGCACTACTCTATTAAAAATTACGAAATTTTCAACTACTTCTAAATCACCCTTAATCAGTTGTTTAATCGTTTTCCACATACTTTTTGGATGAGGAACAGATTCGTCAATTTTATTTTTATAAAAATGTTGTTTATTTTTTCTTATTTGGTATACCACAATGTTCCTTTGTATTTTATATGCAATCCAATCTTCATTATAATTTGTTATAACTGTCTTTTTATAAAAGTTGTCTCTAATATCGACATATTATATATTTTGTTTGCAATCACAGTTGAAAAAGAACCTAGACTTTGGTTCGAAACGTTCTGTTAAGATAGGTTATTGTTTTATAATTGTTTTTTACATATCATATATACAGGGTGAATCTTAGAGTGGGGGCCATATTTATAGGAGGCGACACCGTTCACTATGGGAACACAAAAATACAATTTTTTTTTTTTAACGCGCCATGAAAAATGATTATTGTTTAAACACTTTTTATTTGAATTTGGGTACCCCGCCAGTGGAATGCTCTAGCGAGAGTTTTATATCATCTACACTTGGCAACACTGTCGACCGGTAACACGTAATGCAGTAAGTGCTTGCCCAGCGGCGCCGGAATTAGAGGAAACTTGAATCTCGTTTTGTTTTTTTAAAATTCATAACTCGGCCATTTTACAACCTACAAAAAAAAATTCGGATTCATGTTCATGCCGACTAGTATTATTAACCCCAAAAATATGGCCGCCACTCTAAGATTCACCCTGTATATATATATCTATATATTATATAATATACATTTTGTTATTATATTTTCTAGTGTAAAATACTAGAAAGCCACTGATACGAGTTTTAGATAACAATATTGTATTTATATTCATTTGGAACTATATACAGTGGTTTTCTGGGGCAAACTGTTGAGGTTTGCCTTTGATACTACACTTTTATCTTGACATATTTTGGACATTTTCTTATTTATATTTATTTTTTAGAATTTGGCGTGATTCCCAGAAATAAGTTTAATGAATATTATATATTTCTTCAGTCCACCATTTTGTTGTTGCCCACTTAGTAATTACATTAATTTTTTTCTTAAGTGCAAAAATGTTTAAATAATGCATTATATACATTCAAAAGAATGGAAACTATATTTTATAAGCTCTTGCATGAGTAGGTTACTATTTTGCCTTTAGAAGTGTTTAAATTAATTTCATTTACAGTACACCATTCTAATACTTTAGTTAGTCATTTTGAATGAAGGCTGAAAATATTCAATTTTGTTCTCTTCCTTTACTTTTTTGGGATTTATTATCACATTTTTTGAAACTCCTATCTAAAAAAGTTAATTTTTCTAAAAAATATTCAAATTAACCAGTTTAAAACTGGGAAATAGCCTCATATCAACTTTTTTGGATAGGAATTTTGAAGAAATGTGGTAATAAATCCCAAAAAAGAAAAGGAAGAGAAAAAAATATGAAATGCCCCAAATAACATTTAAAGAATCATCCAATTTCTTAATGTAGCAATAAATTTTTAAATTGTCAGCAAAAAATCATCTTCCACAAGGTCATTTCTCAGCTGAATCATTTAGAAATAGTAAACATGAAAGTGGTCTCAAATTTGACCGTTGTGGAACACCTGAAATGGCAATAGAGTACGAAGACCTAAATTCATTGAAATCCACTCTTGTAGCAAAATAAGGGAATCATTAGTGTCAAAAGCAGTTAATCTCTTTAGTGAGTCCATGGTCTATTTGATCGAACACTTTTGAAAAATCCAAGATAACACGAGTCAGATCTATTTACATGAGAAATAAAATTGACTAACTATGTAAAAACTTTGAGAGTATGACTCGCAAAACCTTCATGAACAGTTGATTTAGAAACAAACAATTTCACCTTTTGATTCGTTACTACTTAATAATAGTTATTGTCTAAAAGTTATTTGTGGTATCATTTACATTTCTTTCTTTTCTTATAATAATACTTGTTATTTAGCAACACCTAGTTTCTACTCCTTCGTGAAGCTATTGAAAAGACTGAAATTAAAGAAGTAAATCTAATAGTAGTTAATTAAGCTAATTGTTAAGTATGGCCAAAAAAGGCTTTTAATAAACTTTAACTTTGTCTAGCAGTAATGTAAGTCAGACAAATTTAATGTAACCATTTTCCTTCAATAAACTTCGTGCTTCGAATTATATATTTTATGTTTGCGTCTGTCTTCCATATTCTTAATCTATTTTCTATTAGCTAACTACCCACCATTTAAGGTGAAATTATATACCATAAAAAGGCTTTTATTATTTTTACTCGATTATTCAAAACAAGGTTTATAATGCACGCCAGCTTAGTAACAAGGAAAAGTAATCAAATTCATATACCGAGCTTATGTGCTCAAATCATGCAAAGATTATTTTGAATAGAACAACTGAATGCTTGTCCTGTATTTATTACACTACAAAAGTTATGTATTATTGCATTTCAGTTTTGTCCAAATACACTTATTAAGAACTATTCAAAACAATTTTATTATAATTTCCATGCAATGTCTGTGGCAGATAAGCTGAAACGTATTGTTAATTTATGCCCTTTTTTCAAAGAGCAGACTGCACGTGAAATTTTACAATATCCATAAAGGTCGAGCAATATAAATATATTATGTAAATTTATTATATTTTACGTGGCTTTTGTTAGATATTTTACGTGTTATAATATTACAATGTATTAAATATTGGTATACAGAATCGCAAAACAAGTATTCGTGCGCTCGTGAAATACCTGTACCTACATAATATTAAGCTTATGAAAACAGGAAAATCAGATACGTTAACCGTGAAACAGAAATGAATTTAGAACAAATTATAGTATCACGATAGCACTTGTCGAATAACAATAAAATGGCTGCTTGACATTTAATCCTAAAGCAGTCAGCACAAAGGAGCTTGAAACAGATATTTCAGTTCTCTGATTATGTACTTTACGAACTTCTCCTGAGACAGCTCATGAAGATTCATGTGGAAGAAATTATTTTAATATATCAATAAATTCGAGGTGATCTATATATCTCAAAAGATTCTCAAATTATCAACGGATAGGTGATGTAAACTTTTCGACAGAAAAACTATAATATATTTTAACATCATCAGCTTAAAGGTGCATACTGTAGTAAATGGGCATAGTTGCAAATGGTTATACTAAAAAGAAGTGGCCCAAGAACTGAACTTTAAAGCATCCATGAAAATGCTTTGGGTATACAATGCAGTATTAGAGACGTATTTTTGATCTGTTAGACCACTGGCATAAATTCAAAACATTAAATTAATTAAGTGAATTATTTAAAATTTGCAAGAGATTAGTAAAAACTTAAAATTTAACAGTCTGACCTGATGGAAACAAATGAAATGAAAATTGCTTAAATGTCAGTCAGTTAATTCTCAGGTAGTTTGTTGCACTATAATTGTTTATATACTATCCAGTATCTAATAAAACATAATAATATACAAATATGAATTTGTGTTTCTTATTACAAGAGCTCTTGAAGTCTTATAGCGATTCATACCCATGCTGGACGTTATACCTCCAATTTTGTTATTCATCTGTTTGCTGACTTGTTCAGTTCTATTTTCTGTCTTTGATATAGGTTTCCATTATAAATTCATTCTTAAGAGGTCAGGCGCTATCCACCTCCTATACACAATTTTGCATTTCAAAACGACCGGACTAAATTAAATCTGTAGAATCTAGAACGTGCACTTCGGCGAGAAGTAGGGGGTGAAAGCCAAGAGCGTCTTTTCCTGCCGTATCACGTGAATAATTCATTATAAGCAAGTTATGCAGGCACTTCTTGTCGAATCAAAACAACAGGCCTCTGGCCGAGTCGATAAATTGAGATATCAATAAGACGCTGAAACAATTGCGTGCGATGCCTCAACGTGCTATCCTCATTATGACCAACGGTCACACGCAAGGCTGCCTGGACGTTTTTATTAAATCCGCAGCCACCTGGAAGGTAACTTGCCAGCTATGTTGGCAGGAATCCTAATATTAATGATAATCAGAATCTGATAACAACTTCAGTTCCTTCATAACTGTGTAACTAATAACGATTCGTGCAAAAATCTTTTGGGATTTTACGTGGAGTATACGAAACGTGGTAGGATACCCGCATGCGATGAGAATAAGCAGAATAAAATCGCTTGGTCTATAGAAAATTTCAGATAATTTAAAAACATAAAATTCGAATGAACAATGACGAAATTATGAGGGTAAATTGCTAATCAAAAGTAATCACATAGTAGCTTGCGCCGTATACGTAAGGAGTCTGGGTAGAACACAAGAGCCATTTATTATTAATAGACAAAATGCAAAACATGGAAACAAGGTACTACATTATGACATTTTGCGCACCAGTCCTACACAAGTAATAAATATTCCTTTTAAAACGTGTCGACGAACACCTAGAGGATTATTACTGTACCGTACCTACATATTATACAAAATTCAGTATTAAAATGTAAAATATATTCAAGCCGAGACTGTTGAGATGGCATCCCCTTGACGTTTATTCAAATTTTGAGTGTGCTCAAGCTAATCCAGCGATTCACAAAGAATGTATCAAGTTTTAAACAGAAATTAGCATATCAAAATGCATCTCCAAGAGACCGGCGGACCGCCGGCAATCAAATGTCCGGAGCGACGACACAAAACGACAGTCGGAGGGAAGACGATCTCCTTGTCAAAGACACAGGAATGTCTGCAATTGAGGTGTCGTTCAGTGCTAAATTAGAATTGTTAAGTTGAAGGAAGTGTAATTCATGTAACGTTAAGTTTTATGTTGTGATAGAAATTTTTTATTATTTGATTTTGTTAAATACTTGTAAAATAAGTTAACATATGTCGACTGGAACTTTGTTTAAATAAGTTGCTTCATCGAAGCGAAAAATCCTTTTACTTGCACAACTTCATTACTTAACCAATTGATGATTAATTTCTCCCTATATACCTCCCTATACATTCTAATTATATATAATGTTTGAAATTCTACATACATATAGTAAGTAGCTCCTCACTAAGAGTGACAGGTCACGCATCTAAAAAATAATGCATAATTAAGCTTAGATAGCATACACAATAACTTTACTCAAAGGGAATCTAAACACTCATCACCATATTTCATGCATCTGATCGTTGATAATAATGAATGCCATTTTCGACTCTATTTTTCCTTAATGGACGGTGTGCGTTCTCCTGTCTCATTAGATATTTATATGTTTAGAGGAATAAATAGAGAATTACTAATTAAGCCATAAAGTTCTCCTAAATAGTTTCTATTGATTGATATGTTTATTTATTTGAAATTCCGTAGGTTAGTTTAGTATTTCCAATCGGAAAACTCGTCAGAGTAAGGAGATAATTTCTAATCTGGTATTGAATTGTCGTATGCTCTAGATTCCGATTTGAAGTCGACCAATGGCTTGTCAAGAAGGCCAGACCCAGAGAATTTAGTTCCATTAATTAATGGAGGAAGATCCTAACCTAGTCTATTATTTGCCAAGAAAGCAGGCCTGGAGAAACTGTGATCCATTAACATTATTTGAACTGTACACTGGACAATCAAAACTTCATACAAACAGATGGTCAAAAGATTGTGCCATAAGTTCGAATTCAGCAAGATAATTTTGTGCATGTCACGAATTATGTTACTGAAGATAAATAACTGGAAATTCAATAAAAATCGTTTACCGAATCGTAGAAATTTAGAGTGGTGCAAGGACGGAAAAAAGACTCGGGAGGAAATCGACGTATATGAATGCAAACCTAAGCCTTGCTCCATTTGGATTCCGTACATGCATTTCAAACAAAATCGTAACGCCATTTTAGTATTTCCACGTTTAAATATCTTTAAAGCAGCCAGGGTGGTTTATAAACTGGCATTGAATTGTGGTATGATGGCTTAATTATGCGAGTAAAAAATAACCTATATGGTTGCTTGGATACGATGTATCGAAAACTAATGAAGGAGATAGTCGAAAAATGAATCTGTTTCGATATTAAGACTACAGAATTGCGTTTCCTTAATGCTCATTGGTTTCGAACTCTTGGATAAGGTAATCAAAACTTCAAGGAATCTTCAAGGGTTTCTCTTAAAAAATTCTATCATGACATAGCTGTTGGAGTGCAGAAAACAAACAATAAATAAGCTAAGCTCGTTTGTATGGTGGTGAAGATTACTGAGGACTATCCTATGAATTGGAATTAGATGTTCGAAATGGAAACTCAAAACTTCGTTCATATCTTATGTGATTATTCACCAGTTAATGAGGCAATGAATGATCGAAATCAAGTGGATGCCATGTACACGGACTTCTCCAAAGCCTTTGACAGAATTCATCATAAAACACTTATGGTCAGGCTGGAGATTTTCGGTGTACACTGCGATCTACTAAAATGGATTGGTTCTTATAATTCACAAAGAAGCATTAGGGTTCAGATTAATAATAATTCCTCTAAATTAATAACGGCCACATCGGGTGTTCCCCAGGGATCCCACTTGGGACCCTTATTATTTTCTATATTCATTGATAACATCGGAAAATGTTTCATAAATTCCTCATACTTGCTCTACGCAGATGATCTGAAAGTGTACACAATACTGGACAATCCATCTAAGCAAAGGCTTCTTCAGAAGGATATTAACAGGTTTTCCAAATTTTGAGAGGAATCTAACTTGAGCCTAAATATTCAAAAATGTAACTATATAATTAATAGAAAATACATTATTTCACATACTTATAGTATAGAAAATAATAATTTGGATAGAGTTGAAAAAATTACTGATTTAGGAATTATACTGGACGAAAAACTCACTTTTGAATATCACATAGAAAGTATAATACAAAAAGCCTCAAAAAATTTGGGATTCCTTATTAGATCCGCCATAGATTTTTCAAGTGTAAAGTCCTGTATTGTTCTCTACTATGCATTAGTTCTAAGCAACCTGGAATATTTATCGGTGATTTGGAACCCATACTATGCCATACATCGATAGACTTGAGAGTTGAAAAAAAATTTATAAATTTTTTAAATTATAAATATAATAGAATGCGATTTTTTAATAATTATCATGAAAATCTAACTTTTTATAAAATAGACTCGTTAGAAACTCGAAGAAATATTTCGTATATAATATTTTTATACAAATTGGTCAATAGTAGACTGCAGCATCTGTATTCACAATTTGAACTTAAAAATCATGAATCATTTTCACAGAACTACAACCACTTTCCAACTTTCAACAAATCACACCAGTTATGGCTTTAATGCTCCAGTCAAAAGAATATTCGACACCTACAACCGATTTTTTTCAGATATAGACATTTTTTACTTACCCATGTCAACAGTAAAAAAGCATTGTCTGTGTCAGATACTCGTATCGCAACCAATGTCAAAACTAATCATATTTCATGTCATTATATTATTCATTATACATTAATTATTGCTTTTATTCTTTAAATTAGTTTTCTGTTTGCAAAATTTTGATTATGTTAAGTTGTTATATTTCTTTTCCCCTACTTTTTTATTTTCTCTTTGGTTGTACTTATAGGTATACTTACTGTATCCTATTGTCTATTATTTTCTCTATTTGTTAATAATCTAAGATAACACTATGTCTTTATTATTGTAAAGCTGTTTAACCCTATAATTGAAAGCGCAAGCTTCTGTTGGGTAACCGAATTATCAAAATAAATAAATAAATAAATAAATAAATTGGAGTATTAAAAGTATAAATTTCTTCATATAGAGGAGTTACGACAATAATTATTCCATTATTCATTTTTAGTTTTAATTTTGGTTGATTTAAGTTTAATGTGTTAACCAACATCTATTGAAATGTTCTTGTTGGCTATAGAACTAGCATATTGAAGGAATCAGATATACAGAAATCGATCAAGATCGGAGCATACAGGTGTATGCAATTACCCACTCATAGGCCGTTTTGTTTGCAAATTATTCCTCTAAAATTGAAATAATTTTTATCTTCGACACAAAACTAGTCTTAGAAAATAAGAGAAGTGAAATCTATTAAATGCCATTTTTTTATTAAATCAATTGGTATATTTGTAAATAATGAAATAGCATCTGGTAACATTAAAATAATCTAACATTCTACAAAAAATCTTTAACTTCAAAGGAATTTTTTACAAATTTGTCATCTTTCATAAATGCGTGGTTTAAAATCTCAGAAATAAATTTAGTTAGATTATAAGTTGGAGAATTAATTAAACTAATTAGTCTCAGTGCAACATTATCTTTGTGAATTTTTGGTAGGAAATATAGTTTGCGATGTTTTTTTTGATGAATGTTAATTTAATTTAGAATACACATAATAGTGATTTCTTTTCCTATTTTTATTTTGTACAGAAATTGTTGAATCGCTATTTAATCTCTCATAAGTATTTATGCCATTCAACAATTATTGAAAAGCCTTTTCTTCATATATTTATTTATAATAAAAGTTGTATTATCCTTATCTGCTTTATAAACTTATGGTTATTAAAAAACTTAACAACTACTGAAAACCAGTTGAAATATCAAGTGAAGTAAAATTTATCAATTGTGTCTTTTTCATATTTTTCACTGTAACTAAATTTTGTCGTTTTTTTTATTTCTCTGGTAAATTTATCAACAATTTATCGTGAATTATGTCTTTTTCATATTTTTCACTGTAACTAAATGTTTACGTTTTTTTCTGTGATGCAGCCTTGCTGCAATATGCAGTGAGAAACCCATTTGTTGTATTAATTTAATATTTAGTCAAGAACTTCCCCATTTTCTATCATCAATGAACGTAGTAGCCTGTTATATATTTTTTTCTTCACATTTAGGTCGGGTTGAGGCCAATAATTAAAAAACAATTTTTTTTAATATAGTCGACGTTTCGAAACAATTTATTTCATCTTCAGGACACGGAAATAATGCACAATGATTATTTCAAGAAAATAATGAAAAATACAGAAATGTAATAAAACGGAGGAAAATTTATTTCTACATTTTAAAAGTATATACCAGAGAAAATTTCACACCACCATTTTCTAACCAATGGTTTTTATTCCGTTACTAGTTGCATAGAAAAACACGAAACCTCAATCGCATTTTCAAGAAATACGAGGTAGACCCAGTCTCGTTGCGATTTTCAGAGGAGAAGCGAACGAAAAGTGGCGATTTTGACGCCTACCGTAAAATTGACAGTTTTTAATTTTCTAACCAAATCTGTGATTTATTTTTTAATTTAATTTAGGTGTGAATACCACACGTAATTAAATTATTCCTGGAAATTTTTTTTAGTCACGAATATTTTAGGAAAATATTCGTGTAAAATATTCGTGATCTCGAAAAAATTTTCGGAAATAATTTAAGCACCAGTGATGAACATTTTACACTTGTATTTTTTTTCCATTCAAAAGTGTGGTGTTTGTTGCGTTACCATAGCAACCTACAAAACGTCCGGAAATTATTCTCCTCCTTGCCGACTTAATAAAGTAAAAATCACTAGTTTTTACTACGAAAAACGACGGTGGTGTGTTATGAATTAATTAGCAATAATTTGTGTCGTTTAAATAAAAATAAAGTCACCGATGTTCTAGAGTGTTCAAATAAGCATTAGTGATAATAAAAACGAGATAAGTCGCTGAAGAAAATGGCATTTAAAATGGACTTCAGATACTTGTTTTCCAGACCAAAATACGTATGTATGGGCAAAAGAACCTGAAAAATCGGATATACGTTAATGTAAACAATTACCAAAAATTTTATATATAAATTAGTTCTGTGTTTAGAATAAAACAATTAACAAAAACAAATTATTTTAAGTATAATAATTTAAATGTTTTTTTTCTTCTTTTAATGTTGTTTTAATTATCGGGCTCAATCTCATATCTGAAAAAAATAAAAAATAATAATAATATATACGTAAAAATTACAGAAAACCACATAGTAGTTTCACAACGAGCAAAGTAGCTTCATAATGGTTAGAATTAAGCAACTCTCTAACAATTTCCTGTTTGTTCCTGATTATTCAAAAGTCTAGTAATATCCTATTTTGCAGGAATAATAATTTGTATTTTTTGTACGTACTAGAATACACTTTTATATTGTTCGTTTTGTTCATTTTTAAGGGACTAGATTTTCCCCTTTTTTACAGTTTAAAATTATTGTCTTACTTTTCGTTCAACAGACAACGCTCGTAGTAACTTCCTTCTGAAAATGGCCAGGCAGGTTGGGCCGCTAGCTGAATGCTGAACCTGTTTCACCTATTATGCGTTTGGAACGAAGGTGGGCAATAATAAAAAATCTCTGTTACAACGTGCATCAGGCGACATCCTTGACATTAACCCTAAGGAACTGTTAAAACGTATAAAACGGTGATGAATAAATAATAGAAATACTTGAAAACTAATACAATTTATTAAGAGATGTGAACAGACTCAAGGGCTAAAATATAATGAATCCTTATTACTACTCTCGTCAGCACAGCGGTTCTCCGATGTCTAACTAAAATAAACAAATAGGTTCGATGCCATCACCGCTGGTCTGGCTGGGCATATACAGTATATTCACTTTTGAACCAAAGCAGTTTGTGAGTGAATAGGAGATAGCAGTAAAGCGAGAGCACTACACATGCGTGACTGCATGTCGATCTCAGAATGTTAGCGCTCTCGCTTTATTCTCTCCTATTCACTCACAAAGTGCTTTGGTTGAAAAGTGAATTTACTGTATTATTATTTAACACGGCCTTTCCTGACAAACGGAGCGGCCTCGCTTCGTATAAACAAAATATATAAATGTTATATATTATTAAAACAATAACAATATATGGGTGCAAAAATAAGAGCACACACAACACTGTAGTCTATACATTGAAATAAGAAATAAGCAAACACTTGTTGTATGACTAAGTTATTCGGTGTCCTAAGCTTCCTGCTGCAGATACCACTTTGTCCAAATAGCCACATTATTTGGCTAATGTTTCGAGGATGCCAAACCAATTCTCAGCTAGGAAACTGGTAATACTGGGAAAGAAACAAAATATAAATTATATGGTCATTTACTAGATGCCTAAAGTTGTTCATCGTAAATACAATCAAAGGCGTCCCCTTAAAGTACATACAACGAACAATACAAAAAAAATTAAATAAAAATTGAGGAAAATGAGAGGAAAATTAGGTAATGGATTCACCCCTTGCTAGCACCGTCACAGTCCTCACGAGGACAAAGAACAGACAAATGCCGCTGGGCTAGATCTGGTCACAGAGGCAGTCACGATACTGACCGCAGTCTAGACGCGCATATCTAGATTTGACACAGTCCATTGGACACAGTCATAGGAATAAATCAAACTTACTTTACTTATTAAGTTACTCGAATCCAAGGTTTAATATTTTCGAATCCAGCCACACCTATGGTATCTGTGACTGTCACCAGTGATCTCACCGCCACCTGGTGAACCCTATCCAGTGACTCTACCGTCACTTGGTGATCCTATCCAACGCCGTCACCACCACCTGGTGATCCTGCCCAGTGACTCTACCGCCACCTGGCAATCCTGTCCAGCGATGTTTCCACAACCTGACAATCCTGTTCAACGAGGTTACCACCACCTGGCACTCCTACCCAACGATGCTGCCACCACCTGGCAATCATGTCCAGCGATGTTGCCTCCACCTGGCAATCCCGTCCAGCGATCGTCACCCATACTACGCGTAATGAATCCACGGCCTCATGTCGTCCACTCCGGCCACGCCACTGTACCTCATTTGAGAACGATCACACCCTGGTATGTCTGACACCTCACAACCAGGACTTCCACAACCTCAAATGGTCCTCTCCACTTGGGCAGCAGTTTCTGGCTCCGCCCAGCAGCTGGACTGCTACTACTGACGCCAAACAGAACCAGAGTACCCTCGTTGTAAACGCAAGGATCTTCTTTCTGATTACACCTGCGCTTTTGATCTGCCTGATACTCGCTTATGTATCTCTCTCCATTCGTGTTCGTATATCTGTAACATTCAAAATTTCGCGCTCATCTGTTTCTAACTGACCTTGTGAAAAGACTATACCCCATTAATGCTGCACTAGATGTGACGCCTATGGCTTTATTAATGCCGTTTAACCCTAGCTAAATATTACGAATATTTTGGTTTAATTTTCGAACCTAAAAGAGTTGTTAAAACGATATCGCTCTTAATGGGTATTATTGTTAATTCTAATATTTCAACAGCTTAACTGAAAAGTAAACACTCACTGCCCAGGTCGATGTAGCACTTGATAGTTTGTTTATTAACGAGCGCAGTTATCTTTGCTATTAGGACTTATTACGTAAAGATTTTCAAACCCCTGCTGTTAAAATTACGTTTGGGCAGTGACGTTTGAAATGACCGACTTGATTACAATTAAAACACGTATGGTTTACTTTATTGGGTGGCCTAACTAAACTTCGGGAGGTAGATATATTTTTGTCAGAGGTTATTGAATTTGTATTTGAATGTATTTTCCTCTGATCATCTAGCGTTTTGAAATGACTAGCTAAAATCTTAGGATTTGTTATTTCTGGGGCCGAAACCGAGAATTTAATTTGTTCGTCCGAAATGGTTCCCATTATTAAATTTACCTTATCTTCATCGTCAATAGGAATTTTTAATCTATTAATTAGAGATAGTTTTTCAAATAAATATTCGTATAATCCCTTATTAGCATTAGGCGTACAATCGAGCATGGTTTTTAGCAAATTGTGCAAATTTCTCTTAGACCTAAAGTTATCGTGAAGCATTTGTTTCCACTCTGGCCAACTAAAAATATGTGTAGGTAACCCTCGATACCATTCGGCAGGACCGCGCAATTTGTTTAAAGCTAAATGGCAAACCGTTTTATCGTCCCATTTATACAAATACATAAACGTGGATTAAATTCAGGAATAATACTACTTGTAATAGATGTCACACTTACCAGCTGGTTATTATTCCTCACCTCTAAATCCTGGACTATTTTGCCCATACCTTTAACTATAGCCTGACTTAGCTCAGTGACCTCACTCTTGGTGCAACTTCCAGAGAAACTCGTTCTTCCGCGTCGTTCATCAGGAGTCCCCCTCCTATGACCACCATGACGCGCGGCAAAAGTTTCTCTACGATGGCTTCGTCCCTCATCAGAAGCCTCCATCCGACGCCTGCCGGAAATCTCTCTTCGATGGCCCCGACGCTCAGCGAAAGCTTCCCTCTGTTGACTATGTCGCTCACCATAAACTTCTCTCCTACTCCTATTAGAAGCTTCTCTACTATGACGGGGACGCTCAGTATAAGCTTCCCTCTGAGGACTTCCCCAAACTGCACTCCGGCTACGCGTTCTTCGGTTCTCAATACTTTTTCGCCACCGCAACCCCACTTTGTATTTTGGCATTTTTTTTTTTTTGTTTTTTTAACCTTCACTTTTCACTTAGTCACGTATTCACTAATAATATCTAGGTCCTTTATCCCACTTCTGATGTTAAAACGTATAAAACGGTGATGAATAAATAATAGAAATACTTGAAAATTAATACAATTTATTAAGAGATGTGAACAGACTCAAGGGCTAAAATATAATGAATCCTTATTACTACTCTCGTCAGCACAGCGGTTCTCCGATGTCTAACTAAAATAAACAAATAGGTTCGATGCCATCACCGCTGGTCTGGCTGGGCATATATTATTATTTAACAGAACGCACATTGAGCGAGTTCCCCACATTATGTAAACCAAATATCAAAATACAAATATCGTTGAATATCTGATGTTAATATTCTTCCCCTCATAAGCAGTGAATGTGTAAATTTACTGTTCAAACTGTAAACGAAGTAACAATTTTAACTAAGAGTCTGTTAATCCTTTAGTTTATATATTATAGCACTTAGTGAGTACATGTTTATTATTTTACCTTAAGGTATTATATCACAACGCGGCATTATAATATGTGGGTAATCTCTTAAGATACGGGCCTCAATCAGTGAGGTGTGTTGTCTAATATGTATTAACATTATTTACGGCATAATGAAATAAAGCTAGCTTTGTGGAACTCTGACTCGATCGATCGGCAGAGGTGGAACAGCCTGTTTAAATTCACAGCATGAGGGTTATAAGACAAAATATGTATGTTAGCAAATAAGCCGAAAGGCCAAATTTGTAAATAAAATAAAACGAACAATTGGCTTCAGAACACTCCGTATATTGAATAAAATACAACTATTCGTTACCAATGTCAGAATAAGAATGTCGAGTCGCCCCTAGCTTAGTTGACTCTCAAGTGTCTTAAGAATACATCCCTTCTCAGTATAACACTTAACTATAATTTATGTTCTATAAAATAAACTAAAACCATGACATCGTTCATGAAATATAAGCAAACGCTCACACGGCCAATTCTGACCTATAATTCGTTCTCGAATTATCCCTTTCCCCTGGGACCATGGGCAATGTTGTGGGTAGGCAACCTCCAGACTACATGGGCGGGGTTGTGAACCTGTAAAACGATCATACGGCAGCTTAGGTTGTAACGTACTGTACGGAAAGCGTTTTGCTTCCGATCAACAAATATAATGTGAAGCGTGACGCTTCCAACATCTCAAATCAATCACTGCAAAGCGTGTCGCTTTCAACAGTTCAAATCAACACTACTACTAGATTATTTTATTGACTTCATCAATCATCATTATCAATTATCAAACACATTTTCAATATAAATCTGTCTCACAAAACGTACCCACTGCGAAGCGTCCCGCATTCCAACAGTGCAATACTTATCAACTCGACTGCGAAGCGTCCCGCATTCCAACAGTACAACTTTTTACCTCAACTGCGAAGCGTCCCGCATTCCAACAGTTCAAACTTTTACCCACTGCGAAGCGTCCCGCATTCCAACAGTGCAATACTTATCAACTCGACTGCGAAGCGTCCCGCATTCCAACAGTACAACTTTTTACCTCAACTGCGAAGCGTCCCGCATTCCAACAGTTCAAACTTTTACCCACTGCGAAGCGTCCCGCATTCCAACAGTACAACTTTTTACCTCAACTGCGAAGCGTCCCGCATTCCAACAGTTCAAACTTTTACCCACTGCGAAGCTTCCCGCATTCCAACAGTGCAATACGTATCAACTCGACTGCGAAGCGTCCCGCATTCCAACAGTACAACTTTTTACCTCAACTGCGAAGCGTCCTGCATTCCAACAGTTCAAACTTTTTACCTCAACTGCGAAGCGTCCCGCATTCCAACAGTTCAAACTTTTACCCACTGCGAAGCGTCCCGCATTCCAACAGTGCAATACGTATCAACTCGACTGCGAAGCGTCCCGCATTCCAACAGTACAACTTTTTACCTCAACTGCGAAGCGTCCCGCATTCCAACAGTTCAAACTTTTTACCTCAACTGCGAAGCGTTCCGCATTCCAACAGTTCCATCAACAACAGGCAAAGCGTTACGCTTTCAACCAAAAACAAATAAAACGTCTCTCATACACTGTTATATCAATTAAATTATTGATCAAATTATTTCTCAAATACTCTTAAAATTTCAAAACAAAATATTTTTACAAATTCTTCCCGCAAACGCTCACACTGCCTGAGCATACTTTACTCACCGTATGTTAAAAATCTCCAGCAAGTTCACCTGGCCAGACTCGAATCATGTATTGTCGTGATGAGAGTAGTTTGTAATTTAACAATATCGTTCGGCCATTCTGATCTGTCACTTATTTCCGCTCTAAGCATATTTAAAACGGTTTGACTTGTTCGTTACCTCGGGGTGCACTTTTTGCTATTAAATGGTGGTCAATTCCCCATTCGGACAACATTTTCTTTACAGATTGATCAGTAAAATTTGTGTCTCTATCACTAACAAATCTTTTAGTAATACCAAACATACTTAAATAAGTTTTCGCAGTGGCGGGTTCAATAATTATATTGTTAATTAACTTTGGGGAACAATTTGTACTTTCATTTAAATAAATTCGGGAGCCATATTGATCAGTATGAATCTAATCCCTTATGTAAAAATAAATCCCTTCCCAAAATAGCATCAAAAACAGAATCGTCAGTATATAAAAACCAATTTCAAATGCCGTACCGTCTCGTTCAATATTTAAAGTGGTCTTTGTGTTGTTTCCCAGACCTTTCAAAGTAATTAGTGCAGGCTCAAAATGACAATTAAAATAATTAGCTATTTTTTTCGTAAACAAACTACATTCTGCTCCAGTATCCAACAAACAGTTCACTATCTGGTCTTAAATTTTAAATCTAGTACAAAAGTCGGCGTCCAAATTAACACAAAAATAATTGATTCTAGAGATAGAGGCTCTTTCGCGATTTTTTTGCGAAGCTGTTAGACTTTATGACCAAGTTTTTTTTACAAAAGGTGCATACAATTTTATTAGAACTACCAGAGGGAACATTTCTAAATTCATTCATTTTTTAAATTCATCTCTCTTTCCTTTCTTTGTACAGTTACGACTAACATGTCCCGGTTGATTGCAATTATAACAAATTTTTACACTAGTTTTATGATCAAAGGGGTAATTTCTTTTTATGCCCCTTGGCATCATTCTATAATTGCCTAGCAAGACTAACAAATCACTAACTGACAAAAGATTACTGTTAAATGCAGCGGTTTTGACATCAATATCAGATGTCTCCAATGACTAATTCCAACAATTGATTTTCGGACAAAGCAAAACTTAATGCTCTAAGTAAACTAATTTTTTATCTGGCATACTCACAATAAGAATCAGCTTTATCGCTGATGAACAAACTGGCTCTGCGGAGTTTCTCACTTAGATTTCTTTTCGCTGGGTACAAGCTCGAAATTTCAGTCTTGAAATTTGCCCAAGTTTTTTCGTCCGGTTTCCATGTTAAAAACCATTCCTTTGCTTCTCCCACAAGGCCGGTGGTACCTCTCATCAACAACTCATGGTCAGCCCAATTGAAAGTAGTCGCTAAATTTTCTAATTCACTACACCATTTTTCGGCACCATCATCGTCTAATTTTGGGTTAAACACTGGAATATTCACTGCACTGGTGGACGCAGTCTTCACTGACTGGTCCTTTATTTCTTTCAATGATTTCAAAGAGTCCACTAAAATTTTGGTAAATTCTTCCATGTTTAATTTTTTTTTCACACACTAATGGTCACAACGTGTCTGTCACTCGTGGTACTTTTAATGAGTCTATCCCACTTCTGATGTTAGCAAATAAGCCGAAAGGCCAAATTTGTAAATAAAATAAAACGAACAATTGGCTTCAGAACACTCCGTATATTGAATAAAATACAACTATTCGTTACCAATGTCAGAATAAGAATGTCGAGTCGCCCCTAGCTTAGTTGACTCTCAAGTGTCTTAAGAATACATCCCTTCTCAGTATAACACTTAACTATAATTTATGTTCTATAAAATAAACTAAAACCATGACATCGTTCATGAAATATAAGCAAACGCTCACATGTATAACAAGTAGAGAACGTTCGTTACTAGCATGTATGGGTATGTGATGGTTCCGTCCTTATTTCAGGTCCCAGTTGCCATATAAAGATCATATTGTCACCTTCGAAGTGTTACCATGGCACACCTCTGGAAGAATACAGAAATTTTGTAGTAATTTTCGAATTATCACGAAACAAAGCAAACAGATCGTTATATAAAATCGAATACTTGCTCAGATCTAATGTTGATTGTTTGGGTCACCGCTAGAGATAATAATACTGTCTAAACATAAACATTTGTCTTTGATTTAACAGATTTCTCTTAATTTAAGCTACTTACCTCTACCTGATTAAAAGCTTTTCCATAGCTCTATGAAAATAAATCACAATTCTCTTTTCTGAAAAGCACAATACAAATATTGCAATAATACTAAAAATTGCATGCTTTCCATCATGAAAAATATTACAATGGAGCTTTGTTATAGTCTAGAATTAGCATGTCAAAATTAGTCGAAATTCGTCATTTCAGCATAGTGGCTGTTTTTCAGTGCAATCAAAGGTATTAGATTCAAACAACAGGATCCTATTACAACTGGAAATAAAATCAAATAAATTGTCACTGTCGACTTTTTCATTGCCAGCATAAAAGAATGTTGGGAACTACAGTAAAAGGTTAAACACTGACGAAAGTAATTGTTAATTTTAATTGTGAATTGTGAGGAATGATTGTTCTCTGTAAAGCAACGCTTTTCAATTGATTCGCGAAGGGAAGTTGGGATATCTCAATACGAGCAGTTAGCTGTTAATTTAATTACATTAGTTCCATTGTTTGCGAATGTTTATTATGATTGTCCTCATTAATGTTTGATTTATTATCAAGCTGTTTGTCGAAAACACTGCTAATTCAATTTAGAATATACTCGTACTCGTATTTTCCATTTTATGGTCTAGACTTCTAGCATTATCCGAATGCTTATTGAAAGGATTAATTTGCTTTCATCCGCATGACAAGAACAAAAATAATGAGAATCAAAATAACACCATTATAATTATTTTTATTATGGCGTTAATGCTTAAATTTTATCCAGCAAATACATTCCTTCTAGGTCCATATTTCTTTTAAAAACAGAATTTGTTCGCAAAAAATACAATACTAAAATCTAAGACTGTCTGGTAACTTTCTTCTTATTTTTTTCTTTGTTAACAATTGCGAAAATTATATTTTACGATTCTACTTTTGCTTTGTTAAAAACCTTTGCGGTTGCCTACTTCTACAATATTCCATCTACGCCGCTGCTATGATAGTCCTCGGTTCATAAAAAGTTACTAAAAAATGTGACTGAAAGCCATATAAATGAAGCGGGAATAGTAATATAACAAATGTTTATTCGGAAATAAATAGCTGGGGTGTTGTAGTTTACGGGAAAGGGCGGGTATAGATATTCGTGTAGTGTCTAGCCGGCTTGGTATTTCAGCTCACGGTGACAAAAAAATGGGGGAAAGGACTCGCGCTTGACACGTGAGCGGATCCGACCAATGTGAAATGAAAAGTCCTTTCTGCATACGGACGAGATGCACGCATTGCTGTCGTGCTAAAGCGCCGTCATTAACTTTATGTGCCCTCGGCTAGAAAAGAGCCGCTGTCACATAAATCAAATCACACTGTATTATACGAGTGAAAGAGCATTCAAAAGTAGCGACGATTTTCGGGTTTCCATTATAAATGTCTCAAAGGTATAACTTACATTTCTGGATATTTTATTTTACGAACTCTACCAGGCCAAGGACCCAATTACTGACTGACAACAAAATAATAGAATTTGTAAACAAAAGATAATTGCAACAGATACATTTTATTTTTTTGTTTTTTTTTCGTTGAATTATTTGATAATTTGTTTGGAAAGAATAAAGATTGAGCTTTTCCTAATACTGTCAGTTGTGCAAAAGTAGGTACATATTTCTGAAGTTATCCCAACACAACGACCGTGTGTACTTAAAGGCGAAAGACTGATGGGTTTGCTGTAAATCCATCCTTTTCCTTTTTAGGGCGTTCCAGGGATCTTCTAGTAGAGGAAAGTTACCTTGCCCAATATTCTGTTGAATTTGATTCAATAAAGATTTATTTAATTCAAATTGAGTTTATTGACTTTAGTGTTGTTTGTTTTCAAATATAGGTCCTGCCAAATGTGCAGCGGCCTGTAATTATAACTACCTGAACGGTTAAAACAGCGATCATGTACTCCTGTAGTCTTTGGAACACATGTCGCCTTTGTCAGTGAAATAATGCTTTGGACAAGGTAGTGATGCATAAAACTCGAATTTTAACTGATCAGACATAGAGGTCTCTTAACAGCATTTATTCAATGAATTATCGACAAAGACAAATTAAATTGATTAATAAATAAACTAAGAACATGCGATAACTTAAGACTACATTTAGTATATTTCACAAATGGTGTTATTCTTTTAATTAAACATAATAGTCCAATATTTTTAGTTATTTTTAGTATACTCCGTGCTTTGCAACGGTTTTCGCACGGGTTTGAATTTATCAGTTCAGTGACATTAAAACTAAAACGGCTGCTGGAAGTGGATTGTTTTAAAGTGTCCAATTATGCTACATGGAAACAAGCCAGCTGTGGATACTCATTCGGAATTACAAACTAGGTGGGTACCTGATATTTTCATCGTCTATTTTAGTAAACCCTGGGAATATCGGCAAATTATCTCGTTCAATATAAATGGTAAGAACATACCTCGGCTTTTACATTGTTGTTTTATTGTCCACGATTTTCTTTAAATTTTAACTCCTTTTTAAGGAGCGACGTGGACATGGGGACCCTTCTTCTGCTTGCCCAATAACAGTTATTTTGTAGAAATTATTTTATTTTTAGCATTCTGGCCATATAAACATTCAGTTTTCTTACGTTATTCTTTCGCTGATTTTGAATTCAGAGGAAAGTTTTATTTTGGCAATTTTTATATTCATTGTAACGGGTCAAATTACGAATTTTGTTGGTCGCTGTAAATTTATGGAGGTCACTGTTATCCAACCGACCTTACATGTCAATGTATGGGTGGTTGCCTGACTGACTGGGTCCGATATCGATTTAGTTTCGATCTAATCGCCGGAGTTGCGCGGATGCTAGAATATTCGAGCGAGTAGTTCACGTGAGAAAGGCTGACAAGGCGCTGTTCAGATACATATTTGGTTTTATCAAACCCATCGTGGGGGATTTTATCTGAAAAGTGATTCCATCGATCTCCTTGGTTGTTCAGAGAGGCACAGAGTTGCATATTGTGTATTAAGGAGTCGATTTCTTCGTCGAAGGATATTTGCTATTTTCCTCAGACGCCATTTGCATGGTTCGCTGTGCACGTGAATACAGAAGTTCATAACATCGTAGGAACTTGGAGACCCTCCAGAAAGAGGGTTTCAGTCTCGGTTTCAGTATAAGATACAAGAATATCTTGGTATCAGCTGTTTGTACTAGATTTTTGGTACTGAATTTTTGGTACTGGATTGCAGATTTACTTTTGGTACTGGATTATTTTATGGATACCTGGTAACAACGTATCTTGGAGCCGTTGAGAAATTCAAATTCATTTCTTGCGTGGTTGCTGTCCATGGGTGTAGCTGTACCGTCGAGACGCTTCTAGGAATGTCACGAGGTTTGGTTCGGTTGGAAGCTGTTGCAAGGAACTGCCGAGTTTGAGACATTCAGACAGAGGAACATCAGTAGGAGCACGCAAGTTAAAAATTTGATGGTGTCTTGGTGTAAATTTTATTATATAATATTTAGTTGATTTTATGTGTACTGAAGCATACGTGGTATATATTATTTTCCGTATATAATGTCATTAATGAGCTGATTTAGTTTAAACAATATTTATTAGATTATCATATCGATAGGTAAAAATTTTCACCTGGTCATATAAATATAATTTGCATTGTACAGCGGAAATTAATCTGGTTTATTGGTTAGATTGAAATAATGAATGTGATATCTACGTTTTAACGGTCGCTTACGTAAGCTACGTCGTATAAAACTATAATGTAAGTAAGAACAGCGAGAAACTCGACGTAATTCCCGCTTATTATTTTTTTTATGTTTTATTTCACCATATTATAGGTATTGAACCATTGTGTAAATCAGCTGTTACATATTTCATACTCTTACCGTATCGATATTATTATAGGTGTCTATAAATATTTAATTGTTGTGTGTAAAAAGTACATTCCGTCACTTGACTGTTTGTTAGCTGATAAGTATTTTATGCTCTCACTTGTTGATCGTGTATGTTAATTTTTTTTTTATATATATATATATATATATATATATATATATATATATAGAGATGTAAACGGTCATTGTGCAGCCCGTTGAATATATTAACGGTCATTTGTGAAGCCCGAAATGACATTGTTTAGCCCGGATCCGGGCTAAACAAGGTATCGATGTGTATACCAATGCTAATTGGTTAGATAAGTTCTTAGGACCCCCCCCATGAATTTTCATCTGGGCCACACAGAGTCGTATTTACCTATACGACATACACTGTGAAGTTCATGGTACCTCCCTATAGGGGGCGCTTCACATGGATATATAAATACAGTAAAAGATACGAAAGCCCATTATATTGACATAACTCTATGCAGCCTGAGTTTTGGCAACATTGTTCTCTTTCTTAAATACTAGGTTCCGTGCTAAAATATGTGATGCTCTGTAGCGCAGGCCACCATAAGACTATATTGTAGATACTGATACACTTTTTATGTAATATCAAATTATGGTACTATAAATTTTGTTTATCATTTAGTGTATAGTATTTATAAATCAGATGAGGAATCCTTTAAACTTAGAATTAGAATAACAAATTAAAAATATGTACAGGAATATGGTGCATCCTTGATGATGGTTTTTATTTAATATTTCCGAAACTGGTAAAAATAAAAACATGAAATTTTGGCCAATCACTAATAGTTTTATGGCCAATAAGGTGATGTGATAATGATCCAAAAATTTCCCTCAGGGGTGGGTCAAACAGGGAGGGGGTAGAGTAAAATGCCCCTAAACCTTTTCGCATTTACGTCTTTCCAGATTTTGATAGCAAATTATGGAATGCCAGAGTTTTTTATGCAATAAAGGTATTCTAGTTGAATTTTGATAGGACGCGCCGTTTTCGAGTTATTTGAGTTTCTGGAAAACATTAATCACAAAAACATTAAAATGGAACGAGTAACATGCACAGTTCTCTAGGTAGGTACTTAGTAATTGATAATAAAATTATGCTATTATTATTTTTATTATTATTATTATTATTATTATTAGTTTCGAAAATATTAAACAAAAACCATCGTCAAGGATGCACTTTTAAGGGGTTGTAGCTCCCTTAGGAAGCATTTTCGGGACCATGTTTGTAGGGACTTTTTGTCTTATTTTTGATCGAGGAATACGCGGGTAAAATGATGACCACTAATTTCGGACCACCCTGTATAGACATAAGAAACCCAGTTTTAACGGGATAGATGATCGTGGAATAGGTAATTGTTTTATTTTTCCATATCCTCAAAACAGTGCAAAATATAAAAAAATTATTTACAAATTTTACTATGAAAAATATACGCTTTTCAAAAAAGGATGTGATGTGAAAAATATATTCGATGTGTCCCGATGTCCAGCGCCCTTGGATTATGGTTACTACCATTTTGATAACAAATTGTAGCTTGTATTAATATCTAAGGAACAAATTAGTTTTTGCTTAATTGCATTTTCCTTCGAATAATATACAGTGTGTCCACAGATGGAGTTACAAAGAGGAAAAACTTTTTTATTATGGATTTTATAAAAAAAGTCATTCTTTATAAAAAGTTCTGCTTGTCAAAAAAATTGTAATACCATAAAAAAATCGAGATCTGATATACGAGGTATTCAAAAATTAAGAAAACTTGAAAATGGTTCAAGAGAAAAGTACCTTTATTTTTGATTTTAGAGGAAAATATTATAAGTAAAAGTTGTTTTTTATTGAAAATTAATCCTAAATACAAAATTTGACATCCATCTAAATTATTAAAATTAAGGAAACTTTATTTTTTATTGGACATTAATGTATTATTAGAACAAAATTCCTACATTTTTATTAAAAATTAATTGGTGGAAGCTATGTGGAGTAATTTTTAATAAAAATCTAGGAATTTTGTTCTAATAATACATTAATGTCCAATAAAAAATAAAGTTTTCTTAATTTTAATAATTTAGATGGATGTCAAATTTTGTATTTAGGAATAATTTTCAATAAAAAACAACTTTTACTTACAGTAGATATGAGTTTATGAAATTTACAGCTGTAATGCTAAGCCCATATTTTTTAAGTTTATTAACCAGAATATCATGCTGCACACAGTCGAATGCTTTCGACAAATCGCAAAAGATACTTCCAGCAAAACTTTTATTTTCAAATGCCACTGTTATACTTTCCACCATTTTGTTAATTGCATCAGTCGTAGATTTACCGGAGCGAAAACCAAATTGACAATTTGACAAAAGGTTATTACCTTCAAAAAAAGTAGCAAGTTGTTGAAACAGGGCTTTCTCTATTATTTTTCCCAACGTAGGTATAATTGATATAGGTCGATAGTTGTTCATATCATTTACATCGCCTTTAAAGTGGAATAACTTTGGAGATTTTTAGACACTGTGGAAAAGTTCCACTATTTATGCATGAATTAATTAATTTTGTCAGAGGAATAATAATAATATCTTGTACGTATATTATAACATTCATATTTATGTCATACACATCTTTACTAGGATTATTTTTAAGATTTTTTATAATATCGCGCATTTCGATGAAGGAAATCTCTGAAAAATTAAAAATGTTATTTGCTGTACTTGTTGTAACTAGACTGATAGGATCAATAGTGGTTGATATGTTTCTTGTTGTTTCAAAAGCGATATTTGCAAAAAAATTATTAAAGTCGTTCCAATTTAGATTTAAATTATTATTACTAATACTCTTTTTATTATTCCCGTGTTTAGCATTTACTATATCCCAAGATGCTTTTGACATGTTTGTGCTACGAAAAATGTAAGACTCATTGGCATTTTTTTTGTAATATTCAATTTTTCTCCTATAAATCCGTCTATATTCTTTCACCCTATCGCCTATGCCCACCAAATTCGGATATTGTTTTTTTAAATAGTGTAGAAAATCGAGATTTTCACGCATCTCTCGTAACTCGTCATTATACCATTGTATATTTGATTTTTCAGGAATTTCACTTTTTACTTTGACTGGAAAAGCAACATCAATTTGTTCAACAAGAATATTCAGGAAAATGTGAAATTTCTCATCAATATTTAGTTTTTTGTCATTTACGAAATCCCAATCTATGATATTTAGATTATTATACAAGGTGTTGAGACCTACCTGGGTTATAGGCCTGTACCTTATTTTGTTCAAGATTGGTGTTTCTTTAATAATATCTAGCTCTAAAACAATGGCCTTATGGTCTGACAAATTTGTGTCAACTGTATAGGACGTGTTATGAAAGGAATCAAAATTTAAGAGGAAGTTATCTAAGCAGTTCTTATTTCTTGTAGGTTCTTTTACTGAACAAATAAAACCAAAAGAGTTTATAAAATCTGAAAATTTACAATTTCTTAAAGTGTCTGAATTAAAATGTATGTTAAAATCTCCAGTTATTATCAATTTTTTGTTTAAGACTCTGATCAGTTCAAAGACTTCATGCAATATGTCTAAAAATAAATTAAAATCCCCATCGGGTGACCTGTACAATGTAATTATACAAACATCCATACCCACCGACATTGTCAGTGCCGGAGCTGGGTCTCGCAGAAACTAACCGCCTTGTGCCACTCAAGCACGCGCTAGCCCATTGCGCTACCGTCTCGGTAAAGAAGTAGTATAAGAAACATACACAAGTTTTTCTAATTTAACCGATGTTGTAGCTAGTAAGATACGTGAAATTCCCATAGTAGTAAAGTTAAAATCGAACACCCTGTATATACACATATATTATGTCAGAAAAGTTACTATAGGAATATTAAGCAAAAATGACCCTTCCACACCCTTTAATATTCCTATAATATTTTTCTGACTATTAATAGTAAGAATATGATTAAAAAAACGTGTGATTTTCACGGTTTTACATATTACGTTTCAAATCAAATGACAATTTCGTGCTTTGACTGACATGTCATGGCCCAATCGATGACATTTAATGAAGTCAGTCATAATTCACTGCAGTGAATTATGAAACCATAATTCACTGCAGTGAATTATGGATAGGAGGAAATATCAACGTTTAATAACTAAACTAATTTGCTAAGGCTGTGTCAACGTTAGTTAACCATTCGTTATAACCAGTGATAGTGGGAGGGAACGACCGATATTCGATTAAGTCAACCAACCGCTGTCACCACATCTGATTTAACTCTTGGCCGTTGAATTCAACGCAGGTCGTGGCAAACCCTTAATATATCGAAGTCTCGAAATCGATAGATTAACGGCAACTGTCGACAATGAATGCTTCCTCGTATACAGGCTTCGCAACGTCCTGAACTAAAGATACAACACTAGCTAAACACTTTGCACAATACACAATTCACTTCTGACACCTGCCCAGACAGGTCTTGCTCGTTCACTCTTCTTTGGCTTCAGCCGAATGGTCAAACCGACGCAATTGCGAGGGTCGTTAGCTATGGGGTCAACACAGATACTAGACTAATACTAGAACGCAATAAGAAGACATGGATAATAAATAAGGGTATATATTAAACAATAATCATAGTACATATAGAGCCTCACCTAGCAAGGTCTGCCACCATAACCACGATACCCCCACAAGGGGTCAGCGACCGCGACGGCCGCGCTTAAAGACGAGTGATCGATTGCCGAAAGAGAATTATTACATGGACGTGACTGGCAATTTAGTGAGTGGGTTTTATAGATTTACTGTTAGAATTATAGACTAAAAATTTAAGGTAATATTCTCCAAAAGGGGTATATGCCGTTAGACGTCTGTGGATATTTCAGAAAGGGGAAATCTCTTCGAATGCTATCTCACAAGGCGGTCACCTGGTAATAATGGGGAAGTGCCCCGGTACCCGTGCGTACCGCCCTGAGGCTTATCCTGGCTTGATTTGATCAAAAATGGCGGATTTCCATTTTGCGAGATCATCGGGAGGTCTCCCACTATATATATGGAAATGACCCGAGACCGCTTCATGTCGCCACGTGGCGTCGCAAATTCCGCTATTTCCAAATTTTATTCAGTTCCTAATATTTTCAAAATGGTGCTGGCAGACACGATCCCGGTAGAGACGATGACCAATGGGTAGGCGAGGCCAGCTCAACCATCCTTGGAAGCCGTAGGTCACGGACTCACTAGGAATTCCAGAACGCGAGGGTAGAGTGAACCTATGGGTCCGTAGATCAGTGCGACCACGAAGGTGGATCAGTCTATGGTAGATCAGATCAAGAGCTACCGATCTACGGTAGATTCACTCTCGCGCCTTTGTGGAGTATTCCTGTGATCTGTTAGACCGGCTTGTGAAGATGATTACCTGCGCTGTAATCATCATAATTAAAACCCCAGTCCGTCCATAGAGGATTCGGCACTGGCAGAGGATAATGCATATCCTTGGTCGTCTCTACATGCTGCATCGTGCCTGGATGCGTTCGTTCAAACATGAGATATGGGCCGAAAAAGATAAAGGGAATTTTGGAAACTGTACTGAAAATCGTCTTAAAAATTTTATAAAAAATCCTGATATGCATGGATTCACGCATATCAGGCAAAAATGAAGGAATTTTGGGTTTAGGAACTGACTTGAATTTCGACATATTTTTGATAAAAAAATGGTGTACATGGAACAGATGTTCCACATACACCATTCAAGCCTTAGCTTGTGTGCTTATGTCTAATTGGGATCTTTTACTTAAAACTACTTTCACAGCATCTCCTGGGTTCGATAACAGAAACACATACATAATGAATGCATTTAGTAGTCATGGACAAACTAAGTAATACATTTTGTTAAATTAATACAATTTAGTCGTGGACAAACTAAGTAATACATTTTGTTAAATTAATACAATTTTTAATACTTCAGTCATTTTGCAAATTAACTAAATAAAGTAAGGAAGTTATGAATGAAAAAGTTATGTGATAACAATTTCCTTTCTTTTTTTGGGATTTTTAATAAAATTCACATCAGTTCAAGAATACCTTTATGTAACTGAAAAGTGGGACAGTAGCCCGGCGCATCGGGCGACAGCACATCTAGCTGAAACAAATAGGTGCTACACTGGCAACGTTGTTGGGCCACGCAGGGTCTGCAAGATATGTAATTACATATAATCGGGCTAAATAACGACCTAACCATATATCCTGGCCACACAACGTCTTATGCATATATAAAAAATTGAAACGGTAAAATAAAGTTACCCCTCTGCGGTTGCCCTGGTTTACAGCAACCAGAAATACATGGATGTATGATGCATATTTTTTTATTCTTTATGTAGAGGCCGGGCTACAGAACGACCCATTGGTATACCGGGCTACACAACATACCATCTATAAGTATATATATATATATATATATATATATATATATATATATATATATATATATATATACCAGGGTTGTCAAACGTTTGTGTGTCAATACAGTAACTTTATATTAAAGTTTTATGAGGGTAACCAGTTAGTATCATTTCATGTCAAGTCTAGTAACTCTTTTAGTAAGTTGGGGGTTACTGAACCAAGACTGGTGTTTGAGGTTAGTAAATTTACTTGGCGCCCAAACACATTTTTTTTTCCATCTATCAAGAACCCCGACCATCTTCACTGCAGTCGGCCGGCAAACACCAACTGTACAACTGACAGTTGCTTATGGTACACTCGTAAGAGGTACGTATCATCATTTAATTTGTTAAGGAGTATTTAATTTATTTTATTTATACCGAATACATGACATTATATTAATTAACTATTGTAATTAGACTTATAATCAAAATGATCCAATGGATAAATTCGCGAAAGAAATAATTTGAGAAAAGACAATTTTATTCTGTTTTCCCTGAAGCTCTTAGGTGCAAACATTTCCTCGTAACGAATATTTTATAAACACTCTAAATGAAATATATCGTCTACAGTCTTTATTCGTTGAAAAAAGAAAGATAAAAACGGCGTCACCTTCACTAAATTCCATTCCGATGTGTTCACAATGAGTGTGTGATGCACATTTTGTGATCTGTAAGGCAGTTTATCTTGCGCCGTCCCAACCACGAGTAATGGTTCCTGTGGGCCCTCCAGATCTACCGGAATCCATTCGCCCGTCTTCCCACAGCCCGCCTGACTCGACTTTTCTTGTCCCTTCACTTAAAATGTCTTATTACTGTGTCACTGTATCTATTTATACGGTTATTTTGTAGTGTATCTCTAAAGAAGGTGTATTTGTCTTTTGGCGTAGTTGGAGTTTTGGGGTTTCTAATATTCATGGAGTATCGTGGAAGTGTGCACTTATAGATTGCATATTTATAACAGGATGCTGAAGTGCAAGGGTGCCTTTTTTTAAATAATCAATTTCTAATAAAAATTTTGTAAGACAATTTCTAATATTATGGTATAATGTAATGATTTTTTTGTTCAAAGTTTGAAAATAATTTTGTAATTTTATATTAAACTAAAACTTTTTTTTTTGTTTTTTAAAATATACATTATTTGGTTAGAGTGGCAATCAATTTAATTTGTCAGTGCAATTTAAGGATCCTTGTATATTTGTACCTGAGAAGTATGCAGGAGATTTGACTGTATTGTAGTAGTGAAATAATATTAAACAATTTTTTAAAGGCAGAGAACGGAGCTATAGGTTGCAATTTAAATAGATTGCGAACAACATTCCCGATAAAAATAAATGTAACAATTTCCTCCGACATTAAAGAAACATCTAAGCCATGAAAAAGTATAAGCCTTTTAAATCTGACATGATTTAGAACATAAAAGAAACAGGAAAAGATTTCCCACAGAACAGCAGACTGTCAGTCAGCTCGATACTTATGCAATTTTCAAACGTTCCTCATTGCGCTGCAAGATCTGCAGACCAAACAAATTGCCTTCGTTTCTTCAAATTCTTTTCATATATTCTGCTACAAGCCGCACCCGTCAAATCAAATAATATTTAACTGGGGCAGATTCACTACTTTCTTTTATTATGGTATTGAATTCGTCGTTATTATAGCGTTTGTAGCTTTACATCAGCGCTAATGGAAAAAATACTAGTGATGTAGGACGCGAAATGTTTTTTTATATACATATATTGTAATGTAAAGTAGGTTTGATATTTAATTAAATATTTATTTTAGAAAAATATTTTATTTTAATTTTGTATATAATTAATAAGTTGTTTTAGGATTTGTTTTAAGTAGGAATTATTTTTTGCTTTATATTAATTACCCACATTACATACAAATTTGCAATTACCACTATTTATAAACGACATTGTGTAACTACCAAGCCGAAGGACTAACTTGGGTTAACTATAAACCCTTATTTTACTTCTTTCAGGGCATTCCAGGGATCTCATTAATGGAGAAACTTACCTTTCTCAAATTCCTATTTGATTTGTAATATTAATAAAGATTTGTTTAAATTAACCTGAATTTATTGGTTTTATTCAAGATTACTTTAATATCTGGGTCATACCAAGATACAGTGACCTGTAGGTATGTCTCTGAGTTTTCATACGTCTTTTCTAATACGAGACCAGCGAATGGGATATAGATTTAAGCTTATAAAACATAGGCGTCTCTGTAGTGAACGACATTTATTGAATAAATACATCGATAAATAAGATATGATGGTGAAATAATTGTAACCTGAGACAACTTAACATTAGCTTAGATTTAATGGACAAAACTGGTATAGTTATTTAATTTAATGCTTTCTATCAATTATATATTTCATGGTAATGTCACCGAGGTCGCACGTATTCTACTTTATTAGTTCAGTGATGTATAATTTTAATGGCGGCTCGTGCTGGAATGTTCTGGGCTATCCAATTAAAAGTTGTGAAGCTAGCCAGCTGCGGACAATTTTTATGCAATATTATAAGCTAGGTGGGTACCTGATTTTATTTATCTTCTAATTCAATAATCCTTCTTGACTTCAGCATAATAACTTGGTCTGTATATAATGGATGAGCATACCTTTGCCATGTAACTGTTTTTTCTTACTTTTTATACGGATTTATTCGAAATTTTCATACTTTTTTTAGGAGCAACGAGGATACTTCTTTTCGTATATCTCTCCAAACTCGTTCTCCCCAATAATTGATGATGAAAATATGTCATTTTTGGTAAATAATTTTCCAATTATCTGCTTTATTTTAAGCTATTTTGCAGAATCAATTTTGTTTTCAGCATCCTTGTTATATTACCTTTTTGTGGATGCCCATTATGCTATATTACGTTACAACTGATCTTCCACTCTACGTTAAATTCGAAAATCGCACATTGTGTTTTAATATTCGCTTCACTGTCACTACTTATAGTCTAAATTTACAATACCTCTAGCCATTTGACAGAGATTATCGATTATACATAAATTATTATACTAATTCTTAAATTTAAATGAAGGTGTATCAAACATAAATCACACTATGTTTTAATTTTCACTAGAGAAACTTAAGATCTCATTCGTTACTGTCAAATTACTATTATTTTAGTTACTGATTAATCTTGGACTATTAAAGATTACTTTTGCTTATGTTTAAAGTCATTTTCTAATTAGTTTTGTGGTTTTTTAGGTTGGTCGAATCTCATCTACGAGGAGTGCCTTATTGCTGTTTGGTTGCAGGTTCAAATAATTCAAATATTTTAATAATTATAAAATTGGTTACCAAATTATTTCAGTCAGACATTGATGAGACACAATATTTTTACAAATATCTTTTAATAGCACTTCTGTGCTCTTTCTTTAACGGTACTTTTTAATAGTTTCTAATAATAATTTTCAATACTTGCTTCTCCTCAATTTATTGATTTTCAAATAACAAAAATTTTACATCAAATTAAAGCGAAATCTTTCAAACGTGACGCAATAGAAAACAACCAACTATTTACCAACGAAAAAAATACATATATCTAGCTTTAGTTTCGTTTGACCTGTGCAGGGGCCAAAACCCCATAAAAATTCCTACAGGCAATACAACGGATCCGCCCCTCATAGGTCATAACTACACCACTACACGGATGTGGCCAACATTCCAAAGTCTGAAGGAATTCAAATACCGTGTTTGAAGTGTTCCGGAGGAGCAGCTGCTTCAATTTCAGCGTACACCCAACTGCCTGATCTCGTTAACCGCAACTTTCTTTCATACCTTACCTGTGTAGTTAAAGTAAACTTAACGTGAAATAAGTTACTATTACTCTGAAGGGGTGAAATATGTAGCGCGTTAAAATCTGCGGAGTTTGAAAATGTTTTGTTGGGCTTTGGAGTTGGGCGAGGGCACGCCTAAAATAGATGAATATCACTGAATTTGTGTGTGTGAACGAAGGGATTTTAAATAACTCGCGAAATATTTTAATATACTGACAAACAATTTGTACTTCCTTAAGGCAGTGTGACACCTTACATGTTTTAGTACATTTTTTCATGCAAAATAAGGGATTCCAAAGTAATTAACGTTTCTAATTGTTTTTAACAAAACAAATCATAATTATGTTATTATGTTAATACAGGCCCCTGGCATTGTCGTTTCGTTACTGCAGCTATCTTAGCCTCTATTATCCTCCTAATAGAGAAAAATGGTGTTTCTACACTCTAAAACAGAAACTAGCGCCCGAGATACATGGACCTGCTAATACCGCCGCTCCTCAGGCGTCAATGTCATCACCTTAGAACCTTGAAGGAACAAAGGAAGGCTACAACCCAATAAGAACGTTTAGGAAGCAACAGAAGTCGTGGATAGTATCAGTGTTATGACACACATCAAAATCGAGCCACATTCTACCCAGTTGTATATCAGCTTAAACGTAGTGTTTAATCAAATTTAGGCGAGAGTTATATAGCTGATGTCTCATTTTTCGGAAGGGGCATAAAGCAGTCAGCCCCTTGTCTATTAGAGATTAATATGTAAAAAGTCACGACTCTTCAACAGAGAAGAGGCTCGGCTTAATTTGTTTAAAGACAGCTCGTCTCCTTGTTTATTAGCCTTAGTCGCAGAACTAGACCGATAGTAAATAAGCATTTAAAAAAAGGATTCTACGTAGCATACTGTAGCACACAGTATGTTAGATTCAATTAAGCTGACTTTTCCGCATCGTGCACTTCCTGCTTTACGTTACATACACTTTTCTGCCCTTAATTAACAAATCCAGCATTTTAAAGAATAATTAAAGTGGTGTACTAACACAAACCGGAGCTGGCAGGTCGCATCTTGTTAAATTTTAATTTAAAGGAAGCAAACGGTAGACGTGAAAAAAAGGTAGTCAGTGTTCGTGTAATTATGTATTCCGTGCACTATTTGTTAATTCCTTTCTATGTCAATATTAAAATCAAGAGGACTCTAGAATAAAAATAACTTTAGCTAAAACTCATTAAAGGAGTTATTTAATATGTTTACGAGGAAATTCAATTTCCAAGTTGCCGGAAAAACTTTTAATTTGATTAATAATGTAGCATGAAAGTTAACACAATAATAATAACGATGTAAATTTGTTTTTTATGTTATCAGACTGAAAACGAGAAATTTGCGTATCAAATGGAATATAAATTATTTTCACTGGCGGTCACTTAGTCAACCAACTAATCAATAAACTTTAAAGTCCTTTACTTAAAAATGCAGTTATTAAATGTTCAATTAGAGTCTTTTTATAGGTTGGTGGAAGTCAAAGGCATCATTTCCTATGTTGAGACAGTGGGAGCAATTTTCTATTTATGTCCCCTTCCTCATTTTTCTTCAAGAGAAATTTTTGATGTTAGTGAAGACAGAATCAATTGAGCAGAAGAAAGTATTATCTATGGCATCTAGTATCTTTATTAAAACAGATTCTTAATGAATTGTTTAATAAAAGCCTGCTGCAAAATAATGACTGCAGTAGGCATATGAAATAAATATATTTCTTTACCTGAAATCATATCTTTAAATTTCTTTATTTCCACTACTCCCTATACTTCATCGATTTGATCCAGCTGAGAATTGAATTGTGGTCACTCCTGGGTGAGAGGACGTATCACTATCGGACACCTAATTTTTAAAAACAAACGTCTGAAAATTATACATTCTAAATTTGCTATACAGTATGGCTTAAATTTTCAAATAAAAAGTATTTCACAAAGTTTTTAAAAATTCTCAGACAGCTATCATATTTCATACCAAAGGGATCGTCCCCTTAGAAAGCCACTTAGCGAATATAGTTGAACATGAATAAAATATAGGTGCTGTCAGAGAATCCTTAAAAATGCTTCCCTCCCTATTTTATTAACTCGTTCAATAAAATGTAGATATATGCTGTGTCTTAAATTTGATTGAATTCTACCCATTATCTGATATGTCACGTGTGGATGTTACTGTTACCTATTTTAAGCAACAAACTTAGTTACAGTTTAATCAAGCAATGTCTTTGAACGAGATATTTAATTTGTTTAAATTAAGCACAATTTTGTTATTAAGTATATTAATAATTGTAGAGTTATTTGCCTCAGTAAATTGAGGCATTTTCTAGTATAATCATGATTATTGCTTTTGCAGCTAGTTTAGGTAGAGTGAATAAGACTATCAAGTCGAGATAGTTAAAGCATGTGTCAACTTAAAACAAAAATATGAACCTGAACGTATACAGTATTATAAGTTATTATGTATTGTCAATAAACTGCCAATGCGTAACTACAACAAATTATTAAAACAAACTAATTCCACTTAGCATTGCCTCGTATCAGTATTTAATATCCCGATATCCAGGAGAGTAACGAGTAATTATTAATTCTGGTTATTACTAAATTCGTTTGAAATTGCCGCAATGAGATCAAAGGGTAGAGCAGCCAACTAGAATGCTCAACAGCGTCCTTTGTATCTATCAATCTAGTCACAGTCAATTCGATAAATTTGTCGTTTGTCAAGAACAATAATTTTGTGGCTTTGTAGACAGACAGATGGCTGGGTTACTCTCTGTCTGATGCATTTGATAGAGGATTTTTGATTTTGGTATTAGTAGATTTTTAATGCTTTAAGTAATACCTAGTAATAATGATAATAAATAGTTTTATTTAAGAAAATATAGAAACACAATAAATATTATGATGTGTCTGTAGGTCTATTTTAAATTAAAAAATAATTAAATTCAAACAGAAATAATTATTATACTTTATATACTAAAATTTTTCTTTGGCGTAATAAAAATTTTATCTGCACCAACTCTCACGAGTTTACCTTCTACAAACTTATTTTTTTGCATAACCAAATGGAAATGGTATTAGGTAATTAATTAATTTACCATTTCAGCCACTTAACTTAAAATACCCAGATGAGCGAGAATACTTTTAGGCGTTACTGATATTTATTAATAAACCTATAGCAGTATCCTCTGAAGGTGGAAATTTGATGAAAAATGTAACAGATGACAAAAATCTTATTCATATAAATCTGTCATTTAATTTTTCTCATCTCTTACAAAACCCTGCAGAGACTTCGAATTTATGCGCGAGTGGCTAATAAATCGTCCCCAAATAAACAAATAATAATTCTCATATCTCAAAAGAATATTGTTTCCCTTACTTCATTAAAAATGTAATTTAAGAGTATAATAGCACGTAGTTTTTATATTTAATTTTTTCTTATTTTTATGTAATATTGAAGTCTGGAGAAGCAATTTCATTTTGATATTCTGCTGTTGTAACGAGCAAACAAATAATAAGTATTCTCTCAAAGGAATACATAATTTAGTACAACGAAATAACTGGCTCTTGAAATAATATTACTTTAATCCACGGCAACAGATAAATCAGTAAAATATGACAAGAGGGCTCGACTCGATCGAATTCTTCCCTAGCGCGCTCTAAACCTGGCTCAGACTAACAGAGTTTGTTAAATATTTGAAATTGGTTGCTTTAAATATCAAAAAGAAAACGTAATTTTCTTCAATTTTTATTTTTTTAAACTGAAACATAAATAATTATTTTCATTGCTGTTTAAAATATGACAAAATAGACCCACTAAATGGTCTCATTTCAAACGTGCATAGATATGTGTGTCTATCAAAATGGGCAACATATGGAGCACTTTTTATAGTTTTTTCTGTTAAATCATTTGAAGGAACCTCTATTGCTTAATAAATCTAAAAGGGGTAAAAATAGCCATAGGGATGTATATAAAATATTCGTGTTTCATTTCTACATCACATAGTGAAAAAATGTACAGGGTGTTCTATTTTGAAAAATTAAGAAAATTTAATTCAAACAGTTCTAAATTGAAAAATCGTGTTTGGCCACCCTGTATATTTTTAGGAAGTGAAATTATTTTTCGAAAAAAAAAAATTTCGGGTTAGCAGAGCTTCAAATCAAACAGTAATAATATGAGCTACGGTCTCTGTCCATAAAATTAATTAAAAATAATTATTTCCATACGCCAACGTACAGAAAAGAAGTATGTAATCAGTTTTGATGGATTTGTCCCCCTTTCGTGGCATTTTAAATGGTACAATTTAATATTGAAAATTATTAATTAAATTGTTAGAACGTCCACATTCCCTTTACAACGAAACTACATACCACTGCTTTTCTAAAAGTAAACGCTTAGTGGAATGTTCGAATTTTCCAACATTTTAAATATCAAACGAATATGGCAGCATTTTGCGGAAAACATGAACACTGCAATAAAAAGTTAATTTAGAACAACAAAGAACACGCATTTACGTTATTGAATATTTGGGTAATATTTCATTTTTTTATTAGTGTTCTTTATATACATATAATATGTCCGTACAGCTACGGCTTAATAAAACGAAATAATTGAATCTGTCTGCGTTAATTCCAGACGATTAATATGGAGAATTTTAATGAACGTTTCACAGAAGTGGCAGTGGTTGCACAGTTCCTAAATTATTTGTAATTTTCCTCAAGGAATTATATTGTCAATTCATATTCTGTCAGTCTCAATCCATATATAATTAAAATTAATATGCTGTACAGACACGTCTCTCGACTTATTAACTAAAGTACATCGATGATGAAAGCAACAAATAGTAATTTAAGTAAATACTTAATCAGTTCGTAAAATTATATTGCAGTAGATAAAAATCTGGCATAAATTACTTAGAAGAATCATTTTAAAAATTCGCACTTCACAAATGATTCCAGTAGGCCATGAAAGTAGAAAATCCCACCTGGTAACCTGGCGACCAGCAACAAAATAGTGAGGGGGCGCATTTTTCCCAAGCTAAAGTAGCTACACGTCTCTACGTCGCTCCTAGGAAAATTGGAAAATTTATCATCACCCTGACACCCAGTTAAATAAGGGTAGTTATTAAAATAAAACAATACAAGCTATAAAATAAGTAAAAGTCTCAAAGATAAGTTCTCCAATCCAGATGATTCCATTAACGCCCTGAAACACAAAAATAAGGGGTTTAAAGTTGACCCCGGTAAATATTTTATCTGGACCAGTACACTTTGTTTTGTCATCTAAAAGACTTAGATCGAATGTAATCAGATGTTTTGTGTAGTGCTAGAACACAATTTTAATAACAAAAAAATATCATTCCAAATTAATAATAAAGAACCAAGCAGACTGCCACGAACACACTATATCATTACAGAATTATATATGGCGATTCCAACGTGGGGCAACGAAAGTCTGGGGTTGTCAACAATACCTACATTACAGTATGTTCAAATCCAAACTTTGAAATTAATTTTTTAAATATTTTGAAATTAATTTATAAATATAATTTCGTGGCTCAACATATTTATACACAGCTATCAGATTTAGTTCATTATTACAATTTGTTTCGCCAATAAGTTCATGAGTTAAACAGACTCGATTTGTTTCCGATTTAATGAAATCCGATTGAGTTTAATTTCAGCACAACAATAAATAAACCTATTCGGAAAGTGTGAAAGTAATAAGATCAGAATCCCAATTGCCAACTCCGTAATAAGTTTAAATTATTAAACCGTTCATTCACGGTAAATGGCTGTTGAAATTATGGATAAGTAGAAATCGACTGCTGGCGAGTGCGAAACTTGTTACAGAGAGTTTAAAATTTGCAAGGGAAGTTTAGCAATAAGTTACTCGTATCGCCGGTGAATTAGACAGAGAATTTTCGGTTTGATGCTCAAACGGCGGAACTCAACCGAGGGCACTAAAATCCATCAGTTGGGTCTAGGACCTGACAAAGCGATTTTAGTGTACATTAAAATTTTACTCCTAACTTTATTTAATCGAATGAGGTCGGTGTCAGGAGGCCGTTTAAGGGTTCAAGTGTGTTTGGAATTTGGAATGTGCTAATTTCATTATTCAAGTTCCCATATTCATTATTTAAAAGTGTTTGAATTGAAGAGCCATGATAAATTACATTAGCACCAATGCTGAAATGTGTAAGGTTTACACACTTTGGGGAACTCTAATTATATCCCTTCTATATAATTTACGACAATCAACGGCTATATTTTCCACCCCATTATGTGGAATTACTTAACAGTATCGCGTATGAATGCACAGAAAAAAATTGTTTTCACCTTTTCTTGCCAAGTTATTTACTACTTTAAAAACAAATTGCGTGTGCAAACATGAACACTTTAAATAAATTTTTGTGGTATTTCTAAACTACCCACACATTTTTACTTTGGAATTTTGTTGTCAGATATTGAAACAACACTGAAATTGCAATTTTTTAAATAACATCGATTTTTTTGTGTGTTAAGAGCTTGATTAATTTATAGGAACATCTGTAGGTCGCATTACAGATTATTTTTATACCTAGGATTCATTTTATCATTTTTCATTTTAAAAATAAAATTTTTGAATTTTTTATTAAAAAAGTTAAAATTTCTTTTGGTTCCTTAGCTCAACATTTATAATTTTCTGAAAGTATGAGGTTGAAACATATCACTGTTAATTATATTCACTTATATTTACATTTATACAGGATGTTTCATCATTCGTTTCTCAGCATATTACTGTTAAACGAATTGATGATCGATATAACATAAAAGTGTATAAACAAGTATTTTTTATTTTCTTTAAGCTATATTATCACGTTCTTAAAGGAGACAAGGGTACGTCTAATTTAAAGAAAAAACATTATGTAAGTAGATTGTTTTCCGAAAGAAATAAAACATTAAAATATTTAGTGGTAACATCAAAATTTAAATCCGAATTTTTTATATATCAATTTACACACACTAATGTAGTAACGGAGAAAAAAATCAAAGTGCACCACGACAGCCCCGAAGAGAAACCACACCTCTCGGTTATGGCGAACGTAAGGGCGCGCGATAGGCCACGCCACATTTGTGGAGCGGACCAATGCCTGCCTACCGTTACCAATAGTACGCGTATCCAACCAGGCGAGAGCTCAGTAACGAAGCCACGCCTCTCTGGAACGGCGTATAACTGAACAAGCGGTATTGGTGGAACCGAGCCACGCCTACACCTACCACTGACTTGGATTTGAATAGCATGCGTGATCCAATACGTAGCATCGGCGAAGCCTCTTGCTAAACGCGAATGGACGCGCAATGAAGAAATATAAAATAATATTTTTTAAGATGTTTTTCTTTACTTGATAATTGATATCAAATAAATTGACGTGCTATATCCAGAGATATTTCGGTCATTTAAAACAAATGAATTGTATTTTTTTACTTATCAATTTAATTCCCCATGATTTCCAATCAACAAAAATCAATTAATTACCTACTTTATTCGCCAGTGCAGTGGTTAGGTAGTTTATTTGAGTTTATTGAAGAATTTATTACAAAAACATACTTCTTATCTGACCAAGTAATTTTTTTGAAAACTATTTGTTCATTCCGAACTGTCGTTATAAAATTAATACAAAATACCAATAAATTAATTATATCTAAGTGTCAGCGATTAAAGGAATTATTATTTTAATTATTAACTTCAACTTACTTATATCTAAATAAAATTTTCTTAGCTAATGTCGACCCTTGACGTCACCATTACACTCGCAGAACAAATAAAACATTTTTACCTTTTGTAACGCTATAGAAAGAATCAATTTATAAAATGCCACTGATGAGCTACTAACAATTATAACAATACTATTTGTACAAGTTGTATTCATTTCCAAACATTGAGCAATTAATTTGTAGTGTAATTACTTACATTATCGTCAAAACTGTCTATTATAAGTATACTTGATGAGAAACACAATAAATAAATGTTTCAAGATGCTTTTGTTTTGTAGACGCAATCAAGATAATATCATGTAATTATATTCAATTATTGAAAAAGCTACCACTTAGGTATTCCCAGTTATTCAAATAGAAGGGTGGGTGGCGAGTCCCTGAAAATATTTTACATTAAGAGGTGAAGTTTTTACCTTATTATTATAATATTCCGATATTTCGAATTATTTCAAAAATATTCCATATTTTTCACTATACCATAGTAAAAAGAGAGGTAAGTGTCCAAAAATCGATATAATCGACATTATTGGTCTGACCATAACGAATATATTGTTATGTTAGGAGAATTTTGAGGGATACTGTTTAAATTTTGATTTTTGATATTGATATTTACATTGTAATTTGAGGTAAGTTTAGTTTTTATATTTATATTTATGAAATTTTATTTGCTTTTGTTTTGAAATTGCAAATAGTTTGTTCAAAAGAAATATTTTTAAGTTCTTGTATATAGTTTTGAATAATCGACCTTATGGCATACGATCAGTCCGCCTCTGGGCAGAATTATTTCAAAGTTTCATTAATAAGTGACGACAGTGCGTATGATTTTATGATAGTTTAACGTGAAGCTTACTATAGGTTTGGTATAATTACTATTTTACCTTTCAGGGCCTTTGGGGGTTCCCTTCTACCATCGAAGAAATATCTTACCTTTATATCTGCTGCTGTACTATTGTTATTCAATAATTATTCAAAGGTTATTTAAAATTCGTGCTGGTCTGCTGTATTTTATATATCCAGCTGAGATGAATTTATATGCTTTAGTTATTTCAATTAAACATAGATGGCACTCAACATGTTAGGTTTTATTGCAAATATCAGATAATCAAGAGCAAAAAACGTTTCTTAACCTATTTCCCTGCGCTAATTAAAACTAATTAAATCTACAACAGATATAGGACAGTGTCCTTTTGGATATTAACAAAATTAATAAACTTAAGGTTTCAAATTTCAGTACATAGTAAGCTCTGCACTTTCGGGCTACCGAGTCATTTTAATTGCACTTAAATTGGCAGGACCTGTTTTAAGTTTTTGACACTTGTGGTCCAGATATGATGGCTGGTGTTTATTGCATCGTTTACTGGATTTGTGTAGACCAAATAGGCCTTGGATGCAATTTTGGATTTCGACCAATCAGGTGGCTGCTCATTAATTTGGATAATTTTTACCTTTATTCCAGGTAAGTTGAAGCTGCTTTTCCGTTACTTTTTCGTATTTGGCCTTGACCCATCATTTGAGTGTCTGGGAATATAAATTTCCAGTTTAAATTATAATTTTCTCAATTTATTTCAGGAGCGATCTGGACATGGATTTGCTTCTTTCACTACCCAATAACAACTCAACTTTTGTTTCGTTTCTAAGGAACATGCAGAAAATTTGCCAAACCATGGATTTCTTGATTCCCATCTGTCATTATGGTTTATGTTTTTGCCTTTTTTAAATTTATTATATAATTTTCCTATGAAATTATGTCATATTCAGCATCCTTATCCCCTGACGAATTTGTGGATACCCATTTGTTGATATTACGTGAGATGAATTTTTAACCTGCCGTTCACTTCGACGAAACATCACTGAACCTTTCGAAGATCACTACACAACACTTCTTAGGATCTAATTTACATTGTGTCTAGTCATTTGACTAGACTGGAGGTTTGACATGACCTGTCTTACACTATTTAATTATAATTTTAAAAGAAATTTACAGAAATAAGGTCCATCTTTGTTTAACTGTTGCGTTGAAAATCGTTTGTTTAAAAGCATGTAACTAACAACTGTTTTGTTATTGATTATTTTAAAGACACATAGTAAAATGCATTTACTTTATTTACGCCTTTAATTTGTTTACGCTTGGCCTTTGTTTACGTGTGGCTCGTTGACCTCTTTCGCATCAAGAGGTGTTCTACAGCAGATTTATGAAGATGATTCTCCGACATGATATACTTTTTTTAAACTTGTATTTATCTATTGAATATACGTAAGTTTCTCGTTATTTGTTTTATTAAGAGGATCATTTCATTTTATCCTTGTTTGATCTGAGTTTATTTTTAATTTTATTTATTTAATAATCGGGTTTTAATTTCTTTTATAGTTTAAAATACATGACAATATTTTTCAACAAAGCTCAATGTTGGCTCAGGTCTGTGGGACAACGAGTATTGCTCAACAGGATGTTCATGTAAGAATTTGTGGATAGAACTATAGTTATTGCTAATTATTAATAAAATTGTATCAATATATAATGCCTTGGGAAACAATATAAGGGAACTTGGGGCCACGTCCTGCAACGTCCTCTGACCTTAGTCCATCGATTTTTTTACATGGGTTTATCAGAGTTATGATGTAAAACTCTTATATATGTGTACCAGTTTACTCCATTTCTAAACACGGAGTAATTCATTTTTATTGTAATTATTTACATTTTCATCAAAACTATCGAAAAAAATAACTTGATTAGAAACACAATAAATAAATATTTAAATATGTTTTTGTTTCATAGACGCAATCAAGATAATTAAATATCATATAATTACATTCAATCATTAAAAAGCAATGGTTACCGCTTACTCTCAATTATTCTAAAACAACGGTCGGTAGCAATTTCCTAAAAACATATTACATTAAAAACCCATTAGCTGAAGTTTTCATCTCCGTAGCAATAGGCTTTCATTAATTTTTCCTAGGTAATTAAGCCAAAGCTCGTACACAGCGAACTGGCCGAAGTTGTTGATATTTACTTAAACTATAAGCTCAACAAGATATAAACTAGCTTCCTGTGTTCTACCAATTATTCAGGTATAATGGTTGCTGAAATATTTAACAAGCAGCTTATCTGCAAGCTTATAGTGGCGTGCAGATGCAATAACAATCATTTGCGAAAAACGTTACGCGAAATTTTCATTTTGCGGCGGCATTAATTCTGTTTTATTATCGCAGCATAACTTTATCCTCTAGTTTTAATATCTGGCTAATCGGTTCTTACTATATTGAAATATCAAATGGAGGAAAACTTATTTTCCAATATCCAAAGCCGTGTACATACTTTTAGCTAATTGGAGTCGTTAAGCGCCTGTCGAGACTGATCTATTAGATGCAATATTCTTAATGTTGGTATTTTTTATTTGTTTATTTTATTTATAACAATAATAATAATAATAACTTTATTTTCATAAGACATGTTCTTACATGTATGGAAAAGCGACAATAGTAAAAGAATAATAAGGTAGTGGCGGTAGATATGGCCCGGACGGTCATATGGCCCAATGCCCTTAAATTTTAAACTAACCGCCTCAAACCCAACTTCTTGACGTTCACAGTTTCTTTTAATATGTTTAAGCGTCCTCTGTAAATAACAAGCCGAACTTCCGGCAATATCGGCAATACCGGCTAGTTTAGATTATGGCGTCACAACAGGTGTTCGAATAATAAAGTTTAATGAAAGTGTTTTGGTGAAATCATCGGGAAACATTGGAAAACAAACCTAAATTTTGGAGGATCGGCACTCTAAGTTACGTGTTACATAGTGACATATTTATTTTACTTAAAAATTTTGTGAACGAGTTTTTTCTTGTTGCTCATAATGTGCACTACTCAACTGGTCATATGGCCCATGTATTTATTTCGTCACATTGTTTAAGTATTTTATCTTGATAGAAAATACTTACTTTACATTAGTGGAAAAAATTATTTTGCATTTTTTTAAAGGGCTCAGATTTATGTTAATTCTGTAAGTGCCATATTTTCAGATGGGTTTGATGATATGGCCCATTGACTTTTTCTACAATTTTATTTTTTATTTTTAAATTTGCAATCTTTTTTATTTTTTTTTGTTGTCAGTCTTGTCTATTATGTCTAAGCTCAATTTTCTTAATGAACCGTTCAATTAAAATAAATTTTTCTAGGGCCATAACTCCAACCCAGGTTGGGAATATGGCCCATTGACTGCATTTAAAAAAAAATTTTATTTGTTTGTTTTACGTTTGATTTTTACAAAGTTTAATTTTTTTCCTGAAAGCGAAGGTGTTTACGCTTAAGTTCCTGTAAGCATTGTTATTTTTTTTTATTAAGTTTTCGAGAAAAAAAATATTTTTTTTAAGTGGGCCATATATGCCGCCACTACCTTACAGTACAAAATTTGAAAGTCTAAAAAATTACTAAAAATTAGTGATATTTATGTAACTGGCACAAAACGATACTTATACAATATATATTCATATACTTAGTAGCACATACACATCAACTGAATAGAAAGTTTTTTGAATAAGATTGATTTATAAAATTCTGAATTTTTTCTAACAAAAATTAACAAAAATTTAAAATAAAAATATCACATACATATATTAGTGTCCTATTTAAAAATTGCGATTTCATATCAGTATATATGAATTTGGACCACCCAGTATAAATGTGTGATGAGGAAAGAATACTATAAGTCTAGTAACTTTCATATAAAACTTTTTTATCTCTCTTATGGCTTATGGGTAAATGGCGCGGACATCATAAATGGACCACTCTCTACAACGAAAATTAATAATTCTAAACTGTATATTCAAATGTTGGGAGAATTTGTGGAGTCAGCAGTTCAGCTTCAAATTTGTGAAATTAAAAAGAGATGGGAGACTTGAAGATTTTGAAAAAAATTGCCGCCGGTTTCTGATCGATAGACGTCAAAAGCATCTATTTTCGTTCGATTTTTTGTTTTAGAAGTAGTGTTGGAAATTTTCGTGTTTTTGTAATTTTTTCAATTTTCTCCAAAACACGTCCCTCTTCCGAGCTTAATAACTCACGCCTCCTTTGAGATGGACCGACGAAACATTTTTTTTTGAATTAGATGAAATTTGGAAAATAGCAGAGCGAAATCGTTTTTCTAGACTTCGCTTCCCAAGAAAGTTACGATTTTTTTAAAAGAAGCGATTTTTTTCGGATTTCAGCAAATTTCCCGACACGTGCCCTTTAGAAATGTTCCAGAGTCTTTTCCTTTGGACTTAAAGGATCGGGACCCGGACGGTAAGCAAGAAGATGTAAGCAATACTTTTTTGCATTATTTCATGTTAATTAACAAGTTTGCGAAAGGTCAACAACGCCGAAAAAATGTTTTTCTAATTATTTATTGCACGTGTTATAAACGCTTCTGACAACAGATGTCCTAGAGGTGCGTTGTAAGCGGTCCATTTTCATGACACATAACTAAATTGAAATAAATATTGATATATGAACGACGAGCAGATTGTCATTTTTTTACTGTCACTAGATCTTGGGTTACACCTCTATAATTCTTAAATGCTGAGAAATCAGTTAAGAAGAAGTGTCGACTTTATATCGACAAATATGGCACAAAATTCGAACACTATTTGTGATTCAATTTTGTTGTTTGCCTTAAATAATAAAATCATTTCTGATTTATTATTTTTGGTGTTATAAAAAACAAATAACGGAAATCACATTAAGTACTCCCAAAAAACCCAACAGGAGCTTCTGGCAAGCGTTTTGGAGTTATTCTTCCTCATCAGCGTGTGCTCGAAATATTAGATCATGATGACTGTACATATATTGTGCTTTCTCCTATTTGCAATCTTTCCAGGTCTTTCGATCTAATATTTAGGAATAATAATTTTGAAACATGTTTGGCTGCCATGGTTTCTTTCGTGACGTAATTTCCATTTGTTGTTTAATAATGACCTCGTAATTGTTTATCGCCGAGGTTGAAAGCGGGCAGTTGCATGGTTATTGACAGCGGTAATGGAAACCGAACGGAATATGAAGCGAGAAACGAGAAACTTTTGTTTTTTTTGTAGCGAATCGTTAACGACATTTAAATGTCACTAAATATTTATTTGAAATATTTTATATATTCTTTTGTAGAAGAGTTTTCATGTTCTCTTCTGTATTGAATATTTTGAATTCCTCACGTTTCGACTAGAATAGAAGAAAACTACAAACTACATAATATTCATCGCGAATGAGAACCCAAAAATTTCTCTAGAAATCGTTGGTTTGCGAAAGTCTTGGACTAAAATTGTTCATATTTCTCTTGATGATATGATACCTATACCTCAAAATATATATTTCTGGAAATATTGAAGTGTATATTTTATGTTCAGGTATTGCAAAAGTTAGGACACATTTTTTAGAAATCTCCAAAATGTCAATTTTCACCGATAACTCGAAAGCGGTTAGATATTAAAATTCAGAGAAACAGCCAAAATCAAGCAAGTTTGGAGTATCGTGCATATCGTGAAGAAATATAAAAACTTATTTTCATTTATTCTTGTTATTTGTTATACTTCATATTTCTTTACATGAAGCGCCTGGGCTTTTTCTTTCACTTAGTGAGTTTTCATTGTTCATTGTAATAAAATTAACATATAAACTGTGGGCCAATTTAAATGGGACTCTAATTCTTCTTGTAATAATTTCTTTATTACTCAACGATTTTATACCGTTTGGGTATGTTGTACTTTAAACTATCCGAAATGAAAGCCTGGTTCAATGTAGCAATATTCAACTGGTGAGCAAGAAAAGGGGCATTTATTTAAAACTGTGCATTTTAAGTCGTTGCAAATATTGCAGCAGGGTTGGAAAAAAACTCGGGTTTTATATAAAAAAACCCAGCCCACCGGGGTTTTTTGGACTTTATAAGTGGGGTTTTTGGGGTTTTTCGTAATAATCGGCTAGTCACAATTGAGATGAAAAAATAAAATTACAGTTGCCATCAGTCTTTAGTAAAACTCATACGAAATCCGTGTAATGCTTTCACAAAAATGGCTATTTCAAACCTAAATCTTTTTAAATCTTTAAATTCTCATAGGAGTCGTTACTCTAGATGCTTTTAAATATAAAATATTTTACCTACTTTGAAAATGTTATACTATTAGACTAATATTTGCAACGACTTCAAATGCACAGTTTTAAATAAATGCCCCTTTTCTTTCACACCAGTTGAATATTGCTACATTTGAACCAGGCTTTTATTTCGGATAGTTTTAAGTACAACATATCCAAAAACTGTAAAAAACCGTTGAGTAATAAAGAAATTATTAGAAGAAGAATTAGGGTCCCATTTAATTTGGCCCACAGTGTATATCAAATTAGTAGTCACTGGCAAAAATCTGTGTTGTATTTTGTTTTCTTCTCAAATTTTGATGTGCGCCACAAATTTTAATACAACGCAGGGTAAATTTTTACCTGTGAGGACGCGGCTTTTTAGATACACATATACGTCCTTATGCTGAGTATATGGACATATCTCATTCAGTTTTTGGCATAACTTACATGAGCTAAGGGCAAAGAAGCAAAACTACTTCTTGCATTTTGGAACTATCTCTTCAGCTAAGAGAATCTATGAATTTGCTATTTTTTCCTACATATTAATTGCAAAACCCAAAAAGTAAAGTGAGCTACATTGAATTTTAAAAAATTAACTATTAACTAGTAGCATTCTTATGTGAGACAGAAATGTACTTAGCTTGTACAGGGATATCCAACGAAAATGACCACCCCTAATAACTTCTTTATTTTTGATGCTATAAAAAAATTTTTTCTATAAAAGTTGTAGGGTTTATTGAAAGCATTTAGAATATGTATTCAGAAAAATAAATGAAAGTCGTTTAGAGGAGATATGGTTTTAACTTGCACTTTTTCAAATGGAGCACCGCATTTTTTGCATTTTTTGGTCAAGGTAGTACTTTTCTCATTCCGAATATACCTATAGATATGTATCTTATTATCTTTTAGGGTTTTCCAATTATTGCAATTTTTGTGGCCCGAAAACAACAAGGAAATAAAAAAATAGAACAAATTTTTATTTTCAGAATGCATTAGTCTTGGCTAATTTAGATATTAATTACAACTATAAATAAAAGTAATTAAAGCTATACATAAACTGTTCAAAATGATGCCCTTTATGTTCGATACAAAGCCGATACCTTATTTGAAATGAGAAAAGTAGGTATGTACCTTGATTTCAAAAATGCAAAAAAAATGGGGTGTTCCATTTGAAAAAGTTAAAACCATATCTCCTCTAAACGACTTTCATTTATTTTTCTAAATACATATTCTAAATGCTTTCAATAAATCCTACAACTTTTATAGAAAAATTTTTTTTATAGCATCAAAAATAAAGAAGTTATTAGGGGTGGTACCTATAAAATTTATAACACGTAAGAATTCTTGATATCCCATAACGTTGTTTATAAGTATTTGTATTCCTTAATTTGATTAAATCGATTGGACTAGTTTAATTGACTTTTGATATATACAAAAATTAAAAGCAGAAGTTAGTAAAGCAACTCATAAAATATTTCTATTTTGAGGAAACTTCAACGTGGCGCCTTCGCCATTATTTAGCATTACCTACTAATCGTATTTTTTATCTGCTATTTTCTTTGCCTTGTGTTACATGTTTTGGTATATTTGCGTTGTTTCTCCCTTCCAAATAACCTTGTTTCCCTAAACGTCACTAAGTATAGCAATGCTTCTTCCGCATTCAGATTTTTCTCGGTCGTCGTAGAACTTGTGGTTGAAGAAGAGAAATTTGTAGAGTTGTGTTCTAACCAACAGTTGAAGTAAATGATAAGAGTAAGGCAGCATCAGTATCTAGTTAGTAAATATAAATAAATAATAAATACATTGGGAAAATCTGGGAAAATATAAAAAATAAAGACTAAATTTCTTGCAGAAGCCAGTAGCTATTATTTTAGTTTGTTTGAATCTATGTATAACTATTACACGATCTAGATTTAGGACAGTTTTTATTCCTATCTTGTCCATGTTATAAATTTTATAAATGATTCAAATTTTAAAGCTAATCTCAAATCTCAAAAGTTACTGAAGATCAGTTTGACATTAGTTTGATGTCATAGCTGGATTTGTTGCTTCTAGAATTCCGATCGACCAAATTGTTTCCGTTTAAAGAAACTAGTGAGTGAGTTTGATTTTACCTTCCTTTCAATCTAATACCTAGTCTATGACTTCAATTTTGACATCTGAAGCTTTTTTAGTATAAATACATAATAGTCCCTCGTGACCAGCAGCGAAAGAGACCGAATTAAAACGATAAAATTTCAAGCATGGGCTGTCTTAACCTGTCCCTTCTTATGATTCTGAATTGATTTCTAATGGTCTGCTTGCTCACCTTCATATTTCATTTGCATTACATCATAATTTATTTTACCTGGCAAACATTGTAGAGCACATTGTAGTCACAATAACTTTGTTGGATTAGGTTCGATCCCACCTTCAAAATTGACAATGCCACTGTACAATTGAAGTGGCTCTAAGTTTTGTTTTTTCGTACTTTCTTAGTAATTTAACTATAGGTAAATAGAATATAAGTACATTAATATATAACTGTTAAATCTGCGAATCCCTTCAATTCAAATACACCTGGCTTTGCCTGTACCCGTATTAATCATATTACCCGCGGGTGCGCTTACAATGTACACATTTGAAACGTCATTAAATTAGAAAATGTATTTCCCTAAATTATCTATAAAGTTTAATGACAGTTACCTTAAGTACCTGAGCGCAACAGTGTGGCATGTGGCGCATGGTGGCCGACGCACGGCATCGCGACGCTCAAATTCAACTTGGCGGCGCGTTCTTGTTTAAAATCAATGTGTATTAGATACGACGCTCAGTCACCGTCGTTCCTTCGTCCTGTACGGTATTTGTGTAAGACGTCTCGGCGCCGTGATATGAAACACGACGTCTTGTAAATTTTTTTAGTGGTAAATTTGAATTGTTGTGCTCCTGCCAGTATCTTGTGGGTTTGAGGTAAGAATTTTTTTTTAGCAGAGTGCCGTAGTAAATGGAATCGTACGCATGAGAAAAGTTGACAATGTAGGTAAAATAAAAAATAACAAGAAATGTCAAACATGGGATTTTTTATTTTCTTCTTCCTACTTGTTAATAATCATAAATGTTTTATTGATATTAATTACAAATGAGTAATTAATGTAATTTTTCTGGGGCAAAAAATATTTTCACCTAGTTTAATAAACCGATTGTTTAGAAACAACTGAATTGAAAATAAATTTATTTTTCTTTATTTTTATGGTTTCTATTGGCATTATTTTTAAGTAAATTTGTTTTATACTTCTATTGTTTAGTCTGAGATTAAACAATATATTAAATTATATATTTGTTTATCTTTAGGATATCAATATATAAAGAGGTAATGTTTGGTTTCGTAAATGATAGAAGAATTTCAATTTCTTTATTTATTTTAAATTATGTACCTATATATAATTGTGAACAAAAATATATATTTCACAATGTTTCCAAATTTGGAAATAATAGTATCTATTTGAAATAAGAATTTTTGCATATTTCTAAATATACAGCTTTTGCAAAAATAGGATCAGTAAGATGATAACATGCATATAAATAAGAATATTATTTATTTCTAAAATCCAAATTCTTTAAAATTGGAGTCTGTAATAATAAACAAATCATTGGGCATGCATTTCTTTACCATAAATCAATTTATTATTATGTGTAGTATAGGTATGTCAGAGAAGTTGATCTATAAAAAGTGGGCATTAGTAATTTTAAATTTTTTTTCTCATTTTCATCGGTGAATTTTGTATTACTTACGGGTTACCTACATGAAGTTATTAAATATTTCTATACAATTAGAGCCAATTACTCAGGTATTACTTTTTCAATTTACCACCTTGCTGATGTAATAGATTTAGTTTCCTAACTGTTGTATAAGTTATACAGTGCGAGTTAATCGTAAAAACTAAAAGAAAGAAAATTTTGGGGAAGTTAAGTTTTTTGTCATTTACCCTAAAACATGATGCTGCTACGTACACGTTTCAGGGTTATTGCTCCTCTTCAGCGTAGCATAGCTTAAATAATGAAGTAAACGACAAACTTCTCTATGTATCAAGGAAATTCGGTTTTGACGATAATATGAATATTTATGGAAAACTGGTCGATTCTTGTTTTAATTTTATAAGAAATGTGTAATTAATAAGAAAACTATATTAGAAGAATTGTTGATTATTTTTATATTCGTTGTTATATGTAATGTAACAATCAATTACAATAGTGTTAATATTATAGTACATAGTTTTTTAGAGCGTTGAAAAATTTTAATCTCAAATTTCCTCAAAATGGACATATAGATTAGGAAAAAATGAGATAACAATACTGGATAAAATAAGTTTTAAAATGACTTACAATTTAAGAAAATATGATAGGGTTGATATTTTAAATATAAAAAAAAAATATAGTTTAAAGATATGTATTAAGAAAACACGCTTTAAATGGAAACCGAACTAAAACGTAAAAAATAATGTTTATCTATTAAGATTTTGTTCAACAGTGATAAATATTCCACTAACTCAATATAATTAAATGCTTTTTACTAAGTTTAAAATAAGAATAAAGTGATTGACAAAAAATTATTTTATTGTAAAAAAGCGTGGGATGCATGATATCAATTGTTATAGATATTTCATTGGTAGCTATATTGATTAAAGTAGAGTTAGCACCCCACGCTTTTTTACAATAAAATAATTTTTTGTCAATCACTTTATTCTTATTTTAAACTTAGTAAGAACCATTTAATTATAATGAGTTAGTGGAATATTTATCACTGTTGAACAAAATCTTAATAGATAAACATTATTGTTTACTTTTTAGTTCGGTTTCCCTTTAAAGCGTGTCTTTTTAGTTTTTTTAAACTCTAATTTTTTTTTATATTTTTGAAATCAAATGTTTTTCAAAATTTTATGAAATTTTTTTGATATTTTTCAATTCAATTTTTCTTCGAAGTTTTTCAATTCAAATTTATTTGGTAATTTTTAAAATAAAATTTTTTTCAAAATTTTTTAAATCAAATTTTTTTCAAAATTTTTTAAATCAAATTTTTTTCAATTATTGTATTGTTATCGATCCTTGATAAGTGTGCAAAGTTTCAGTTTAATCTGACGTTTTGAAGTGGGTGAAAATCTCGTTGAAAGATTCCGTTACATACAAGTGAAGCTAAAAAGAGTTATCATTATAAATTACAAAAAAATTTAAAATAAAAATTCACGTTTCAGCGTTGTCCTTTAATATGAATGTTAGGGATAGACTCTTGTATAAATAGATATATGTATATCTATTTATACAAGAGTCACAGTTTTGATCCTTACATCACGTATGTGAAGTTTGGCCAAGCATTTCAGGGACAAATCTCTCCCCGATTTTGCGACTTTTGTAAAATGTTTTTCGAGAAGAAAGAAAAAATTCATTGACAGTGTTTGGATACCCCGGTGTTTATAAGATCACTGGACTGGTTCGCCGTTCCATTTCCTCGGAAGGCCTTCGTTCAACCACGTTTGTACACATTTTTTCTTTGAATGGACGCCTGTTGAAGGTAGGTACAGGGTGATTCCTATAACGTTCTCACCCCAATTTTTTGGTTTGTCTTTCGAAATGAAATAATAGTTATTTATATTATAATACATTGAACTGATTCCGCGGTTGGCATCATGTGAAACATTGTTAAATATTATAATTAAAGAAAAAATTATTCACTTTTTTGAATGCTTCAAACAGTATTTATTAATTTCTACACGTGTTTCGGCTTTCTAGGCCTTTCTCAAAAGTATTGTATTATCAGTATTGGATGTACTCTTGAGAAAGGCCTAGAAAGCCGAAACACGTGTAGAAATTAATAAATAGTGATTGAAACATTTAAAAAAGTGAATAATTTTTTATTTAATTATAATATTATATTATAAGTGCCATATGAGGTATTTTATAACACGCGTCTGAAGTTTACAAAACGAACCACAGGTGAGTTTTGTAAATAGACGAGTGCTATAAAATACAGATATGACACGTTCGTATAATATACAAGATTTTATCTACGTTCGACGTTATTAATTCTTTTCGACATAAAGAATTACTAATCAATTACTATTATTTATTGTGAACACCACACAGTATCTACAAGTAATAACTATGGGAATAACAATTGCTGTTTGTTGATATTTCCTTAACAACCGGTGGTTTGCGTGCTTTTTTTTATAAAATACGTGCGATAAATATTATATCGCACTAGTGCTATAAACAACGTCATTATGACATTGAAATGAATGTCATATTACTGTCATTATATAACTAGCGTAGATAAAAAGATTTCACGTTACTTACAATATTTGTTTCAAGGATTTCGAAAATATCACCAATAAAACAATTGAAAGTTTTTTTAACTGGAAAGCCATGTATATTTTTACAATTTTGAAAAAAGTTTTAAATTCTCTTTCCAAAAATATAACATAACATATATTTACCTTCATATTTAGTAAAATACTGATAATAATTAAAATAATAATAATAATAATAAAAATAATTATCAGCATTTTACTAAATATGAAGATAAATAAATAGTAAATAATATTATGTTATGTTATATTTTTGGAAAGAAAATATAAATCTTTTTCCAAAATTGTAAAAATAATCAGAGCATTCCATTTAAAAAAAACATGGCTATGGTTTTTCTCACTTTTATTTGACTTTCAATTGTTTTTTTTTGTTGAAATTTTCGAAATCCTTGGAAAAAATACTATAAATTACGTTAAATATTTTTATTTTATTTCCAAAGACCAAACAAAAAATTGGGGTGGGAACGTTATAGGAATCACCCTGTACGTGTCATACCTTATCCCAATCACGAAAAAATCTAAAATAAAAAAATTGCTAGTGACGGTCCGTAACTTTTTAAGGAAGCAAAATGGTACGCAAAAAGGTATGTGCAACTAAAATTATTTATTTTTACTCAAGAAACCTACTGTTACAGTTCGGCCCATTCTTTAATGGATATCCTGTATAATAGTTAATGATACAGATAAAGAGTGTCAAATATAAAATTCTCTTTCTGTATGTTTAAAACCTATAAGTATAAGTGTTACGTTTTATTTCTTTGTATTTTAAAAAAGGATATACAGGGCGCTTCAGCACAAACTTGGGTATGTACACAAATCTGAATTTAGGACCTCAAAATAAGAAAAAAGTTTCCTATAGAGGGATTCTCGGAATAAGATGGGTGAAATCAGCAACCCTCAATTTTTTTTTTTTTTTGGAGGACTAGAATTTTATCATATAAAATGTGCCTTAGAAGTTTTATCCATTAATTTAGAAATTATTCTGTCTGCTTTATTTTTTCCACAGAACTAATAGATTTAATAGAATAAAAAAATAAAATGGTGGTAAAATGGTTATGGTAAAATTATGGGAGAAAGATTCACGCTATTATTTAGACAATAAAATTTTTCTACAATAATCAACTTTAATTAAAGGTAAACGTTTTAATAATTGATTACCACAAACTTCGAAACTGTAGAAATCAATGCTATTTAATTAGGTTTGTTTTTAAGCTTAAAAAAAAGTTAAATTATATTGGTTCTTAAAGCCCCGTAGATGGTGTTAGTAGCTACTAGCTACCTAAACGTTGGCCTCTAATTAACATTAATATTAAATGAATTCTACCGTCCAAATTGCCTGTCACTGTTTCTCCCAGACTCAAAAATGTTGAATAAAAGAAATACCTATCACTTGATAAAAGAAATATAAGCTATTTTATATGTTGAATTTGTAATATGCCTTGTACATTAAATCCGCTTTGAAAATGTCAACGTTATTTTTACAGTGGATGACATCAACACTTCACAAACATACACATATGAAAAACTTATTTAAATTTTTGAAGAGATCCAGGTACGCCGAAAGCGCACAAATAGAATTCGTTATTTAAGGTAAAATTAAATGATTTCCCACGACGGGGAGGAAATTTCCTCACCTGGGAAAATGTACGAAAACTTGAAACGTCTTTTTAATCTCGTATGCAAATAAGCTCTGTACAAACTTTGCAAAGTTTTTCGTTTAATTTAAATTCAACATTAAACATACTTCTACGATTCTCTATATGAAATATTCAGGTTTAGCATTTAGGAGAACGTCAGTAATAGAATGATTAATTTAATTTTGAGAATAAATGTAGACATAGAAACGAGAGGTAATTAACTATTAAAATTTATTTTCAATGAGAGTTTTACAACTTTGTATACTGATATCCATTATTTGAAACAACAGTTTTTGACTGACGGTTCAAAACTAATTTACTAAATAAATTAGTTACTTTTGATCTCTAGAGTTTCGCTAGAAGGGTTGTAAATTGATACCGCTAATAAAATACATCCCAACTGTCTTCAAACAAAATCTATATCTTACCTGTCGTTGATGTTTAATAAGCTCGGAAACTGTTTAGTATATTTTTAATTACTAGTAGGTATTGTCAGACAATTTTATGCAATATAAAGGCAATAAGCCAGAATAAATGGAAAACTTAATGTATATGACAAAAGTAACGAGAACTTATTTATAGAAAAGAACAAAAAATTGCAGTAAACGTCAGTTCATTGTTCAATGAACAAACAACATAAACAACTATTAGCGATAGGAGCGCAGAAGAAGTAATAGTTAAATATATTTTTACCAAAAACTGTTATGGAAAATATCAATAATACTATATGACTTAATAAATAAATCACAAAGCCAGAAAATTATAGGAAAATTTAGTGTTGCAAAATTGCAAAGAAAACCTGAAGTCATTACTTAAACGAGTCAATAGAAAAAAACACTCATAGATAGATACTATAGAGTAGTGGTCTAAACATCCAAATACTCTGTACATTAGCACTGTATGTATTTATAAGATCAAGTTTATTAAATATTAAAAAAATTATTGGTGTGGAAAATATTAAATTATTTTTCTCATTTTGATATTATTATATCAGTATATTATGCTCTACACAGTATTGATTAATAATTATTATATAGCTGTTACATAATTAATATTGTCTAGTAGAACAGTAAAGCTATGATTTTCCCTTAAATTTTCAAATGCACTACTGCAACAATATGTTAGTTTGCCTCCAAAACTATTTGTGTTTCAGAAAATTAACCACTATTGTTCACTTGGCTGCAATTAACTCGTTTGTGTTTAGTAACGACTATTTGATTGTCGGATATAGTGAAATATTTACTGTTTGTACCACTGCGGTATATTTATTGTAGAGTGAAAAGTGTCTAATATATTAACGGGATTAGTACATAAACAAATTGTCTAAATTAAAGTCAAATGATATAAACTCGTGTTTGGCGTAACCTAAGAGAAACTTCTTTAAGTCGTAAGTCTATCGAAATTAACAAAAGGCTCTTTAAATGATTACAAAGCCACACACCACTCAAAAAAAGTCCATTACCAAAATCCGGACCCATTTCTACCGATGTATTTTGACGTCCTGAAGCCGAATTAGGCCGCTAGAAACTTTAGTTTTTCGTAATTTTTTGGCTACAAGGCCCAGATAGTATAGAAATCACCTTTATTATCATTCAAAATTGCAACTTTCTAAAAAGAATATTTTGATTTGGTAAACTATTTTGTTATGTTTTAACCAACAATACTCACATTTTTGAGGACACTGATCACGATTTTTATGTCGAAATTTCATTTTGATAGCTGTCAACTGTCAAACTGACAGTATTAAAATTTGAACATTTTGAAATAGAAGTATTTTTTTATATGTAAAAATCCATCACTACCTACGCTTATCCGGTCACTGATCACGATTTTGATGTCAAAATTTAATTTCGACAGCTGTCAACTGTCAAACTAACACTATGAAAATTTCAACATTTTGAAATGAGGTTTTTTTTATAGGCAAACCACCAATGCCTATGTTTATAAATGATTAAAAATATTTTTATACTGTCAGTTTGACAGCTGGCAGCTGGCAAAATGAAATTCCCACTTCAAAAACATGATCAGGGACCTCAAAAACGTAGTTATTGATGGTTGAATATAAAAGAAAATTAGTTTACAAGACAAAAAAAATTCTTTTTAAACTGTTGATATTACCTACGCTTTTGAGGTCACTAATCATGATTTTAATATCGAAATTTAATTTTGACAGCTGTCAACTGTCAAACTGACAGTTTGAAAATTTCAATATTTTGAAATGGAAGTATATTTTATATCTAAGAAACCATCAAGACCTAAGCTTTTGAGGTCACTGATCACGATTTTGATGTCGAAATTTCATTTTGACAGCTGTCAACTGTCAAAATGCCTGTATGAAAATTTCAACATTTTGAATGAAGTATTTTTTTATGTAAACCATCAATACCTACGCTTTTGAGGTCACTGACCATGATTTTGAAGGTAAAATTAAATTTTGACAGCTATCAACTGTCAAACTGACAGTATGAAAATTTTAACATTTAGAAATGAAGTTTTTTATGTGTAAACCATCAGTACCTACGCTTTTAAGGACTGATTGATTGATTGATGTTGAAATTTCATTTTGACAGCTGTCAACTGTCAAACTGACAGTATGAAAATTTCAATATTTTCAAATGGAAGTATTTTTTTATGTAAACCATCAATACCTACGCTTTTGAGGTCACTGACCATGATTTTGAAGGTAAAATTAAATTTTTACAGCTGTCAACTGTCAAACTGACAGTATGAAAATTTTGCCATTTAGAAATGAAGTTTTTTATGTGGAAACCATCAGTACCTACGCTTTTAAGGACTGATTGATTGATTGATGTTGAAATTTCATTTTGACAGCTATCAACTGTCAAACTGACAGTATGAAAATTTCATTATTTTGAAATGGAAGTATTTTTTATATCTAAGAAACCATCAAGACCTAAGCTTTTGAGGCCACTGATCACGATTTTGATGTCCAACTTTCATTTTGACAGCTGTCAACTGTCAAACTGCCAGTATGAAAATTTCAACATTTTGAATGAAGTATTTTTTATATGTAAACCATCAATACCGACGCTTTTGAGGTCATTAACCACGAGTTTGATGTTAAAATTAATTTTGACAGCTGTCAACTGTCAAACTGACAGTATAAAAATTTCAACATTTTGAAATTAAGTTTTTTTATGGGTAAACCATCAATACCTACGTTTTTAAATGGTTAAAAATGTTTCATACTGTCAGTATGACAGCTGGCAGATGTCAAAATGAAATTCTCACATCAAAATCGCGATCAGTGACCTCAAAAACGTATGTATTGACGGTATACACAAAGAATTTCTTTTCAAGATTTTAAATTTTTCGTACTGTCAGAATGACAGTTGGCAGCTGTCAAAATGAAATTCTCACTTCAAAATCATGATCAGGGACCTCAAAAACGTAAACAGTTGATATTACCTACGCTTTTGACGTCACTAATCACGATTTTGATGTCGAAATTTCATTTTGACAGCTGTCAACTGTCAAACTGACAGTATAAAAATTTCAATATTTTGAAATTAAGTTTTTATATGGATAAACCATTTTTATTGATGACTAAAAATGTTTTTATACTGTCAATTTCACAGTCACATCAAAATCGCGATAAGTGACCTCGTATTGATGATATACACAAAAAATTTCTTTTCAAAATTTGAAATTTTCGTACTGTCAGATTGACAGCTGCAGCTGTCAAAATGAAATTCCCATATCAAAATGATGGTCAGAGACCCCAAAAACGTGGTTATTGATGATTTAAACGTAAAAAAATTATCTTATAAGACCAAAAAATTCTTGTCAAAAAGTTAACATTTTTAATGATAAAAAAGGTGATTTCTACACTATCTGGGCCTTCTAGCCAAAATATGATGCGGAACTAAAGTTCTTAGTGACCGGATTCGGCTTCAGAACAGTTTAAATGTCTATCAAAATCATCATTCTCCCATAAAAATTCTGCCGCCTTGATTGTACGAAATTATTTATTTTTCTACAACATTTCAAGGATTTTATCTATTCCAGTAAAGTGTATTTACTTGTAAACAACTATTTGCAACGTCACATCGTAATGAGGCGACAGTAGTAGAAGAAGAAGTTCTCCTCCAATCAAATCAGCACCACTTCCGGAACAAACAACAAGAATTCGACAAATTTACACTGATCGATTCCATTTTCCTTGTCTTGTTAAGTCTTATTCCTTTATCTTTTGTTTACTTATACGCTTTTTATTTACACAGTGTAAGCATCTTGAAATAAAAACAGTTCATTAAGAAATGTTTTCTTTTTATCCTGTTTTGTATTCTGTGAGGTCATTAAATCTGATGTTGTAACAGTAAAAATCCCGTTAATTTACCGAGAAGGCACTAATAAAAAGAAAATAGATTTAGAAAGCGGCGATTTTATTTTTTGTTTCGTTGAATAAAATCTGCCGAGTTCTCTTTTTGTACAGGATGCACGGCGGGAATATTATGTGGGGAATTTGGCAGTAACGTCTTAATATTATCCTTGCGAAAAACTCTCGAGGGGAATTATAATGAATTAAATGAAAATAATTCTTGTGGAGTATTTTTATTATGTTCTGCCCAAGCCACAGTTTAAGGATAAGATTTTAGGAAAACACTGCGTCATTGAATAACATAGTTATTTTGAAACGAATAGCTACTTAGTACTTTCATATTTGAGGGGCATATTATGCTCCTTCAGTCTAATCAAAAATGACAAACTTGTACATCTTAGTACCTTCGATATCCTTTGTCCTTGGGGGTTCTATTGTATTGTAAATCTATTATGAATTCGAGTTTTTAATACACTTTTTCTGTTATAAATTGCATCCATGATGATGATTAATTGATGACTGAAATAAATTTTTAATAATTGATTCTGAACAATTTTCAAAAAGTCCATTCAACTGTTCCTCACATTCCTGGTAAGCATGGTAACTCAAGAACAAAAAAATCCTATCGTATTGATCAATTGATAATGTAACCCCATTGTTTCTTAATAATGTGAAACAACATCAACATCTTAAGTTAATTAATTAAAAGATTTAAAATTTTCATAAAATATACAACAACAATTATTATATAAAAATTCAATAAATCGCCTGCTGGCCGATGACTTAACATTATCTAATTTTTTCAATAATTATGTTTCTGTTTTGTTTACCCTAAATGTGCTTAGTTATTGAAGTGTTTGTTAGCGAAGGGTTAAAGTTCAAATGTGAAGTTCATGGTAAACTGGGAATTTTGTATTCGCCTTTGCGTGCCGATTATTTTTATTGCGTATGAATAAATACCACCCTAATTTGTATGCGCGTTTTTAAGTATAGTCACGTATTTGATTCTCATTGTATTTTATGTCAAGTAGGTTATTCAATCCTAGACTGATTATAGTGTTTAGGTGCCGAGATTTATTATGTGAATCAGGATTAATTAAAACACACAAACGAATATTTTGCACATCCCTAGTATATGGAACATAATTTGACGTCTTCATAATTTATTATGTTACCTCTGCATCCAAAAAAAATCACAAGAGTAATACAATAACAAAGACTTAAATAAACTGAAATCAGGTTCTAAATGATGTCTTTGAAATTTCTTACTGATATTCTTGAGTCCTTTTCCTTGAGTCCCTAAATTTTCTGAAAAGCTGTCTGCAGTTTCTCTTCAATTTCCTTTAGTCAATCACTATACCCCTTACGAAGTTCTCCAATGTTTTCTGAGGTTTAGTAACATCGTGTTTACTACAGATTGGTAATTGAAAATCCTTATTGCACGACAAAAAGTTCTTGACAATAGATTTGGAACTGGTCCATTAACAACTATTTCGAATGTTCTTCCATGAATTTGCGATTAAAGAGAAAGACCTCTGTTTTAGTTTTTTCAACAGTAATTTTTGGAAGCTTGCTTAAGAGATACTGGAAGCAGATTTTCCTCCAACAAAGCTGTAACAAACTGTTTTATTATAATCAAAATAGCAAAAGTGGAGTACTAAATATTCTTTGATTCGAGCAGTACATTTTTTCACTAGGTCTTCATCGCCCAGTGCTTAACTTTGGTTCGTTTATGACATTCACACGGAAGTGCATGCCTATTGTTTTAAAATGTCCACTAGTAGTTCTCATATTTGAAGTTACTTTGTGGATTGAATGCGCTACTGATAAAAAAGCGTGCATCACCTTTCAAACTTCTTTTGGACAAGTAGTATATGAAGAGTCTCCACTAGAATAGACTGTACTCAAGCTCAGTCTTACTAGGTCAGATATATTACAGCAAAATGATTTGTTTTTCTTAGTATGACACCTGAGACCTGAGAAAATTATATAATAAAGTGAAAAAAAGGCGAAAATACCAACCATCATGACGGTTGAAAATCTAGAAATCCATGGTTTGGGAAATTTTCTGCATGCTCCTTAGAAACGAAACAAAAGTGGAGTTTTGTTATTGGGTCGTAAAAGAAGCAAACCCACGTCCAGATCGCTCCTGAAATAAATATAGAAATATAAATTTTAAATTGGATAATTATATTCCCAGTACTTTTGAATGATGGTTCAAGGCCAAATACGATAAGGTACCAGAAAAAGAGCTTCAACTTACCAGGAATAAAGGTAAAATTTATCCTAAATAATAAGCAGCCACCTGATTGGTCGAAATCCGAATGTGCATTCAACGCCTATTTAGTTTATGCAAATCCAGTAAATGGGGCACTAAATTGTAGAACAGCTGGCTACCATATCTGGACCACAAACCACAAGTGTCAAAACTTGAAACAGGTCTACCAATTTAAGTGTAAATAACGCGACACGTTAACTTTAGTGTGCCGAGAATACTCTGAACCGAAATTTGAAACTTTAACTTTATTTAATTTTGTTGTTATCCACAAGGACACTGTCCTATACTTGTTGTAGATTAAATTAGTTTAAGTTAGAGCAGGGACATAGTTTAAGAAACATTTTTGCTCACAATTGTCTCATAAATATAATAAACCCGACTTGTTGAGTTCCATCTATGTTTATTTCAAGTAACTAAAGCATTAACATTCATCTCAGCTGAATACCTAAATTACAGCAGAAACAGAGACATTTAGCTGTCTAATGACAAAGTAATATTTATTCTGATAAAGATCTCTATCTTTTCTAAGTCCCTACTAATCAAATAAGAAATAAACCTTGCACGAAATTTAAATAATCTTTATTCAAAACTTATACAACAGCAGATTTATAGGTAAGGATATTTCTTCGATGGTAGAAGAGAACCCCCAAAGGCCCTGAACGGTAAAAGAGTAATTATAGCTAACCTATAGTAAGTTTCACGCTAAATTATCTTAAAATCATACGCACTGTCGCTTATTGTTAAAAACATTAGAAAATCCTGCCCAGTGGCGAACTGATCGTATGCTAGAAAGTCGATAATTCCAAAACTATATACAACAACTGAACTAATTTGAGACTATTTACAACTAGGTAAATTAGAAAAATCAATTTAAATTTCAAATCTAAATAACTTAACTCCTAGTAGTCCTAGTGCATGCATAAAAATAAATAAGTAAAATTAATATCTAGAACGTGCAAATATAAAATATAAAATACAAATACTTAAAATTAAAACTTACAATAAAATTTAATATAAATCAAAAATTAAAAATCAAATATTTCCCTAAGATCCCCATATCATAACAATAATTTCTCAAGTTCTCACTTGCCAAATGAAAAGTAGATATTTTTTAAAATAGTAAACTTGAATATTTATCAAAACATTTAATTTTTAAGTCTTTGGATAAATGGCAGTAACGTTATAATATACGGAATTATTTTTATATGGAACAAATTGTATTTGAGTATGAAAATCATTAACAATTTCTTATATAAAAATTTTTAGACATACACTAGCTATGCTGCTATTTACTATGCGAAGAAGATACGCTCAATAATCTATTTCTACTTAAATTTTAATGTCTTACAGGCAGACACGATATGATGAAATATTTATAAAGAGCCATTCCTTTGGTATCTAAAGGATTAGTATTAAAATAGATATACAAAAGAACTGTTTTTCTCAGGGTTCGAATAATGTAAAGTAAATTTTAAAATTTGTAGTACTAATGGAAAATTAATTTATTTCTAAATGTCTTTGTCATCATATTGCATTTTACATAACTTTTAATATTTATCTTGGTGTAGTAGTTGATATTGATATTATTGGTTTTACTTACAGGAGTTAGTTTATTTTCAGTTGTATTGATTATTTATTATTAAAACAAACGCAATGGTAATTTAGTAGACAAGACCTACTTCTGTGGTTTTAAAGATTACTTAATCTTGTACTTACATGAAAATAACCACACAATGGGGATATTTCTTAAGAAGAAATTAACCTTAATATGCTCGGATATTGGGGGTGCGTCTGGTGTTTTTTAAAAAAGCAGCGAGCTCCTGAAAATACTCTTCCCAAGGAAACGAGGGATTTTGTTATGTATGCTCTGTGGTTTTTAACTATACATATAATATTCTTTCTCTCTTATCCCTACTGTTTAGTACGCATTTTGTTTGTCAACTTGAAAACACTTACACAGTCAAATTTCCTTAAACATTGAAATTTATCCGAATTTAACTCGTGTTAGTATAGTTTCTATATAAAAAGAAATTTCTGTTAATGCATTTCTTATCCATACACCCAAACTTTTTATAAATAATTCACTAATTGCTCTCTCATGGCAGCTAATTGGAAAATAATGCCCTCAAAGAAGTTCAATGTTGTTTTCACCAATTTTTTTAATTTGGAAACCGACTCACGAATACATCTTGGCCCATTAACTGAACGAAGTACGCAAACTTCTTTATAGTTAACTTAATATTATATCAAATGGCGGAGAAGTATGATGAAGTACCGTCAAATTGATAACGGGATGTTTCACGCAACTAAGATCAGTTAAGAGAAGCCAGCCACCAGATAGCCGTAGCCAGTGAGATGAATGAAACCCAAATTATAACCCCTCATAAAATAATCAGAAATGCGACAATTCATGCTGATTCATTAATTCAACTTGGATGAAAACCCACCTTAACACAACCAAATGAAACTTCAAAGTGCAATTTCCAGAAAAATAATTCTGAGCGCAGAAAAAGTTTTAAAAATACACGACTCATTTTAGAACGTCATCATGAATTCTTTTCAAAGACTTGCTATTAATAATTTACGTAATAAAAAAAAACCATAGCAAAATTGTTACGCTTTATTTCAGTACAAATATCCAAAGCAAAACATATATAATAATTGGTCTATGTTTCACTGTGTTAATAAATACCAGTAATTTGTTTAAAAAATATGAGAACGCGGAAAATGGCTTCCCTGAAAACAACAGAACTCAGAGTTCAACCTTACAAACATAAGCCTGCCTCATAAGCTAGAAATTCCGGGGCTTCTCTGTTATTTCTTTGACTACATGCTGAATAAAATATTTCGTAATAACCATATGTGACGTATGTAAGCTGCGTAAAATAAACTTCACATTGCTTTGGAGAAAAACTTCACCTAACTAGTGAATGAGTCCTATGATTTGAAAGGTTAAGTGTAATAATTTTAAATAACATTTTCTGATGAATGCAAAAATTAAGGGCGTCATTTGATGCTGCAAAAATAAATTATCTTAATTAGTTGCCTGTGTGATAATTGCTGAAATTTGTTAACTTAAAATGTAATAATTCAGCTGGTTTGAAAATGGGTACCTCACATTTAACAATGAGAGTTCCACAGGGTTCAGTTCTGGGCGCAATGCTAGTTTTGTTATACAAAAACGAATTAGATTTTCTTTCGTCTAATACATAATTTATAATATTGTTTGTAGTTTATTTGTGGCGGATAGTTAATATTAATTCAACTTAATTCTGGGAATCACGCCAAATTCTAAAAAATAAATAGAAATAAGAAAATTGCCAAAATATGTCAAGATTAAAGTGTAGTATCAAAGGCAAACCTCAACAGTTTGCCCCAGAAAACCACTGTATATAGTTCTAAATGAATATAAATACAATATTGTTATCTAAAATTCGTATCAGTGGTTTTCTAGTATTTTACACTAGAAAATATAACAAAATGTATATTATATAATATATAGATATATATATTTATATGATATGTAAAGAACAATTATAAAACAATAACTTATCTTAACAGAACGTTTCGAACCAAAGTCTAGGTTCTTTTTCAACTGTGATTACAAAAAATGACTTTTCAAAAAAGATCACTTTGACACCTGACACTGATTATTAATTAATGCATAGATCACTGGATAAAGAATTCTAATTTATTTTGATATTTCCGTCACGTACTTCTTTTTGGAGAGTCGGTAGCCAGACCTCGTCTAGCAACACTGAACTAGTAGAGACGCAGTCGGTACTATTTAGTTGAATACAGGCACTCTCTTTAAGTTTTCGTTTATTACAATGTGTCTCCGTTTGAATTATTTTTGCCTGTGTCCAACTAAATCTGTGGCCATTACTCAGTGCATATTGTGCCAGTGTAGATTTATCAACTTGGTAATTTTTAACGTTATTTTTGTGTTCAGATATTCTAACTTCTAATGGTCTAGACGTCTCACCTATATATAGCTTTTCACACTCGCATGAAATGCTATAAATACAATTTTTAGATTTTTGAACACTGTTAAAAGGTTTGGTTTTTGTTAAGAATGATCTGATGGTATTGCAAGTTTTAAAGGTGGTTCATATATTGAACTTATTACCAAGTCGTCTAAGTCTATCAGAAAAACCAAAAATATATGGAATGGTCATTGTTGTTACCGGTTGTTCTCTCAAAATTCTCTGTTGTTGCTGATTTTGTCTATTCTCAATTTCAAGAAATGATTTCTCAACAAAATCCTGTGGATAATTATTTTCTTTTAAGACAGTTTTTATAAAAAGTTTTTCGTTATTAAAAATTTCATTTGTTGAAGAGATTATTTTAGCTCTTTCATACAAACATTTAATTACACCTTTTTTAACATTTAGGTGGTGGTTGGAGTTAAAATTCAAATATCTATTTGTATGAGTCTTTTTTCTATATACATTAGTTTCCAAAATATCTGTCTTATTAATTAATACATCTAAAAAAGGCAATTTATTATCATTCTCAATCTCTAAAGTGAATTTAATAGTTGTTTCTTTATTATTGATAAAATTTAGAAAACCGTTTAATTCCTCTTGGCTATGGGGCCATATTGAAAATATATCATCCACATATCTCCACCATATTTTTGGTTTGTTAATAAAATTTTTTACATAATTATCTTCAAAATATTCCATAAAAATATTGCTCATGATGGGAGATAGAGGAGATCCCATTGCCATTCCAAAATCTTGTTGAAAAAATTCATCTCCTAGCTGAAAATAGGTAGTCTTTATACAAAGTGTAAGTAACTCCATAATTGTATTGATACTTAATTTGGATCTATTATTAAGTGTTCTGTCATTTTCCAGTCTGTCTCTAACTACCATTAGAATATCTGAACACAAAAATAACGTTAAAAATTACCAAGTTGATAAATCTACACTGGCACAACATGCTTGGAGTAATGGCCACAGATTTAGTTGGACACAGGCAAAAATAATTCAAACGGAGACACATTGTAATAAACGAAAACTTAAAGAGAGTGCCTGTATTCAACTAAATAGTACCGACTGCGTCTCTACTAGTTCAGTGTTGCTAGACGAAGTCTGGCTACCGATTCTCCAAAAAGAAGTACGTGACGGAAATATCAAAATAAATTAGAATTCTTTATCTAGTGATCTATGCATTAATTAATAATCAGTGTCAGGTGTCAAAGTGATCTTTTTTGAAAAGTCATTTTTTGTAATCACAGTTGAAAAAGAACCTAGACTTTGGTTCGAAACGTTCCGTTAAGATAAGTTATTGTTTTATAATTGTTTTTTACATATATAAATATATATATCTATATATTATATAATATACATTTTGTTATTATATTTTCTAGTGTAAAATACTAGAAAACCACTGATACAAATTTTAGATAACAATATTGTATTTATATTCATTTAGAACTATATACAGTGGTTTTCTGGGGCAAACTGTTGAGGTTTGCCTTTGATACTACACTTTTATCTTGACATATTTTGGCAATTTTCTTATTTCTATTTATTTTTTAGAATTTGGCGTGATTCCCAGAATTAAGTTCAATGAATATAATTTATAATGTATGTAAGTGACACCTTTTTAATAATATCAATAATTAAAAAAGATGCCATTCTGAAGATGAATTGTAATACATATATTTGTTTAATAAAAAAAGTCTTATGGATATTTGGGTAAATGAGAAAATAATTTAGTTAAATATTCGTGACCTTAAACCTGACAATCCTTATAAATAATTGGCTAGTTGTTATTAAACCAGTGCCATTGTTATTAAACCAGTGCACATAGACACACTCGTTATTCATAAAGTGCGATTTTTTAAAACTACAAGCTACAGTGATGCAAACATTATGTCGTTATGTGTACTGTTTTCTAGCTATGTATGGGCGTGATTCATAAATTCCCCTTTATTACGTTGCCATATACCTCCGAATCCACGCTCTTTTATTACGTGCAAAGTCCCTGTAACTTTCCCCTCTGTGATTTTTTACACCTGAATATCTGTTACAATAAAGAACCATAAAACTGATACACGAAAAAATGATTAGCCTCGGTGACCCCAGGAGTTCCCCCATGGCATTATGCGAGATAAAATTCCAAAGGAAATTAATTCGATATAATAGAAAACTCAAGGGTAAGGTCTGCGTGATAACAACCGTGATTAGTAAAATCGTTAAAATGTAATTTTGCTTTAGTGAGGGAGATAAAAGTGTTCATGTGCCATCTCGGAGAGGTTGCTAAGTTTCCTAATTTATCCCGAATAGGGTTAAGGATACATAGAGCGAATTTAGGGACTATGTAAATTTAATAATCTTAGTAATCTATGCGTTGAATTGTTTTATATTAAGTTTGCTTCGATTAATTTCTAACATATGTCTTTCAGGGGCACATCCAATGTTTGTCGAGAATTTAGCATAATTAACGAATAAGTACTGTTTTAAGATAATAGAATATTAAGTTGAGCCCACTAGGTTGTCCAATTTCAGTTTCAATGTATTCTATATAACTGGTAAAAAATATAGTCTTTTCAGCTGTTTCCTTAGAGCAGGAGTTTCTAGCTAAACTAAAGCTGTCTCAGTAACTTTTAAGATAGTTAATAAACAAACCCTTATAGCTACAAACTCCTTTATAATCTAGGAAACGATATAAATGATGGTATTTAATCCGTGAGTTGCTTAAGCTTTAATGTATAATAAACCAATTAGCAATGCTAAATAAATTTCAATATTAATTATGTTACTGAAAATATAAACGTTATTAATTATGTTACTGAATACATCGCCTCTTATTGTATACTCTCAGCTTAACTGCACTTCCAAGTTTAATAATAGTCAATAATATCTGCCCCAAAGATCAAATCTAAATGCTATACCAGCCACAACACAGGCATATATCATGTTTGCTGACTAATGTTTAAGTTAATTTATAACACACGACGTTATCATCGTATTTTGTATTACGCCTCTTCTTGGTAATATATTTCAATTAACAAATATGGATGAAACTGATAATAAATAAAGTTGGATGACAGGTTGTACTCCAAAGAGACTTTAGATTCGCTACGTGGTGAAAATTAGATCGTCTGAACCGCAATTTAAATGATCGAAAACTGGTATTTACCATGTTTTAGCAAGATGAATGCTCTGCTCGAATGTGAACTTAATTCTATACATATATGAGTATAATTAATTTAAAGTATTGACTCTAGTTTTTCTGTTTATTTTTGCATTTTTGTAAGTTCCTGATTATTTTTCATATTTTCTACATGCATCGCCCTAAAAATTTAAACTATACCTAATCTTAAACCAATTCGAAGTTTACTAAAATATTGTGTATAAAGTAACTTTTCGTTCAACTTCCTAGAGGCTTGGAATTAAAACCAAAAGTTTCCTTAACATTTTTTATGTTCTTCTTCAACATTTTGTGTTTTGTTTTCTGTTTTTAATAATTTAGAAACAACCTATCTCTCATAATATAACCATTTTGTAGATCAGATAATTCTGTGGTGTGATATTTCCCGATGAATAATTGAATAACTTTCATGTACTTTAAAGCAAAGTTACACGTAACATTCAATTATCCGTTTTGATAAATATAGAGTAACTTATGTTACATAGATTTTTAATGAGATGCAAAGTAGATGGAAGCTGCTGCATGAAATAAAACAACTGCACTTACAATGCATATATTGATCTTTCTTGTGAACAAAGCGGGTTACTAAATAATATCGGGTGTCTAAAAATTACTTAACTACAAGTATTATGTGGTATTTCCCACAAGGTAATTGTTTGGTCTACCTTGTGACCTTGATTCCAAAAAGGGGTATTTTTTTTTCTAAAGAAGAAATTAATTTACGTCATAACTGTACGGTTCACGTAATATACTGCATATAGAAGTTTTAAATAATTGGGTCCTGCCAAGTTATGTCTCACAATATTCTATGATGATGCATTTATTGAATAATAATTCATAAATTGCGCTTAAATTGTTCGTTTAAATTAAAAGAGGAACTATTTCATCAATAACCAAGACATTTCTAAATGTTCCCTTAGAGTTCCTTATGTGCATCTTACACCATTGTATCTAAAGTAATTTGATTCGAAACTTTTTGCTTTACCTCCAAAACCTATTTCTTATGTACAAATCATAACAATAACTGCAACTGCAACAAGATTGAATTAATAAGAATAATCATGGATAATTTAATATTCAAAAATAGAACTCGTAGCCTTATGTAGTAAAGCCAAAGAAAATTACCATAGAATAATTGTTCCAAAATATGGCCCAAAAGTATTTTCGAATATTAATTTTATCGGATGGTCCAAAAAAAACCGGAATTTTCATTTTATCCCATAACTTCTTTATTTTTTCATCGATTTTCAACTTTTTGGACTCGTTTGACAGCTAAAGCCTCCAGCTAAGTGATTCTCTGTCAGAAACTGATATAATGAACATAAATGTCAAGGCTGACGAATTTAAACTTGAGCAATTTTTAATAACTGCTGGAATTTTGTTGAAATGCCGTATTTACAAACGGTTTGCTTTATCATCATGACTGGTCTTCTGGCAATATTTTGGTGGGCAGTTTTTAAAAATCGGTCAAGGAACTACGGAGCTGCACCAATAAATGTAGAGACGTGTTGTAAACGTCTCGGCAGCCATAGTAAAAATCGAAATTTTCATTTTCCTTTATAACTTTTTTATTCCTTTACCGATTTTAATTTTTTTCGGGTCATTTAAAACCCAAAGCCTTCCACTACAATCATAAATGTCAGAAATTGACATGAATTATAAATCCAATATGGCAGAAGTGGTCAAATTTACCTAATACTTAAAAGCCGTAAGAATTTTTTAAAATGGCAAATTAAATGACTTTTTTTTAACTTGAAGCCTATTCTAAGAACATTGTGACGCAGAACACGAAAATCGGTTAAAAACTTATAAAGGTGTAGTTGATAACAACGTAGCCATGTACACCACAACGACAGTATCAAATTAATTCTTAACAGTTACCTATGCAGTTATCGTCATGGTTACAAAACAAATGAACATTTATTCATAACTGTTATTTCAGTCAGCTGTTTTTAAAAAGTGTCTTGTGGTACCTAGTTTTGTTATAATGGTGCTGTCAAATGAAGACAAGATTTTCATTAAGTATCTGTGGGAATTTGTAGAGGTTTTAAAACTAGCATAATTTTTATTGAACAGGGAATACGGCTTAATTTTCAACAGTATTGCGAAGTTGTTCCGAGTCAAATGTTACCTCAAATTAGTGATTTCATACTCATGCAAATTAGTCGGTCTTGGTAACTGCAATGAAATTTTAGGATGGACACTTGGATTTTTAAGAGAACATGCAGCAAATTTTATTGAACAAGAACACTGGCCTCCTAATAGTCCAGATCTTAATCCCCGTGACTATTACTTTTACATTTACAAGAACGGTTGTATAAGAATGGTCGTCATTTCAATAATTTAGGCGAATTGCGACAAAGAATTTTAGACTGTTGGGAAGAAACTGACCAGCAAATTATTAAATAAGCAATAGACGGTTGGCACAGGCAGGTTCAGCTCATTGTGAACGCTAATGGAGGTCATGTTCCATTATTTAAGCATTAATTTTGACAATAAGTTATTGTTATTTAGTTAAATGATTCGTAATTAAATTATGTTTCTGGTTCAGCCCATTATTTAATTAGATTACTTTTATTATTCATATCTTCGTAAGTTCTTAACCGATTTTCGTGATCTATACGTTCCAATGTTCTTAGAAGACAAGGCCTCAAGATAAAAGAAAGCCTAAATTCGCCATTGTAAAAAAAATCTAGCGGCTTTTAAATATTAGGTAAATTTGATTACTTCCGCCATATTGGATTTATGATTTATGTCAATTTCTGAGATTTAATATTGTACTGGAAGACTTTGGGTTTTAAATGACCCAAAGGAAATTAAAATCGGCAAAGAATCAAAAAAGTTATAAAGGATAATAAAAATTCCGGTTTTTACCATTGCTGCCGAGACGTTTACAACACGCTTCTACATTTTTTGGTACAGTTCCGTAGTTCCTTGACCGATTTTTAAAAACTACCCACCAAAATATTGGCAGAAGACCAGCCATGATGATAAAACAAACCGTTTGTAAATGCGGCATTTCAACAAAATTCCAGCAGTTACTAAAAATTGCTCGAGTTTAAATACGGCTGCCTTGACACTTATGGTGATAATATCAGTTTTTGATAGAGAATCAAATAGCTGGAAAATTTAGCTGTCAAACGAATCCAAAAAGTTGAAAATCGGTGAAAAAATAAAGAAGTTATATAGTAAAATGAAAATTCCGGTTTTTTTTTGACCACCCGATATAATAATAATAATTTTTTTGGAAAATTCTTATTAATTTAATCTTGTTAACCCACCGATTTTAACCTAGCAGAGAAGCGTAGTGAGACACACACATAGCTATCACGTCCAATTTTCTGCGTTTCCGCTGCTTCCCACATTATCAATTTGCTACGTTGGTTTGAACCTCTCTTTGGCAAAGATGCATGTTTTGTCAAGGTACAGTCATTAAATAAGATGTTCACTTTTAATCTTCTTATGCTCTGTATTCCCTTGTTATACTATGCTATTAAGTGTTTTAACTGCATATTTGTTCTAGTCTGATTTTGAATTTCTAACTTCATTACATCATCAATATGGGTAGTCTTAAACAAAATTTTGGATAACAAATTTTTTACTGTTGGCTAGAATATTAGTTCTAATATGATTAATTCTAAAGCGCATACAGTGACTTAATAAACCAATCTGCCTCAAATTGAGATAAGCGATTTGTCTGATCACGATACGTGGAGCTAAAAGGCTGTTTTCTTTGGGGTGCAAAATTATCTATAATTCTCCGAGTAATGTGAGAGCAACAATTGAATACCATCATCAATACACAACACCTACTGAGTTTGAACCTTGATAAAATAATAACCCGTACCAATCGGCACGAACTCCTTGGTTATGTATTGGGAATTTCTAATTCGTATCTGATCCAAAACGAAAACAACAAAGTTTCATATGGACCTATTACAGTCAAAGCGAAATAAGATATTAGAGTATCAACTGCTTAATTAGAATCATTAAATAACATGCTCATTTCGGAAATATCCTTTCTGTTAAGTGTTCATTATCAATGGATCAAACAACACAGCAGTGGTGATGAGATCTCTCTCCTGCGGGGTAAATCCTGGCGTGGATTGAAAGGTCCATCTATGTTCAAAAGCACTACTCTATCAGTTTCATTACCATTCAGCTAACTCAGATTTTCCTTTTTTTCTTTGACAAACGTATTGGTTTCTGTAAGGAGATTCTGGGCTCATAATGTAATTATCGACCAAGTTATATTAAGTTGATGGTCCACAAAAATTTGAGCTGTGGGCATAATCATATTCCATCGTATGATTCAAAGGAATGAATCGCCCATTCGAATATTTTTTTTGATAATTTTGTTAGCTGGTTTCCAATTTGCTTTTTATCGGTATGTCCACAGCGTCTTGTGTTGTAGCCATGCTGCCTAGAAACAGTATCTGGAAGAGAAGCCCTTTTTGCTGCCTTTGTAAGTTATCCTATGTTTTCTAGATTGCCTTTCTAGATAACCTCAGGATTATTCTTGTTTCTTCGATGATTTGGTTTCTGCTTTTCTGATGTATAAGTATTTCAGATACTTCGTAATGAGTTATCCCTGAAGTACTAAGAAAGATTCACCAGATCCTTTCAGATAGGATACTGTTTATGCTTCTTAAACTAAATTTTAAGACGTCAACAAGTTTCTGATATACTAAAGAGGAAGATTATAGCAGGAGCCAATTTCTTTCTTCTTTTCTCTTCACGTACTCAAGAAGGCCCACGTTTCTTTGATTTCTTTAAGTATTGCAAATAAAATATACGGTAATTATCCATTTTAATGTAACGTTACAATCTCTGATACGTAATTCATTTATTGCATCAACATCAACATACGTAAATGAGAAGACAGACATAAAGCATACAGACACCAAGGTAGCTGAAAATAAATCTGTAAATCATTGCCTAATTGGTATGTTATTTTTTTGTAAATACAGTTACAGGCTTTAACTAGATTTATATCTCGAATCTTTTTCTCCTTCAAGATTATTCTGTAATTTTAGAACATTCAATTTGGAAGCAGTCTCTCACCCTAGTCAGACCTAAACTATTACACTTGAATAAACAGAAATAATTGAACATTGGCTCTGTTCTCCACTGGACCCAAGAACTCTATGGGTAGATGTGACATTCAAATATATATCAAGCGATGGTAATCTCCAAATAAATAAGAATCAATATCCAGTTAACTTAAAAGAGAATACCTATGTCATTTGTGCTTGTATGTAAGTACCGAATTAATCGAATTGTTATTCTGTTACATCTTTCTACGTAAATGAAATTAACTATTTTATATTTCATCGGTCCGAGTCTATAGGCAGTAACTTCAGTACACATTCCTTCAGTTAGACTACAACTTAAGCCATTTCAGATGGAAAAATATAACAGGGAATTACAAACAAGTAATCAGAAAATGTTAAATCCTTTGAGTAATACGACAAAGCCTTGCAAGATGCTGTTGTATATATAAGGAGTACACTGCACTAATAACCGAGAACTAGGAATATAAAATTCCAGAGCATCCCAAGAAAGTTTTATATTCTTTAAACCCTGGTTCATTACAGTACGGCGTGCAGGGAACGCCGGTTATTATTATTGAGTTGATTTAGTAACAGAGTTGCATTTCCTCTCGGAAGTACGGTGTTACATTTCATTGGATATACCTTTGTTAATGCAGTTATTGATTTTTTACGCAAACACTTTAGATAATCCCCAGCCACATCGTTATAAACTTTATAATATGAAGTAGAAGAAAAATTGTTTCCTTTCCAGGCAGAAAACTTCAAACTATAATAATTAAATAATGAAATGTATCACTACTGCTCCTGCTTCTTATAATATCTATTAATAATGTCTTTATTTTCTGAAACCGATAAAATATTGAACAAATCGCAGATGTTATGAATCACAACAGCCTTAGATCCTCGCTCTACGAGCTCGGATTTCAAACCGACATCTGCGGCAGTTATGATACTCATAACATTCCTAGATATGTATTACTGTAGTTCTACTTAACTGATTTAAAACCCTAATTATTTTTTCAAGTATAACAAGTTCATTCAAACTTTTCGACAAATATTGCTTGTCGATACGATCGACTTGTATATGTATTGAATTATTCACGCACAAAAGAACCAAAAAGTTTCTAGAATTCTAAATATCTACATCTACATAAAAGTATTTTTAGTTCCTCTTTATTATCTCACTTTGTAAATATGACATGTTCTCTTTTGCACAAAAGTACACGATTGCACATAGTTGTATGTGTATGTAGATATAAATTACAATTTTCGTCACGTACATTAATGGCTCATCTTCATTACACAAAAATATTACGACTGCTTTAAATTATTTCAAACTCCGTCCTGCAAAGTGGCAAGGAATTGTTTGTCACCACCAGATACTCCGGATGAAAATGTACCGATCTGATTATTTCTCTGTAAATGTCTGTCTTCCGTGGACGACTTAATTTACCAGGATTTATGTTTAACGTTGTACTTTCGTTCCGTGTATTCCCACTCTACGAGCTGTGAGTGTGTAATGGGGTTTGCCATTTTCTAATCTTAATTTGACACATAAAGCTTAAGCGACGCTGATATTTCGGTCTGACGTTTTCCACTTTTATGTATAGTTGTTTCACGTGATGGTTTTCTCTTGTATTCGTCTTAGTGTCCAGATTTGTAAAAATCCATTGTTTTTCTAACCTAGCTCAAGAGCCAAGATATTTATAGGTCTATTTATGTTTTGTAACGAAGTGATTTTTCCAATCAAGGAATGTTCATTTTTGCTTTTAATATTACCGTCACTTGGATACACCCTGCCGCTGTTAAGTTCTGGTCTACTTAAGTTATTAATGAGTTGTTAAACAGTCCGCTGGTAAACAGGCAGTCAAGTAATTAATTGATTAATTTTCGACAATCCCTCGTATAAGTAAAATCCGAGAATTATTATAAATAATGGCCGAGTCGGAAATAAAAATCATTCGTTACTAAAAATGTTAATCCTTGCCCGTTTTAATCCATTTCTTTTTGCAACATAGTTTAAAAATTACGAGTAACTCAGTCCCGGTTATATACGTTCTGAGTTGATGCGCCTAATTGCATAATCCGCTGCACCTCTGCAAGTTACGCTGGGTTGTGCATCCGAATCCTTCGTTTCAAGTCGGTGACCGCCCCTCTATCACGCGACCTAGATACGTCATAAAGTTTACAAAAGGAAGAGGAACGCTCATTCCGCTCTCATTCCGAGAAAACCGGCAGCAGTTCATGTTCATTCCGAGATATTCCGCATTATCAGATCCGATTTACCGTCAGCCATTGAAGATATATCCAAAGCCGTCAACATTTCAGTACCGCCGCTCCGAGTTTTTGATAGTAAAATTCTTTGCATTAAATCTTGGTAAGAATTCACCGTAACCTGCTACATGCTGCAGGCACTGCCTTCAATTAAGTATAGATATTTAAAGGTCTTATTTTCCGTGAGTATCGCCGTAAATTGCTACCAAAGCAAACTAGAGCTAATTCATACCTCCGTTGGTTGATTCGTGTTATTATTTGATAAATTGTGCACCAACTGAATAGATTTTCTCGCTCGGGTGATCTGCGCAGTTGTCATGTACAAGGGTTTCCGGAAAACCCACTGTAATTAGAAAAGTCATTCCTAAATGTGCACCCACTGAATATATTTTCTCGCTCGGGTGATCTGTAAGGTGTCAATGTACCAGGGTGACCCGAAAACTTGCTATAAATTAAAATAGCCGTTCAAAAATAGCTCTACGTTTGTGGCAGTAGTTCGCTGTATTTTTAAATAGCAATAAAAGACGTAAATATCTATAGCTAACCGATTGCCCGTTGTTTATAATACATCCTAGTGGAAAGGTCCGTTTGCCTGTCGAACACAGTAATTTATTAATTCAACGTATCCGAAAATTCCGCCGTAAAACCGCGTAAAGATTCTTGATTGCCAGCTTGACTTGTTTTTTTTATCATTTTGAAATAGTTTTATACACACTCGACTGTACAGTCGTGGAGGTTTTAGAGTAAATTATTCTGTTTCCAATTACTGCTGAATAAATACGTTATTTTAAAGAGTTATTATTTCTGTCATTTATTTCTGATTAACCCGTTTGAGCAGCATGATCGAAATCCATTAGATAGATCTCCAGCTCCGACCCCTGGCAATTCCGTATCTTTGCTGTTTCTCTATTCAGGGTTGTTCTCCCAATTAGGAGAGCCAAATAGTGTAGTTCTTTGCACTTAAAAATTAAAGGACTGGCGCTCGAGATTTCCGTATAAAGAGATTACGTAAGTATCTGGACAAAAAGCAGCCATTCATTACAGTTTATGTTGAATCAAAGTAATTCTCGATCTTCTGAAAATTAGAACACACGAAGGAAAGGGACTTAAATTGTAATAAAAAATACATCATCAAATTATAATTAAATGCCAAACAGTATAAGGAACTGAACTTATGAAGTTTCATGAATTTGAAGCGTCTCCTTACCTATTTACACAGAAGTTCTAAATTCAATCATGTCTCCATTTCTTCAGATACGTGTTCCAAAAGAAAGTGTTTTAGCTAGTTACAACATGCAGAAAAACCTGATGGGAATTTTAACAATCATCTATTTCGTTAAAAATAGGTGCATCTAAAATAAGCATACATTTTTCAACACAGCAAAAAGAGGTTGTAGTGGAAGCATCCTTTTAGAATATAGCATCAAAGAAGTTGATATTTTATAGATAAAGATTGATAGATCGATAGTAATACAAAAAGTTTTTGATGTTGGAACGATATGTTTCGAATAAACATAAAACAGTTCACTTTTCTGACTGATTGCATTTATAAAGAATTCACCATGAGAATTGAAAACTGGAATGGTATAGTTCTATTACATGTCATCAATTTTCATATAATTATATATGTTGAGCGAGGAATATGTCCTTGTCACACCTCTAAAAATATAAAAATGTTTTCTCACGCTCTCCCTTCTATCCGTTTTATACCATTTTATTATTTTTTTATTCGTTCTTTCTTACATCGCAGAATATGTTCGTAAAAACTTTTTTAAATCGAATTGAACTTCGGTGTCTTCTCTTATTCTCGCGTGTTCTTTTCAAGACAGGTACGTATTTCATTAATATTCTATAAACAACTGAGGCATCAAAACACACTTTTTTCGCTATTTCATTTGGAAAACACCTTTCGATCGTATTCGTATAAAAAAATTACTTTATATGTTGACTTAATATGGTGAAATAGCTAAGAAAAGACTGTATGAAAATTATAAATTTTCTATTACATATTTATATTGATATAAAAATATACGACGCCAACTGCCTTCTTCTACTGTATAAGGCGATGATTATTTTTAAATCACGAATTCGTTAGTGTTTCCTGTACTCGATTTAAATTAAGAAAACCTTACCGCTAAAATCTACTCATAAAACTTAACGCCACTAAGCTCCGAGTAGCAAATAAAGCAAAGACATTTTAAGAGAAGAAACTAATCCTTTCGTTTATATTTTCCGATTATTTCCACCCCGTCAAAATCCCGTATGAATTAAATAATAATTTCCCAATATGCATGCAGGATTATATTGTTTTCGTCTTATCAAAAACCCATTTGGCAACATCTTCCTGGGAATTAATGTTACTTAATATTGATAAATCAAGGGATTTTTGTAGGTCAATCCACCCCTGTCTAAAGCTACTTCCTAGTATCCGGCTGTTCATCCCCTAGCAAAGTGAAAGCTAAGTTGTTAAGCTGATAAAACAATCAGTACACTAAAATGAACCCCTGCTATAAACTTAAAAGTAGATAGGCGTGACGCTTAACGCACAGCCTACGCTGACACTACATACTAAGCAAACATGATGAGATGTACTGATAATTAAATCCTCTACATGTTCAAGAAGTAGTAAATTACCCGGCTAAAATTTGTATTTTTTGCGAAAGTCTAAATTAATTGATGAATGACATTATAATACTGAAGCAAATGATGTTTTATAAAGAAGCATTCAGTAAATGTTGCCGATAGAGAGCTGAGTAATAAAAGCTGGAAATAAAAGCTTTTTTTCAGTGAGTAATATAAAATAATTTGTCCTTATTGATATTAGACACTTACTGGTAAATGTAGCATAATGTGAATATCTGATTTGATGTTAAGAAAGCAGATTAGAAAAACTCCAAATATTTTACATGTCAATGGTATATCCGACGACACGGTTTTATTTTAATATTACTCTTTATTAAATTGTTTGAAGGTTTACTTCCGGTCAGGACCCATCACAAGTCTGAGATTATCCCATTTTCTTACTCCTGTATGGCGGGCATTATCTTTTTATCTATCTAGTCATTTTTGTTACTTATCGTACCTAATGCATTTGTAAGAAATACCATGCAAACTAATTTTATTGCTTTTTAGAGTTATGGGCAAAATGCCTGGTTGTGCAGCAGCAAATTGCAGTATAACAGTACTAGTAAAGAAAATAAGAATTTCGTTCGCGCGTGTGCGTTTTGCCCGAGTGCGCAAAAGCACACAAGCGAATTCGTTTCTTCACCAGTGTTGTATAGCGTTTTGTTTAATCCTGCCATTAAAATATTAAAGGATTATTAAATTTTGTAAAAGCTACTTTAGTTTAGTATGAAGTGCAAATCAATTAAATGGCAGATTGCGTTGCTAAGGTTCATAAAATTTCTCATAAAATTGTGAAAAATTGTGAAATAATGGAAGTAAATGATGATATTACTGTGCCAGCAGACATTCCAAAAGAAGCTAATGTTGCTACGTTTCATATATTGCCGGAGAAATCTAAAACAAGGTATATAAATAAATGAAATGGAAAAATTTCGTCTGAATTTTATTGTGGTTTGACAATTGGTAATTGGACAGTAGGGTAGGCGAAAGTGACACAAGAGTGGGCGAAAGTATTTTCACTCACTGTTTTCGCCCACACGTTGCCATTTAAACAACTTGAATGAACAAAACAAAGGGTTTCGAGTATTGTATTCAAGTAAGAAACTGCATGTTTCAAGAGCAGGATTAAACAAATGTTTTTGGTTTCCTAGTAGGGGGTCGAAAATCAGTTTCATGTTGCATATTATGAAGCATGACTTAGGCAGGTTGCCAGGTTGTCGATATCTGATTTGTACGTATTACCGAGTGTTAGAGGTTTGAGTGTCATTACTTTAACATGAGGTAGATTAAGCAAAAGTAAACAAAAAAGTGTTGCATGGGAGTTTATCACTGCGTTAGAAAAGTCACGCCCAGCAATCTCCAACACAACTTAACATCGAGAAGCACGTCGAACAGCTTATTTCATTTTGTCTCGTCGAAATATGTATAGCCGAAAACCATATGTAACTTAAAATTACATTACTAGATGCGAAAGGTTACTTTTAGGTGTGATGTGATTTTTGAATGATCGAGGCGAAGCCGAGACATATATTGAAACCACGGTAATTTTATTTTGCTGTTGAGTAAGTGTGTTTTTAATAATAAATGTAAAAATGTAACTTAAACATTTCAAAAATGAATAGTGGCTCACTAAAAATTCAATATTATTTACAATTTTTTGAGATTTTCAGTTGGATCCTGTGCCAATCCTGTGCTACTTAAAGAGTTCATTTGTTTCAGGCATCAAGTACTAACTCCTTACATTACGTAGCTTTACTTTCAAGTAACTAGAGTTCCATTTTCTAAGAGAAAAAATCGTCAAAATTAAAAATTTCTAAAATTTAACATAGGTACCTGAAAAAGTCATGTGGAGGAAAAAATAAACATCTGAAACTTTCAGGAAATTTAGTCACTATATTCGTTATTACATACCAGTTAGTCTTGTTCTATTATTATCATTTCTCTAGGAGATATGATTTTTTTAAAAGTGGTAGTTTAAATTTTTTATTTATAAAATAACCAGTTTCAGAAATATAGTTTGCTTATATTTTTTAAATTATTCTTATAAAGCGACACAGTTTGGTTTTACACCAGACTCTTTTTATTAAAATATTTACAGTAATAAACGTGCTAGAAATTGCAATTTATTCTTCTCGCTACTACCAAGAATAAAATAAACATTAATTTGTAGTTTACATAGCTATTTTCAGCTCAAATTTGTACGCTCGTTATTTCCAATATAACTGGCTTAACATAAAAATCTACTCCACTAGAATTATATTTAAAAAGCGCAGAACATAAACGGCTCGTTCTCACAATTATTTAAATGAAAAATTTTCAACAAAATCGCCAGTAAACAAAACTCACTCAAAGCAGCTAATTACAAGCCTTTAATTAAACAAAAGTCAGAGGGGACTATAAGCTTTGTTATTGGCAGTGGGTCTATTATAGTTAAAGTTGCGGCCCGCATACGTCGGTCGTTGTGTACGGTCGAAGCTTTCGGAACGCTTTTGTCATCAGCGGGTTCCCATATGGTGGGGAAGGACGGCCGGTTGGGCGTAAACTGCATTATATGTCAATATTACACATGTAAATACGTTTAAGCAATTATGTTCACTGTTTCGCTAGATTTACACGTGATAAACAATGCACACACGAATGAACTCGAATGGGTTAGTAATTAATTTTGAATCTCAGGTGGATTCGTTCAGTGGACATTGTTGTTTATTACGTCGATTTAATTAATATGTATGTCATTTTTAGTACTTAATAAATACACCACATGTAATTACGACATACACATGGAAAGGACAATGTGCTAACCGATATTATCAATTTATAAATATATTTAGTAATATATCATTTACGACATTCGTGAGAGGTAAGACCAAACAACTTAAGTTCATGGGGATATTCAGTAGAGCAGTGTTAAAATTACCGAAATATCATCTTGAAAGACATAAAATACAAATATCTCCAATACGACCTTCAATTGGTCAAGGTTGTCAAGAAGTCGGTGTACTCGGGTGTACGAAGGTTACACTACTCTCGGAATTGAAAGCCATATATCGATTTGACAAGATTCAACCAGTAGCTAACAGGCTAATTCAGAAAGTACTTTCATCTACTTAGGACACATGGTTTTGGTTGCTAACTTTGCAGAATATAACTAGTGGCTGTGATTAAAGCTGGCTCTTGTCCAATAAGGTATCGGAGATCAAGGGAGAACTGTCCACCATCGAGTTTTCGAATAATAATTATTTATTGATTCCATTTTCATTAGAATAGTAGACAGAACACGTCATAATATCTTGCGTAAAAAAATTCAATTATTGATAAATTGGCTTTGTAGACCACACAGAATAAACAAATAGCGACGATATAAATTATATTTTACAATCGATACGTTGCCTTTGGCGTTTTACACTCGCCAAGGTATAACAGCACTTTTAAAATTTTTTTACACTTGTTTCCTTCTTACAAATAATTTTTGAGAAAAAGGCTTCTGTGTTGGGAAGCTTTAATAATCAAGTTAGATTTTCATTAGGATCATAATTTTGAAACAGTCCCTCCGCTCTTTTATATGTGCAATGGGTTGCCTACCTAACGTTAATTTTTAACTTTTCTTCTCGCGCCAAAGTAGGCGTCTAATGTTAGTCGCAGGGTATATATTTGGTTATCTACTCGTAGACCGGGTAAATTTAGGAATGTTCTGGCGAGATTTAATTGGTCGACGAGGTGGCCTCGTGGTGAAAGCAATAAAATGTTTGTCTACCCTGGCACGGTGGATGTAACCTCGACCTGGTGATTACTGTAGGTTCAACTGTGGACGTCCTGTGTTGTTGGTTGGTATTTTCGCCTGTTGCCCTGTGTTGGTAAAAGTGTAATGGTCCCTACTTATAACGGTGCTCTCTTGCAATATACTTACGTAATCTTTTTAGAAGGAAAACTCGGGCGCCAGTTCTTTACTTTTTAAGTGCAAAGAACTACACTTTTTTGGCTCTCCTATTGGGAGAACAACCCTGAATAGCGAAACAGCTGAAGATACGGAATATCAGTGGGTCGGAAGCTGGAGGTCTATCTAATGGACCATTCTGCTCAAACGGGTTAATCAGAAATAAATGACAGAAATAATAACTCGTGAATTTTACCTCTTTAAATCAACGTGTTTATTCAGCAACATTAATGAACAAATTAATTAACTCTAATACCTCAGCGACTGTATAGTCGAGTATGTATAAATTTTTAAAACGATTATAAACAAGCAAGCTGGCAATCAAGAATCTTTACGAGATTTTATTACGGAATTTTGGATAAGTTTGATTAATAAATTATTGCGTACGGCAAGCAAACGGACCTTTCCAATAGAATGTATTATGCACGGCGGGCAGTCGGTTAGCTATAGATATTGTAGTCTATACGGAATGTTTAAACATACGGCGAACTACTGCCACAAACGTAGAGCTATTTGTTAATGACTATGCTAATTAACATAAGTTTTCCCAGTCAACTCTATGCATGGAGCTTTATGGATGGCCCAAGTGAACAGATTTAACCAGCTGATGCATATAATGACTATTTGGATTAACGCAGGTTTTCTGGTAACCTCTATGCATTGACGCTTTATAGATGGCCCAAGTGAACAGATCTAACCAGCGGATGCATATATTATAAAACAAAAGACTAATTAGCTCTAGTTTGATTTAGTAGTTATAATACAGCGATACTTACGGATAATAAGATCTCTGAATATCTATACTTAACTGAAGGCAGTACCTACAAGTTGCAGCGGACTACGGTGTATTCTTACCAATATTATATTCAAATAAATTTACTATTAAACTCGGAGCGGCGGTACGAACGGAAATGGTGACGGCTTCGGATTGATCTTTAATTGATG